>CM054113.1:202422229-203022229 GCA_028673005.1 Tanypteryx hageni | reverse complement strand
AGTGATGAGGACTTTGGTAGAAAGAAACATTAAATACAACTAGGATGTATTTGTAGACTTTGTAGATGTCAAAAAGGCTTTTGATAGATTTTATAGCCTAAGCTACTTAAAGTGTTGAGGAAAATAGGAGTAGATTGGAGAGATATATGAACTGGACTATGCAGGTAAGGATAGCTGAGGGAGAACCTGAGTAGGCAATGCTGGAAATAGGCATGAGGAAGGGTTGCTTATTCTCACCAGCATTGTTTAATATTTTTGTCATAAAAACGATAAGAGAAGCATGAATATTCCCCAGACCTCTGCAGCATGTGATCTGCTGCAGCCTGCAGTGAGTTGCAAATGTAGTCGCACTCCCCACCACCACCCTGCATTGAAAATAGGAGTGATGGGATGGCATGTCTTGGGAGAGTTTGTTCAGCCTCCACCATCAATATGGAGTTACTGCATTCCCTCCTCCTGTTGAGGGATGGCCTGATATGCCTTCAAAGGGGAAGTTTGCAAACAGGGCAACACACCCCACAGATCAAACCTAGCCAGTCCCAAATAATTACCCGGGATTTGGCCAGGGCCCACCCGGCAGCCTCTAGATGCAGGATTACAGGAGAATACAATCTCTCCCAGCTAAATTGGATAAATTTAAATGGGTGGGTGAAGCTACACTCAGACATCCTCCTATTAACCAACTTTTACCACGGGGAAGTACCCAGATTGGTAAACACCAAAACAATGATATGATCTTAAGGTAGTTGGTAGCACTTAGGGTGTGCATCATCAGCTAGTTACACATAGCCCACTACCTTAAGAGAGGTATGCATTTGATTTTACATGTATCCACTAAGAGTTAGGGAGTCCAAATGCAGATTAATTAAACAATTTAAATTTAAATTGATTTTTACTTTAACCATAATTATATTACATGCTTCCATCATAATTCCTTTAATCCCACAGCCTGAACATCACCCTTTTTATATTTTTTCATTCTCTACTTGCAAATTACAAAATATTAAATTTTAAAGTTGTTTTTGCAAATAAAAAAGGTTTTAAATCATATACATTTTAGATGTGATTAAGAAAATAAAGTTAAAATAAATAACAGACAAAATTAGCATTAATTTTTTTGGTTTAAAATAATTTTCTATTTACCTGTTTGTTGTCAATGTGCCTGTTTTGTCAGAACAGATGGTTGTAGCATTGCCCATTGTTTCACATGCATCAAGATGCCTTACAAGATTATTGTCACTCATCATTTTCTGATCAGGTAATCAAACCAGTGGGGAAAAAACTTTTTAAGCAACATAATTGCAGTTTATAATATCCTATATAGCAAAACAGAGCTACTGTCCTTAACACTTAATTTTTAATTCAATACTTTATTCAATCACATATAATCTGTATGGTATATTTGATCCTCTTTAGAAGATACATACAAGAGAAATAATAATATAAAGAACTAGGGTCTCTGCCCCTATGCACATCAACTCTGTGCCTCGCTCTGCAAGGCAAATTTGCCTGCTGCCCATGCTCACCTCCAGAATCCCCTCCTTTCATCATATATTTAAGGTAAAAAATTATATTTAGCCACATTTTTGGTCTTTCTCTTAATATACAACATATTTCATATCACATTTATTTCTCTACCAATTAAGCGTTTGCTTCTGGATCCTTTAATATGAAATATGCTAGTGCAAACATTCCCAAACAGTTGGTTGCCACTGGATTTTCTAATATATGAATGATGAAAGAAGATATTGGCATGAATGGACAGCAAGTTTGGTGTTCCTGAGGAAGAAGTGGCTTCCATGTTTTACAAGTCATGCTTATTAGTCCATAAATAGAATCTTCCATATAATGATCTCTTACTCGGCCTGTGTTACTGTTAAAACATAACAGTGTAAAAATAGTTTAAATGTGTTTATTGAAGAATGTATCTTCATTGCAGCATAAATAAATAAATATATATTATTAATTATTTGCTATTCACTCCAAGACTTCAGGTCCTTCATACCTCGATCATCACTTGCTCGTTACCATTTACTTCTGCTAGTAATTTCACATAGCTTTGCTGTGTTGCCCTTGCTTTTTCAGATTTTTATCACTGACTGCATTCTTTAGTCTCTTGAAATACAATTATTCTATTTGTTTCCTCTCTGCTCAGATTGTTATCCTTTTTTAGATTGGTAACGTGTACATTATGCAGCAAGTATATGCCAAATGTGTCCCATGCAAGCCTCACCTCTCTCCACCTGCATCACCTACCTCACCCCTCTCCACCTGCATCACCTTCCTCACCCATCACTCTTTCAAACAGGTTGTGCACAATCCCCACCCCTTCATATCTCCCCTCATTAACTGTAATGCTAGCTATTTACCTCCAGCATTAGGTCAATGCATCAGGGAGACAGAAAACGTTTTTAGTAGATAGAGAGATAATGCCATATTTGCCCAATTATAAGGCAATGTTTTTTTTCTAACTGTAAGCCAAAAAATTCATACTTGCCTTATAATTGTGACCAAAGATATCTTCTATTCCTCCTCTCTCTCTCTCTCTCACTGCCACTAAAAGTCAATCCTCTATTCTCTATACTCTATTCTACCCTTAAAAGACAGTATTATGCTTATGTTGCATGCAGCTGCCAAATTTCTCCTGCATTTGAGCCAGCGCTTGTCTTTGTCCTGCATTAAACACTTTAAGAAATAAAACTACATAATAATTTAATGTTGATCACTGGAAACCAATAAATGCACATGTTTTATCATAATTATTTGTTAATCTTAATGCATGATTATATTAGGTAAAAAATTATGCATTATAATCGCCGAATCAGTGGCACTGGTTGACCGGGATACCGTGAGGGAACATGGAGGAGGCATGCATAAGAAAACCAATGTTGTTCTCCCTTTTTTACATTTTATTCTCTATACCTTGCCTTTGCTTGTTCTACCAACCAACTACCTTCTCCCTGCAGCTCCTTTTCTTCTCCTTTTCAGAGAATGTTGCTCATCCCATGCTTGAGACAGAGCATTCAGAGGGATGGGATGTCTGGAATGTGATGACAGGCACCGCATGTAAAGGGATATCTGGGTAGAGGTGGAGGTACTGGGATCGAGCAATGCAGCGGTTCCAGGGAAAGGAATGCAACTTGCAACATTGCATAATGTTTTTGTGAGCTGTTTGCAGTTATCATTTTAAAATAACAAAAAATTGTCATAATTTGTAATTGAAAAGAATATTAGTATTAGAATCAATACCTCAAAAATTGTTTTTCTTTCAGGTGGCTTCTGAAATACTGAATCACCTTATATTTGAGGTTACTCTATAATCGGGCAAATACAGTATTTAACAATCAAGGAAATTGCAACTACTATATCCCTTATAGCATTTCTATAGAAGAATTTTTATTAAATTTAAGGAATTTAGGTTAAAGAATTCCATAATAATTTTCAATTGAACACATTCAATTAAAACAGTATGTACATTTTGAAGTGAGTTTTGAATTATTGAGGTTTTATTATATCACTTCTATGTTATAAACTCTACTTAACTATGATTTGAATAAAACGGTTTCAATGAAGTCAGAGCCAGCTTGGAAAATCACAGGGACTGCAGCAAAGTGTGCAAGGTCAAAAGTTTTTAATAGTAAATTTTAGTAAATAAAGCAACATTTTCTCTCATTACAAGAGTGTTTGATATTTTTTCATTATTAAAAAAAATGTACCTAATTCACATGTACAATAAATATTTTTAGAGAATGAAGGATCTCTGCAATAGTGGGGTCTGGTGCAGTCATACCATAGGTGTCACCATCAAGCTGGCTTTGAATGAAGTGACTTTAGTTTAGCTTGTCTTTTGATAAAATAAAATAAATTTTTGTCCAGACATTATGAGAATTAAATTACAAAACTACTGCATATAAAAAACATACTTTCATAATAACAGTGATTCGAAGCATTGCCACAATACCATTAAAAATTTCATTTCATTTCATATTTACAGCTACTATTCCTAAGTTTTTATTTTTATAATTATAATATGTGTAACTTAGAATGCATAGAAATACTCTTATGGTATTCAGTATAAAAATACATTTATTAAATTATTCATATAAAAGAAATTCCAAAATCTAACCATTCAATAAATTCAATATTTTGTACATGAAATGTTTTAGTGCCTATTTTTCTATATATGCAGAGAATGCATTTCTTATTAATTCTTATGATTTTATTTTATTCAGATATCCCTAAATAGAAAGAATTCTAAATACATACTGTATTTTTCAGGCTATAAGATGCACTTTTTTCCAGAAAATTTACTTCTAAAATCAATGTGTCTTATAGACCGAAGTTAAGATTATTACTGTATTGAATATAACACTCACAAACCCACTGATCTGGTATACTTGCCAGTTATTCACCACAAAAACATTAAAGTGTACATTATTAATAATTAATGGTAAAAAAATTGTTAATATAGTCATACTCCGATTTAACTCCATTATTTGTTCATCATTGACATTAGCACTAAAGCAAGGGTGGCAGTAAATCGAGTTATATGCTAGCTCTATGTATTCCTTAGATAGAAGTTTTGTTCACAATGATTCATGAGTGCTATGCGGGGGTGGCATAGATAGGGGGCACTAAATCAGGTTTGACTGTATATTCAAACTCATTTATAACAAGCATGGTTATAATGAGATCTTGGCTATTGCAAGTAAGCAGAGGAGAAATGGTTGGAAATAATGTATTTTATGAGCAACATTTCACGGTTAAAGCCATCATGGCAGTTGAGAACTTCACGGGTATAACGAGCAAATCTCTCTCGCCAATAGTAAGTTCAAACCATTTAAATGATATTGACAGTCAACATTCATAGTGTGTTTGGTTTACTTCCATTCTTAGAATTCCATTTAGTGAGGCACACCATGCACGAAGAGCATAGTCCTCCTTCCAGTGGCATGGCAGACATCCTTGCAGGAGTGCTGAGGGCCTACGGAGGTCTCTGCCTCCTTCGAATCTGAATAGTGCAGCCCATGGGTACATCTGCACATTGTTTGAGCATTTTGTTTTCTCTCCCCAATCTCCTAATCCTCTCTTTTATCTCTTCCCTAATGTTATGGATTCTCAGAAGACCTAAGGAGAGAAACTACCCAGCAAACTAACCAATGAAATTCTTTTGTACCGGTATGAAACATTCAGTTTTTAAATTCAGTACAATTTGAAATCTTTGAGAGTGAACACATCTTCTTAAAAATTGGGACAAAAACTTAGCTAAAAGATCGGACTTTTTAAAAACAGTTTTGATTCTGTGGTTTAGGTTGTGTCGTGCTGTGTTAAATTCAGTTCTCTTTTTTACCCTGAAATGGCAGGACAGAAAAAAAAAGTTTTGACAATCGGCGAGAATGTTGAAATTATTCATAAGTTAGAGAATGGAGCAAGCAAGGCATCCATTTGCAAATAGTTAAAACTAAACTCATCAACTGTGTCAGCCATTTGGAAAAATCGGAAAAACATTACAAGTGCCTTTGAAAAAAATGTCATCCTGTAATCGTAAGCTATTTTGATTCATTATTGTTTTAGTCCCTTTTCCATAAGTATATATGTAAGTGATAAAAGTAGTGAGTAACAGCAAAAGTACCATGTACATACCTACAATAACGGATATAACGAGTAACGGTAATAATGAGCAATATTCTTCTGTCCCTTGGATCTCATTATAACCGAGTTTCACTATATATACAATAAAACTTTATGGAATGTGAATTCCATTAATGCATTTTCATTATTATGCTTTATTACATGTCTGCTCAAAGTGATTACAGTTTCAGTGTATTTTTGATGTTATTCATATGTTTTAGTTCCTAATGAGCCAATTGAATGGCACGATGAATGCCACGGAACATTAGAATTTTGGTAATGTCATAAAGATTTTATAAATACATAATCAAAATGGTTATGTATGAGGCAAAAAGAGTTGCAGAAGAAAAATTACTAGTTGAGCATACCTACATATTGTTGTTACATATGCATTCAATTTATTAGGAATTAACATCTCATCTTGCATTTAAGTTTAAGTAAGTGCTATCGGTAGTAAGAGGTGTCTATATGTGCGTCTTGTGCAGTGCATTCCAACAGACTAATTAATACGAATGCTGAGTGCACACAGGGCACAGTTAGTTATACAAGTTTTGAAGCAACTATTTATGGTTTAGATCATCCTTATTTACTTTCAGGAATTAACTTTATCTAAAACTTTATGTTTAACTGTTATCATGCCATAATAATTTTTGAAAATGTTGCCAGATACAGACTTAATGACGGCTAGAAATGATACATGACATGGCCCTTCCTAAATACTTTGGTGAGCCTAAATACTTTTTTTCCTATAAAATAATCTAAAAAATTAGGGTGAATCTTATAGCCCAGTGTATTTTATAGCCCAAAAATATGGTAACTAGGGTAAAATAATTCACTTGCTCTTAACACTTTATCATTGGGAAATGTAGTACTACGTGTGAAGAAGTTTTCTCGGGCTTCCATCCGGGTCATGATACTGTCGTATTCTGACGTTTCGATAACAAACTCTGTTATCATCTTCAGGGAGAACCTGAGGTGCTGAGGCCAGATTCTCCAGGGTTTATATACGCGTTTGCCCTCTCTCTCATTGGTTGACGGGTCGGTCCAATGGCGTGGTGTGCTTCACCCAGCTGGTTAATGGTCGGATCCCATGCTTTACTGAGCATGAAGCCTCTGTCTCTGTTAAAGTTCATAGGGTTGAGCCGGATCGCGATGGCTTCTTTGACGATCCGGTCCCAATACCTATTGGTTTTTGCGATCACTCTCGCATCTGAGAGCCGAACGTGATGACTCTCAAATAGGCAATGTTCTGTGACTGCCGATTTCTCCGGTTGCCGCAATAGTACTATGTGTTTCAATGCCTGACCATTGTAGTCAGGACACATATTAATACATATTTTGCCTATGCGTAAGGAAATGCATCATTGCATGTTTCACAGCTGCCCTGTTGAGGGCAGCACAGGTACTATGCATTTGGGTATCCTTGTAGGCTACTGCCACCTTACAAATCAGTGTAACTATTATAGCTGGACTGTAAGATATGATAAAGGAGATGCTTCAAGCATTAGTTCGTCACGTGTAGTCTCTCATTTGTATCTTTTTGAGAGTTACCATACTGTAACCAATTACTAAGAAGAGACTTATAAAACGTTTTTATGTGTAATTAGGATTTCATTTTCAATAAAATTATGTAACAAAAATAAAATATGCAAATTGTACTTTTGTACTAACCGTAACTGTATATAAATTTAAATTTGATGAAACTGTGTTATAATGTAGATTGTAATCAGTACCCATTCCAAATTTGACTTTAAAATATTGAGTACTTGGGAAATTACAATAGTTTAAGTATATAGTAATTATAAATTACAATGCATGTAAAAAAATGCTCGCTACAGAGAAGAGGCTGCATGAAAATATTCCAGATGGTAAAGTGTTAAAAAAGCATTTATATTAGTAGATTAAAGAAAAAAATTACCTTCACTGAATATGCAAGTGATAATGTTATAGCCAATGGAAGACCTTCTGGAACAGCAACCACTAATACAGTCACACCAACTATAAATTCACGAATGAATTCATTTATATAGGAATCTCTCCAACCTTTTCCCTGAATGATAAAAGTTTTCACACTAAATTGTGTAATCAGAACCAAAAAAGTTAGAATGGCCATGGTGCATCCTGTAATAGGAAATGTTAGACTAAATTTATTGTGAAATAAAAAACAGACTAGCCATTAAGTGGAGATATTTCTGCAGAGGTAGAAAAAATAGCATTGTAATGAGAAAAAATAGCACCAAGCAGAATTTTTTAAAGGAGGAATCCACAGTCTCAATAAACTGATAAGTGGGAAAATGTATGCTAGATGTGGCATATTTACATTTACAAAGCATAAGTGTAAATGAAAAAACCTAAGTCAATGTATGTAAGAAAGGAGAAATCATTTTATTGTGAAACATGTCCAAGACAGGCTGTCACCACACAAATTAGTGTTACCACGTACCATACTATAAAAAATTATAGATAAGTTTATGATCATTGGAATAAATTGAATAAATAAAAGTAATAATATTTTACATTTTATATTCAGTTTTTTACATGTTATTCCTTCATTTCCCATGAATAAATAGCATCTGGCAGTGATTCAAGTATGGTAATAAGGGCTACAAAGAGTTGAGCTAAGTAGTTTAAATGCCCTTTCTCCTGTTAACTGATAGAATTTCTTTGGCACTTAAGCCACAGGAGCTGAGTCAGTTGATTAATCTTAAAAACAATAAAATAAGATTAACTCATACTTAAGTGTATTAAGTTATCAAAATACAAAGTGACAATTGCTCTGTAATGGTTAATATTGTTAAATTATAATAATAGACATTTCTGCCACAATATTTTATTTTTCTGGATCATAACTTGCAATTATATCTGAGGATACAAAATTGCAGCTGCTAATAACATATACAAATGCCAGTAAAAAGCATGATGGATGGATATTCAGATAGCGATATCGTTCCACATAACTTCATTTTAATTAAATATTGAAAAAATTGATTCTTTACCTGCTAACCCAATTCTCATTGCCAATTTTGATAGCTTTGCTTGCAAAACAGATTTCCTATCTTCAGCATTTGGAACATATGATTCAACAGTACTTTTGATTATGAAAGTTTTTCCTGGTAAAACGCTATCAAAAAAACTTGATCTCATTTGAAGCTCTTCTTTTTCTAGATCTGAAATCATCACATCCACTTAAGAGTTATTCAGTAGAACTATATTAATCATTCAAAATAATAAATATTTTTCCAAAACTTCTACTTAAACATATGTTTGAACAGCTCAAATAGTTGTGTTAGAAGTTTTTGAGAAATAATACCCATGCAAAGATCCCTTAACCCCTCAAGCATGTGCAATGGCATATCCTGCCTCATGCAGCATCCACTTGTACAGTTCAATTATTGTTTTTACAATGAGTTTCTTCCATGAATTACAGATGTCTCTAAGGAACTTAGCATCCAAATTCCATTTAAAATTTTGAGTGTTGAACAATTTTGTTTAAAAAGCAGGACTTTTGAAATATAAGTCGGGATGTGGGAAATGCCTTATCAAGTCGGGACAATCCCATGAAAACTGGGATGCCTGGCAACCCTACTCCAACTAATTTTATTTAACGAAAACCTGCATAGTATGGAATGTATTGTAAATTAGCTTGAGCAAGGAGTCAAATTCAATTATTTTTGGTAAAAAGTGATAAAAAGAGAAAACTTTAAATATAAAGTTGAGGTACCTAACAGCAATGTAACTGTCATTAAAAGTCTGCAAATGCATACAAAAGCAGGGCCAGATTAAGCAGTGAGCAAAACATGCAAGTGGTTGGGGCCCAGAGGACAAGAGGACCCAAAGTGGGCCAACCCTATCTCGTATTCTCTTACCAAAACCCATTCCAAGTTTTGCCAGACAGATCACAAATCTTTGCATAATCTGTTACTTGTTACAAATTTAAAATTAGGGTTGGGCTGTGCACGGGTCCCATGGATATCTTAATCTGACCCTGTACATAAGCCTCAACAATTTTAATATTTGTTAATAATTTCAGTCTTGGAAATTTATAGATGGAAGTAAATTTCCACCATATTTTGACTGCTCGAGCTAGCAAAATATTATGAATTTTTCAGCAAATATCAATAATCACATTAGCTCTGAATCCATTAGCGCAGATGTTTCCAAACATTACAAAGTCATGCCCCCTTCACCTAAGAAAAATGTCTTTGTGCCCCCCCCCTCTATATTATATTCAGTAAAAATTCATAAAAAATATTTATTGGACTTAAATTGCAATTAGTACAACCACCTAAGAAAAACATGGAGGCAAACGATACATCCTAGCCAATTGAGGGCTAGAATTTGACAACTGCATATTGTAGATCACAGAATTATAATTGATAAACAGACAGCAAATATATGTGTAATAATTTGCAACCCCCCCTCCCCCCGATCTATCCCCCAAGCTCCCCCAGGGGGTAGAGCCCCAAAGTTTGGAAAACACTGCTAGAGCAAGGTGGTTGCTATTTTACCTGGTTCTTCTGGCTTCTTTTCTTCTTCATGCTTTTTTTTCACTACCTCTAGCATTGAAAATATGATACCAGTTTGAGAGTTCAATCCTACAGCAGTAACAACCATCCTTCCACTACCTTCCATGACATGTGTCCCTAAATGAAAGATAATAGTTCATAGAATTGTAAAAATAAAAATAAATACAGCAAACCCTCGATAGAACGAGAGCAATATATGTATGTACCAAGTACATACTTCATAATAACAATAAAAAACACTGTCACTGTCAATTTCTTAACATTACATATATGGCATTTAACTTTTGATAAGTACAGTAAAATTCTGTTATAACGCGCCTCATTTAACCGCGGTTTCGGATATACCGCGGGTTGCGCCATGCCCCCAAAATGATTCCATTTATTTTCTTCGTTTGTAGTTACATAGTAACTTTGTAGCGAATTTTAACTCAAGGCGCCTACCGACGGCGCTACTGCAAGCGATCGTATCTACGCGGTCGTTGGTGACTCATGATTACACAAGTGATTGGATACGGAAGAGGCAATCACCTGAATCTATATTGCCTGAGAACCGTAACCCAACAAATCCATCTACCGACAGTTTTTCGTGTGAACTCGAGCTGAGTGTACGAGTGAATTGTATACAGAAGAGACCCGCGCAAGTAAATTTCCACGTTCGCACCACAGAGCCCAGCCAAGGTATCTGATTACATTTCTACAGGTTTCGAGCATTTTTGTGTTGAATGTGCTATTTCAACTTTTTATCGGGCTTAATTTGTACGAATATTTAAATTATTTTTCTATAACGATGTCTATCAAAAGGAAAACTTACACAACTAAAGAAAAGTTGAGCATAATCGACAGGGTGAAACGCGGTGATTCAAAAGCAAGCTTATTCCGGGAGTTTGGTGTTCCTGAAGGAACAATTCGTGGTTGGATGAAAGAAGAAGTCAAATGACGATCAATTCGTTGATCAAGTGGATGACAAAATAGGTCTCGATAGAAAAAAGGCCAGATTAAGTGATGCAAGTATTGTGGATGAATGTTTGTTTACGTGATTTGCTTAGAAGCGCAGTGAAGGTGTTCCATTATCTGGGCCACTTTTACAAGCACAGGCAGTTAAATTTAATAAGCAAATTGGCGGCGCAGATGATTTTGTTGCTTCTATTGGCTGGTTATCGAGGTGGAAAATTCGTCACGGGATAGCGCAAGTCAGCATAGAAGGAGAATCTCGTTCCAATGACAGTGAAGCAGCAAGAGAGTTCTGTGGAACTTTACGCAAGATGATCGATGAGGGTGAGTACACTGAAGATCAATTGTATAATTGTGATGAAACTGCACTCTACTACAGAATGCTTCCAACAAAGTCGCTCGATATTAAGAAGTCGGCAAATAAATCCGGTATGAAATGAACAAAGAAAGGGTGACTTTATTACTCTGCACTAACAAATCAGGAAGTCACAAATTAAAACCATTCTGTGTTGGTAAAAACCGAAGTCCTCGGTGTTTCAAGCACGTTAATTTGACATCTCTACCAGTCATTTATAAAAACATTAAGAATTCCTGAATGACTCGCGATGTTTTCATATCGTGGTTCAATGAAGATTTTGTACCATCGGTAAAGAGTCACTTACGGTAAAAAAAAATTGGAAGAAAAAGCACTACTTCTGCTGGATGACTGTCCTGCACATCCTTCTTCCAAGTTTTTTAAATCAAGATACGGTAAAATTGTAGCTATGTTTATACCAAAAAATACCACTGCCCTTATCCAGACCTTGGATCAAGGGATTATCAGAGCTTTCAAAGCCTACTACCGGCGGGAATTGCTCACTGCTGTCATAAACGCAGAACTGCAAGTACGACAATTCCTGAAAACAGTCACTCTGAAGAATATGGCCAACAATGTCGGATTGGCATGGAAGAACATAAGTTCTTCTACAACTCAAAATTGCTGGTCGAAGCGCGTAGCTGCAGCGGACGATAGCATAGAAGATGAAGACGAGTTTTTGGGTTTTACTAAAGAAGACGCGCTTCAAATGTTTTTTGCTGATTGTACTCTACAAGTAAAGGATCTCGATGCCTGGGTGCGTGAAGATGATGAAACTCCTGTAGCTGCCCATAAGAGTGATGAAGAAATTGTAACTGCAGTCCAGAGCCGCGGAAGAAGTTTTTTTATCAGAAGATGAGAGCGATAGTGAAGAAGTAGAAGACGAATGCGAGCTTGAAATGCCAAAAATAGGAAAAGTATTGGAGAACATCAGTGAAGTGATGGATTGGTTAGAGAGACAGAGCGATTGCGATCATATCCATCTTTTACATTTGCAAAACATTAAGACGTATGTGACAAAGAAACGCCATCAGCTGATCCGCCAAAAGAAAATATCGGAGTACATATTTTAATAACTCCCGTTAAAGTAGGGTATGCACGTGGATCATTAAACCACTTACTTTTGTATTTTGCAAATAAATTTGTTATAAAATTTAGTTTTAGAGGTTTTTAATTATTCCCCAACAAGCTTCCCGTAATAACGCGAGTTGTCGATAACGCGGATGTAAACTTCGTCTCCCGAGACCCGCGTTATAACCGAATTTTACTGTACTTGTTAAGATGAATATTTTTATGAATTTTATAAATTCTCACTATATTGAGGCTTCACTCTATATATAAAATGAAAGCCTGAAACATATACCTGACAGAATTATTGGATCAAATTCTCCCTTTAATACATCAAGAGACTCTCCAGTAAGCGATGATTCATCTATTCTAAGGTCACTGCTTTGAATCAAGATGCCATCAGCAGGAACAAGATCTCCATAATGGATCTATATAATGGAAAATTAATATTTTCTAAATTCAATTCAATTTAATGTACCAAAACTAAGTGAATAAGGATGATACTTACATGGCATATGTCTCCCACAACAATGTCACCTACAGCTATCTGTTTCACTTCTCCGCCCCGTATCACAGACATCATATGTATGCTGTCCATTTTCTTTTGTAAACCTTGAAATTGCTTTTCCTTTGAATAATTATTGAAGGCTGTCACAAGTACAACAACAATTACAGAGACAATGATTCCCAAGCTTTCAATCCAGTTATGGCTTATTTTCTTCTCATCTGAAAAGTAAAACACTACAGAATACACAATTTGCAAAATTTTCCAAGATATATCATACCACTCATTCACTTAGGAAGGCTTTTATTCCCTCAAGTGATGGCCTCAAACCAAAATATGTACTTACCATCATCATCAGGTGGGTTGTAAAAAGAGAGAATAATTGAAAGAGCAGCAGAAACTTGCAAAATTATTAAGGTCACATCTTGTAAAGACTCCCAAATCAATCTCAAAAATGTTTTAGACCGTTTTGCTGGGATAACATTTGAACCAAATTCTTTCTTCCTTTGTTTTAAATCTTCTATATCACCAGTGAGACCTTTAAATAATCGTAATTGACAAAAACAAGACAAAATTAAATTTAAAATTGTCGAAATGGACAGCAACTAATTTTAAAAAATGTGAATTATTTCTCTTCTAATTGTAAGTATCAATCACTTACTTATTTACTTTTTGATATTTTCCTCTTACTCAGAAAATTTTAACAAGGCTACAGTTCTAAATAAGACAATTAATTTCAGCGACAAAATTTTTTTCAAATAACCTTTTATGAAATTTTCTTTTAATTCGTTATTTCTGAGATTTCCTCAATTGAAACTACTAACTTCAATAAAGAACCACAAAGAAAAATTTACCTTGAGTAGGCGATGTTCGCAAAATCTGACAAATATTTTGCACCCCCCCGAGTTTTTTTAAAGTTGCGGCGCCCTCAGAGCCTTTAGTTTCAATTAGCTGCCTTAACTGCATAGCAGTAACGGAAAAATGTGTTGGTTTCGAATCCATTTCCCAGTTTTCCGCAAGCGCGAATAACGATTTAGTTTGGCTAACCCTTAACAGTAAATAAAAATAACCGTCCATAGGTCATTGTTAACATCATCATTAAAACATTAACTTTGAGAAGAGCTAAGAAGAGCAAGCCTTGCTTACCTTGATGCGATCGTTCTTAACGGCTTAACAAAACAATAAGCGATTGAAGTATTTCGAGAATACACATGAAGCAAACGATTGAGTAGGAACTAACAATGATGCAATGAATTGAATAATAGGTGAAATAGCAATTAACTCTAACTTCAATTAAGTCATAATATCATTTCTTTGGAATCAGCTCTAATGATATTAAATTTGAATTGTTGCATTGTTTCTTGTAATTTAGTAATTGAAGAACTATCTTAGAACATTCAACTCGGGAGAAATATTTGTTTTCAGAATTAAGTTTACAGCCGTGTTAGACGACACAATTACTGCAACTCCACTCGCTTAGAATTTTAAATGCCCTTTAAGTCGGCCAGCGAGAGATAACCAAGTTTTCTCCAAGAGATACTTCCGATTGCCTCTTTATTGTTTCATAGCAATAAATTGTTTCTTCTTGAGTATCTAGCACACATTTTTTATTGCTCATCATAGCTGTATTGAGTTTTTTTTTTTCAAAATATGATTAATTTTTTCTAATTTGAGAAATGATAACACAGTAGGTGCTCCTTGTTAGACTCGCAATGTAAAACAACGCTTTGATTCAGTCAGGCGATGAAATTTTCCAAAACTCGCATCATGCACCGGTTAAGAGTTGTGTTTTGCACACTTTCAAGAAGAAGAATATATCTGTAAAAGGCACTAGCGTAATTAGGAGCGAGTGGGCCAGGGCGCGAGATAGAGGAAAAGGTCCCATCAAGGTAAAGAGCAAAAAAAAAGGAATTCCCAAAACAAATTTTTTCACTAAAAAAAATATTAATATTAATCATGAAAAGGACAACATACACTGTGGCAACATTTATTTCAGGATTAAATATATATTTATTATAATTAATATTCAAGATTAACTCGGGCGGTTGTGGACCCCTTTAGCGCTTGGTCCCTGCCGCGCCTACAGCGTCATTATAGTTACACCTCTGTGCAGATACATACATGACAGGGGCATATCATGTGCGTAAACATTGGCCCACGATCTAAAATCTATAAAGCCTACTTCTGTCCCTTTCTCACTTTGTGGCTTCCTCTGTCACGCTAAAAAAATGCGAATAACTCGATAAGAGATGGAGATTTATTTTTGAAATTTGGCAAGAATACTAAATTCGCATATTTTAAGGTGATGACGAAAAAAAACTAGAAAAATGTTCTACGTTCGATTCCAAGGAAGACATTTCCATTTCCCATAAAATAACACGTAAAAATCGGCTTTTCGACGTGCAGGCTTTTATTCTTTTTGAGATCTAAATTAGATAGAATTAACCTACGATATTTAGATCTAAACCATTTTAAAGAAAAAAATATAGTTTCTTATTTTTTCGTCTACAGTTCGAAATTCCTTTTGTTAAACGTTTTATTCGTATACTAGCAAAAGTTCCCGGATGTTGCTTGGGTTTAATGTTAAGAACAAATAACATTGGATAACAAAAGAAAACTTTTTTCGTTACATGGCAAGAAGATGGTGATTCTTATAGAATTTTTTGCGCTGATTTCAAATCTGTTTACCAAATTTTTCTATCACCCAGGGTTTTCAAGTAATCAAAAGATGTATGTCATTCAAGTTAAAGGTATTTTTATTATATGTAAAAAAATAGTATATATTTACTAGAAGTCTAATGGAATTTGTGGTAAAGGAATTATGAATACGGATGGGAAGATAGTCTCAGAAACAAAGGATGTAGCACAGGTATGGGAAGAATACATTAAGGAATTATACAGCAAACAGGCAGGAGCGGCAAAAATAGAACTGGAAAATGAGGAAAACATTGAAGAAGACAACTTAGGACCAAGTATTATGGAGAGCGAAGTAGAAAAAGCGATAGTGGAACTTAAGAAGGGGAAAGCCACGGGCAGCGATGGAATACCGGCTGAGATACTTAAAGTCATAGGATCAGAAGGACTAAAAGCGATCACGAAATTAATTAATAAGATTTACGACACGGGAGAGTGGCCTCAGGATTTCCTAGAAGTAACAATGATCCCTCTAAAGAAGAAGCCAAAGGCAATGCAATGTAAAGATTACAGAACTATAAGCCTTCTGTCACACACATCGAAGATCATCACGAGGATTCTTAATAAAAGGCTGGAGAAAAAGGCAGAAGAAATAATAGGGGAAGATCAATTCGGTTTCAGAAAAGGACGAGGAACTAGAGATGCTATAGGAGTAGTTAGAATCATATCAGAAAGGGCAATAGAATACAGTCAAGATATCTGCGCATGTTTCGTAGACTGGCAGAAGGCCTTTGATAGAGTAAATTGGGTAAAGTTGATGAAGATATTAAAGGATATAGGTGTAGACTGGAAAGACAGGAGACTGATTAGGAATCTATATGAGAATCAAGTTGTAAAGGTCAGGTTTGAGAATGTGGACACCTGCGGAATAAATATCGGTAGAGGAGTAAGACAAGGCTGCTGCCTATCGCCAACCCTATTCAATATATATGGAGAAAGTCTAATGCAAGAAGCTTTAGAAGGCACAGGGGATTTCAAAATTGGAGGAAGGATTATAAGAACAGTAAAATACGCAGATGATCAAGTACTTCTAGCAAGAAAGGAAGAGGAGCTACAAAAAATGATAAATAGACTAGTGATAACAGGTAGAAAATACGGTATGGAAATAAATACAGAAAAATCCAAGGTCATTCGAATATCAGGTAAAGAAGAGAATCTGAACATAACTATTGGGGGAAAGCCATTAGAACAAGTTTCAGAATATAAATACCTTGGAAGTATCATAACACGAGAGGCAAAATGTACGGATGAGATCAAAACTAGAATAGGAAAAGCAAAAGCGGCTTTCAGGAGAAAGAAACAACTACTTACAGGGAATATAAGGGAAGATATCCGCAAGAAGTTGATAAAATGCTACGTATGGAGAATAGCATTTTATGGGGCAGAAACATGGACGCTAAGGAAAAATGACATAAAATACTTGGAAAGCTTTGAAATGTGGACTTGGAGGAGAATGCTGAAGATAAAATGGACAGATAGGATGAAAAACGATGAAGTGCTACGAAGAATAGGAGAGAAGCGAATGATTATACAGACTATCAGAAAGAGGAAGGCTAACTGGGTTGGACATTACCTGAGGAGAGAGAGTATGATTAAAGACGTGTTAGAAGGAAAACTAGATGGGAAAAGGGAAAGAGGTAGGAAAAGGTTTCAGCTGATAGACGATTTGAAAGGGAAAGAGAGTTATCAAGATATAAAGAGGACAGCGGAAAATAGGAGTATATGGAGAACCAGGTTTAACCATGAATAATCACGGACCTGTCTACGGACAGACTACCTATGATGATGATGATGATTTACTAACCTAAAATGTGGTTGATGTGGATTGTCTGCTGAACTTTGCTTGAGGAACATCCCTTTTAAGTGTCCAGCAATAGTTAACTCCTGTACTTCTCTTAACACTCTTCAGTCGACATTGTGTATCTACCACCAAAAGGTTTCGGTCAAAATCGATATTTTCCCCTGGTGGTGTTTTCACATTTTTAATGCTATTTCTACATATTTCATTTATCTATCTGGTAACGTCTCTGGGCTTCTCCATGTGTAAAGTCTCTGCTGGTGATGCTTAAACCATGTATTAGTTACAATTAATCTATTTCTATGGCAGAATTCCACAAATTTCTCCCCTCTTTCATTTCTCTTCCCTAGTCCATGTTTTCCCACTATGTTATCTTCCTGTCCCCCTCCAACTACACTGTTCCAGTCTCTCATTACTATGGTGGTGATCCTTCCTTTTCCCTCCTCCTCCAATATCTCCATAATCTGTTCATACATTTCATCTACTTCGTCGTCGCTAGCATTAGTTGTTGGCATATACACTTGAAATATAAGCATTTCCACTGGCTCCATCTGAAGTTTTACAGCTATTAATCTATCATTAACTGTCACTACCTTGCTAATTCTTTCAGCTATCTCTTTTCTCATTATAATCTCCACTCCCCTTTCCTTTTTCTCTCCTCCCGAGTAAATAATCTTAAATTCGTCTGAATTTATCTCGCCTTCTCCTTCCCACCGAACTTCACTAATCGTAAGACCAACTATACCTACATTATTCCTTCTCATTTCCCTTTTTAAGTTCTCTAGTTTACCCCCTGAATTCATTGTCCTAACATTCCATGTGCCTATTCTTAATTTCTCACTACTTGCTTTCTTATTAATGTTACATTTCCTCTGTGCATCCCCTGGGGTAGTCCCCACCCGGAGATCCGATTGGGGGACTATTTTACCTCCGGAATATTTTACCCCAGAGAGATCCATAGAGGTATTTGCAGCTTTTCAGCCTATCATGGGAAATATAATGAGGTAGTTTCCCATTGCTTTCCTCATAGCAGTTTCACAGAGTGATTACCCGTCTGTAGCTGTTCAGATCCACAAGATCACCACCTACAGAGGTACTGTGCAAGCTGCTGCCCTTGCACAGGGGGATGTAAAACCCCCAAGACTGCTTCTTAGTCTGACTCTTCCCCTCAGACCTTTCCGGCTTGGATGGTTCTACCAGGAGAATTATCTCCTGCCAGCATAGCTCTTTGGTTCATAAGAGTACACAAACCCTCCCACCTCTGTAAGGTTATGCAGTCCTTAGGGAGGGATGCAAAACATATCATGATAATATTTGTAAAAGTTTACGTTAGTGTTCATAACTGTCATAAAATAAAATATTTAAATTTTGCTTAAAGACTTGCAATAAATTTGACTAATTGTGCCAAAATTTGACTAAATCTGTGTTCCATGCACTTGTATATTGTGAAAATCTACAAATATAAAAAAAAAATATTCTTATTATAATTATTTGTTCTTTATATTTGATAGTGCGATTACCCCAAAACCAAATTTTTAATCTGGTCACCCTATCCATTATTAAAAGTGAAACGGCTATGACACAACCTCGCTGATATTCCTGTGAATCCTCATGAACTTAATAATTACTTTGTTAGCTCTGTTGACAGCATTCTTTCCAGTGTTAATAAACCAAATGTTACTGCTACTGAATTGCTTAATAACCTTCCTGTCAATTCAGCATCATTTCGATGGAAATCCTTGAATCACTGTCTCGATATACATTTCTGTTCTGTCTGCCACAGTGCCTTTTCCATACAACTACACTCAGGTAGTTGTACGTTTTTCAGTTAATAACCGTAAGGTTGGAAAAAAACATTAGATGCTTCTTTTTTATCTCGATATCGTATTTGAGCAATATATATCATATATAACTTCACACACATTACCTAATCTAGTTCTTTACTAAGTCTTTTGTCTTACTAACCGCGGTACTGCCAACCGATGAGACAGAAACCTTACTCCCGAGGTTGGCGAAGCAAATCTGTATAATGTTGTGTTATATTTGACAGTAGAATTTCAACTGAGGTATAAATTAAATTATGTATAATATAGTTGATGAAAGCAATAATAAAGAATAGGATTATACGTATTTATTTATAATTACACCAATAGTAATAACAAAAACTTTATAGATTTATTTACAAACTCTTATAGGACAACACATGCACAAGTTTTGCATTCTGAAAATCAAAAAATATTTCATTTGCTTTGAAACAGTGTAAAATTAATACTATAAAAACAACTTAACAAATAAATTTATTTGATCATCAAGACATATCAGCTTTAAAGAAAATGAGCGAATTTTTGTCATGCATTTCAAAATAACAATTCATATTATATATATATATATATATATATATATATATATATATATATATATATATATATAAGACTGTCGTATATTTCTGTGATTTTAAATCTCAATGGTTTTATTGCATCTATCCTACTCTCTCACCTGGTTCTGAAACTGGTTAATTTTTTAAATATTTTTCTTTAGCATATTCCACTTTCGAGTAGAGGAAGAAAAAACTTATAATTCCTGTACAACATTGTAGAACTCTACAGTTTCAAGGGTGACCTTTGCCGCATCATTAATCACAATATTTAGGCTGTGAGAAGCGCATGGCACAAAAAAGCCTCTGAATTTATATCTAAAATTCTTTTTGTAAGCCATTATAATTGTATAATAATTTAAAGTGTATATGACCCCATAAATTGACCAAAATTACTGCTGATTTTATCAGTGTAAGTTATTTATGAAGGTTTTGTCAGAGAATATTTAAGCGGAATTTAAGCTGTGAATCCAAATGATTTTTTGTCATGGAATTTCGCATAAATTCAACGGCTGGACACGAATTTAATATCTCTGTGAATATCTAAAATTCTGTATGAAATTTCATTTTTTCTAAAAATTATTTTTTAGCGTTAACAGCTTCCTTAACTCGACTTTTTAAAGAGCATGACCAAACATTAAAACCTTTGAAATTTTCAACTGAATATATAAATTTAAATCAACATTTAAAAAACAAATAGGGTTAATCCCTCTCCAGTTGATTCCATAATTGGGTAAAACCCAAGGAAGTGCTCGTGGATTTCAGCTCTTCTGATTTCGATACTAATTTCTACAAAACGGAATACTACGGTAATTTTTTCTGCATGGCTTACATCCAGGATAGAGTCAAAGATTATTAATAATAATTTTAATAATAATTTTATTTGTCCGTGGATCATAATACCAAATGATAAATAATATAAGGCACGTCATGTCATATGCATACAGCAATAAAATATTCATAAAAGCATTACAATGAAGATGGAAGAGATGAACATTCAGATTTTCAGGGTAACAGTACATAGTGCACAAATAAAAAACATTAGAACAAGGGTACAGCTATAAAATAATAATAATATAATAATAAAAAAATGCCAGTATCGTCAGGACTGCATAAACTCACTCACAGAATAAAAACATTTATCAATTAAGGAGTTGAATACAGCCCTCTTAAACTGTGCATGGCCCTTTATATCCTTAATACATGCTGGCAATTTGTTGTATATTTTAACACTCATAGATCTATAGCTCTCAGTACACATTTTCAGCCAGAAGTATTTAACATGTAGATTATCACTAACTCCAGTGTTATGATTGTGAATCATACTATTTTTTTGAAACATTGATAAATTGGTATTAACATCCAAAACAACTTTGAAAATATATACACAGGGCACAGTCAAAATATTCAGCATCCTGAAGAGTGGTTTGCAATGTGCTGTAAAGGGAGCATTACATAAAGAACATATTATCCTTTTTTGTAGCCTAAAAATAACAATTAAATGTGAAGATGAACCCCAGAGTACAATACCATAGTTGATATGAGACTGAAAATGTACAAAGTAAAGCATTTTTAAGATTTCAACATTAACAGTATGCCTTAGCACAGAGAAAAGATAAAAAAAATTAATTAATTTATTACATAAGTGCTCAATATGTGCATTCCACTTAAGTTGGGGATCAAGAACAACACCCAAAAACTTAATTTGATCAGTAAATTCTAATGAATAATTATTAGTTAAGACAACAGAATCTAATTTTTTCATGACAGGTGAGAAATACATAATTTGTCTTCTGACAATTTAAAACCTGTTTATTCATAGTGCACCACATCTGCATTTTATGCACAATATTTAAGCTAGCATCTACCAGAAGGTTTATGCCAGGGTTACTAAAGATTACACTAACATCATCTGCATACATAATGGGTCTACTGTGATCACTGACAACATGCCCAGGTAAATCATTCACAAAGATCAGAAACAAAACTGGACCAACAATAGATCCCTGAGGTACACCAGATAGGATATTACCCGGACTGGACTTTACATTTGCATTACCTTTATTTAATACAAGAATTTGTTTTCCCTATTTAAGATACGATGATAGCCATTTATGAGCTACTCTCCTTATTCCTATTTGTGAGCACTTAGATAAAAGAATATCATGATTTACTAAATCAAAGGCCTTACTAAGATCAAAAAAGAGGCCAAGGAGTTTATTATATCTATTAATTTCTGCTATGATGAAGTCAAAAGTTGCTAAGAGAGCTTGCTCAGTGGATTTGCCTTTCCTGAAACCAAACTGGGAATTGAACAAAAGTGAATTATTTTCTAAAACATTTATCAGCCTATTACAAAAAACATGCTCAAAAAGTTTTGCAAACTGGGAGGTAAGAGATATAGGTCTATATTTATTAATTTAACTTTTGTCCCCTTTATTTTTATAAAATGGAATAATTTTAGCCGTTTTTAAAGCCTCAGGAAATATACCTTCTTCCAGTGATCTGTTTATATGGTACAAAAGTGGTTTAATTATAGTATTTCTGCATATTTGTATTACTTTCCCTGGTATTTCATCCATCCCAGCTGAGTTTTTCCTTCCGATTTTTTCAAAACACATGTTTAATTCACATTCATCACAGGGTTTAAGGAAAATGGTAATATTACTACACGTGGAATTACAGTTATTTATTGCACACCCAGGGGGATTTAAGGGATTGTTAACAGCTGTAGGAGCTGAGGATTTTAAGAAATAGTCATTCAAAACATTTGAAATTGTAGTCAAGTCATTGATAACTTCTCCATTATCATCACGAATTTCCGGTAAAGAAAGACATTTCCCAGAACTAATATTTTCGTTACAAATTTTCCAAGCTTCCCTCATCTTGTTCGAAGCTCTAGCAAGCCTTTCGTCATTGCATGTTTTTTTCCTAACTCTAATCACATTACGGTATGATTTCATTAAATGCTTATAATAGGTATGAGTCTCCTCATTACCAAAATACTTATCCATGTAAGCACATTCCTTTATGTATTGAGATAAATTTTTAATTTCAGGAGAGATCCATTTTTTACTGTGAGACATTCTTGATTTAACGGAAACAAGAGGGAAAGCACAGTCAAAAAAATATGCTATGTGGGAATAGAATAAATCAAAGCTCTCATTGAAGGATTCAATGTTTTCAATCTCAGACCAGTCATACTTCATAAGAAGTATAGTAATTATTGAAAAATAACTCACTTTTCTACGCATGTCTAAATTTACTTCAATAATTTTCTCTGAAATGAGATTTATAATTTCATTTTGAATCATATGCCCTAAATATGAGCAATATACCTTCTTCTGATTTTTCATGCGTCTTATGTGCGCAGATATTACTGAATCCAATTCAGCGCTGGGTGAATTGCCCCTCAATTTGTCGGAGGAAGCACCTAAACTCTTGTCAGCCGCCCCCAATCATCCCATTAAAAAGTAAAATAATTAAAAATAAATTGTATTGATAACATTTTAAAATTTTAAATGGCCATAAACCTAAACTGAATCAAAAAGGTGCTCTATGTGAAATTTCACATGGATAGGTACAAGGGTGTAGATCTGATTCGAGGACAAACTAAAATGCAACTCGGTTTTATATAAAGAGATAAAAAATAATAATACACATTGTATACCGCTCAATGGTAATAGCAGCTATTATTATTTTATTTTCAGCAAATACTATTTTGATGAATGGTAATTTTTAACAAATAGATCGAATTATATTAAATAATTAATAACTGAATTTTAATACAGCAAAATTAAACAAATTATAATTACTCAATATAACCACAATACACCGATCTATATATTAATTATAATAACAGAATGAAGAACTACATTTTTACTAAACTCCGCACATTCCGGCACTGCGGGCGCCATAAAATATCGAATTAATCGGAAAATCTTACAGTTGAGATGAAATGTTTTTTGAGAACCAATTACCCTATGACTAACTCTTTAGTTACTTATAAACCAGATTACTGATCTGGTGACGGATTCTTATTTAGTTGACGTTACGTTAAGTTGAAGCGCATGGTTGAGGGTTAATCGCCTCTTTAACCTAAAATTTCATTAAACATGGTAAAGTAGTAGTTAATTGCATAAGTATTTATAAATTCTTCCTAATTATGTTTATAATCAGTAAAAATTCTAAAAAGCTATGAAACTCGCAAAATATGATAAAATATGCAAATTCGATCCTTTATAAAGGAACGGCATTTCCCCTGCAAACATTCTCATCAACAGAAATCACTCTAAAGAATAATTACAGACTTACCATTTCTCTTCCGGATACCTCACTGATTCTTCTTTAGATGAATGCGGTCAAAACATCTTCTGACGGACTTCTGAGGTCTTCTTTCAGCTACAATGAAGAACACTGAACAGACTTGCTTATTTGCAGAGCTGAATGAAAATGACTGACTGATGAGATGAAACACTGCAGTCTTTTCTTAAGAATGTGGAATGGGTGCAAAGGAAGGATACGAGCTTGGCCCTTTTTGGTGAAAATATTCCTATTTCAGTTGTACAGATGAAGAATTGTGATTTCCACTGCGAGGGTGAATGTCCTCAGAGGAAAACTGTGGATTAAGGAAGGGGAAAGGAAGCAATAAATGCCCACCTTTTCATGAGATTGCTAGGGCGTCTAAATTCTGACCTGCACTCAGAAGGTCTGTTTCCAAGATAGGAGTAGAACAATGAGAAAAGGTCCTCTGTTTATGACTGCTCTGGCATTCCCGTTTCCTTTTCGAATATACTGCCTAAAGCAAATGGTGAGCAGCGGGTGACCTGCCCCTGAATTTGCCGGAGGTAGGGTCTAAACTCTTGTTGGCTGCCCCCAATTATCGGCCGCCCGTGTGCGGTGCACACGTTGCACGTGCCGGCCCTGTACTTATCTATAGTAACAGACAGCAATTCTGATAATATGAAAGATACTGCCATTATAGCCAACTTCCTTAATGAATACTTCTTGAATTCACATTCTCTAACAACAACTACTAATACATGGCCTCTTCATAACCCTCTAATTTGTACCCAGAATCCTGATTCCCTTTACTTTCGACCTTGCGATGAGTTAGTGTTATCCCTATATCTCTCAAAAGTCAACCTCAAGAACTCATTCCAGGTAAATTGCTTTAAGTATGTGGCAAGTCCTGCATTAATCCTTTCCTTATTAATCAATCTTTAATTCAAGGCATATGCCCTACAGTTTTAAAAACTTTAAAGGTCACTCCTGTTTTAAAAAATTAAGGCGATAAAAGCCAAATAAAAAGCTATCGATCTATATCCTTGTTGTCCCAGTTTTCTAAAATATTTTAATGTCTTTTGCAAATGACTGCTGGGGTTTTTAGAGAGGTGTAACATTTTATCTAATTGTCAATTTGGTTTCAGGAATGGAAAGTCAAGTGAGCAGGCACTATTTCCTGCTGCTGACTTCATTATAGAAAAACTAAATGTAAGAAACAATGCATTTGAGCTTTTCTTCGATTTAAGTAAAGCCTTTAACTCTGTTAACCATAGTATGTTACTAGATAAATGTAACAGACTAGGCATCAGTGGTATGGAAAATAATTGGTTAGAATCATATCTAGCCAACCGCCAACAATTAGTACCAATTTATAAGGAGGCAGGAATTGGTTTATAAGAGAGTAAGGAGGGATTTTAGGCTACTTTCTACTGTTTTTGTGGATCCATCCTTTTAAGTTAGGTAAAAAATAAACACACTATAAATCTTGCATTCTGTACCTATTTTAACTATTACAACGTTTTTATAACTTTTATTTAACTTACCAAATAAAACACTAATAAGCGTCCGAATAATATACTTCGTAGTCACGACATCTAAGTGGAGGGAATATTTACACGTCCATTCCAAATACGTAGGAACATTGTACTCGGCCCCACCGGGTTGGGTAAGTTAAATGAAGTGTTTTTGATTCCTTCTCATGTTCACTGTGTTCCCTCTCTCGGGTTGGGTAAAAACAATTTCAACAAATAGTACGTAGGAACATTGTACTCGGCCCCACTGGGTTGGGTAATATAGTTAAAGTGCTTTTGGATCTTTCTCACGTTCACTGTGTTCCCTTCCTCGGGTTGGGTAAAAAAATTCAAAAAACAATTTATGTAAACATCCAATAAAAATAAACCAAGAAATAAAATACACGTTATGACAACGCAGCGCATTATAATGCCGCTAGAGCTAATAAAGTTGTCAGTTCTGGCTGTTGAAAACGCAAGGTGTTCCAAAATATTACGCAGATAGATGAATTAAACTATTATGATCCGCAGACGGACGGATGTACAAACAAGCCATATACCTGGGCGGTTCGTTTTGGAAAAAATGCCTAAAACGGGACGGAAAAATAATTTGGACCAGGGGCGGGAAATTTCTAAATTTGCCACTGAATAGAATGCAACCAAAAATAAAATAATAATGATGCTTCATTGCCGTCGCTTTTTTCTTTGGAAAGTATGTCCATGGAAAAAGGAGAGAGTCTCCTTCTTCCATGATATGTCAATAAAAATTTTGAAAAGTAGTCATAATAAAACTTAAGTGTTGGTAGCCATGGCAGTTTCTGTGAGCTGATACCTGATACTGCGGAAACTTCATCACATCCGTCATCATGAATGTTTCCTTTTGACGTGGAAAGACACTTGCAGTGGCAGTATTAATTGTAATGCAGATAATTTATAACATGGAAGACTAACACACTATTAAATTTTCCTTCTTCAAAAATTGTCCAGGTATGGAATGAGTTGGTGTTTTCTTTCCATGCAACGAACAAATGTTTTTATGAATTAGCCAACTCATTGAATCTCTTCTAACAATTGATCAAGTTAGGTAATTATGCCATAAAACGGTCAGTGTACCAATATATGAATATCAACTCCTATATATATTTATCGTTTTATGAATTCTACACTTAACCTGTAATACGCATATGGTACAGGAGCAGACTAAGCCTGCGTTTTAACGCTAATAATAGGATTGTAATGTTATTATTGAATGTGTTGCGAATGAATTGAATTATTGTTAAATGAGGTATACGGTGAAAATGCAATGACATGATGTAACTTATAATTTGTTGCATCATTTAGCCTTACTCTTTTTATGCTAACATCAAGTGGTTGAGTGACATTTAATAGCAATGAATTTTCTTCGTAAGCGTTAGCCTTACGAATTTACAAATTTTGTGCCCATGTGTCGTTCGATCATAAAATAAATTCTTATTGATTGTATCGCTGATACTTGACCACAATGTCAACGGCCTGCACTAAAAAAACTTGAAGTTTTTATAGTTATTAAGGTGTAAAGAACAACTCTTAAATTAACTGAGGTTATTGTCTAACATATACTCTCTCCTCTGCTGCTGGTTCACTAAATTAGTGTTCTCAAATGTAATATTTTTGGCAATAATAATTTGTTGCTATTTAGTATTATCAAGATTTTGGTAGAAACCATTAGTCCTAATGTAATCTCTAACTGAAATTATTTGTGTACAATCATTTTTCTTTTTTAAAAGGAAATTTAAACTCCTTGGGTATTTTCAGAATCTTCAATTTCCACCTCAGCCTCAATTCGAAAATTAATTATCAGGCTCACCTTGATATTGTAATAAAGTGGATAATTGAGACATTTCAGTTCTCATAATCAATTGATGACTTACTATGGAAGATGACTTGCTCGTAGCCAAAATTCAAATAAGGTTTTCTTAACGATTTGATGGCTATGGAAGTTATCCTAGCCATTTATCTTTTAATATTGTTTTAGGACTGAAATAAAAGCTCTTTTTTAGAAATTTCACAGAATAGTTTTTTGATGTATTATTATTGTATTAAATTTTCGTTACTGTTTCTGGATGGTGTAAATGTAAGTCATCATCCAAAAAGCCTTCAATATTTTACAGGAAAACTTATATAGATATATATGATTTTATATTTATATGAATTATTTTATGAATAATACAAGTAGTACGGTCATTTCTCTGGGCAGTAGTTTCCAATATCATTACTCTTTGGAGGAATGTTATTTATCATTTAATGTTTTAAATGAGATTAATTTTTTCTAGGATGACCTACCTGTGTATGTAAAGTTTGTACTACAAAAAAGGACCAATCATGAGGAGAAGTCAAGGAGGTATGTAAATAATGTATATTTTAAGATTACCTTTATATGTCAACTATATAAGTTAGCACTTCGAATCAAAAAGATATTGGCCTTAACTAAGCTACAGCATTATATCTTGAAGCTACATATAAGTATTTTTTACAAAACATACTATTGTTTGGTTAACTATCATGTACATCATTTCCTTATTATAAAATATCATCTGAATATATTATAGTGAAATCATGGTATTTAGTTTGTTATTATTACTTGATGAAGTGTAAATCCTGCTGCATTGCTCAATTTTAACTGATTTATATATCTGAACCTTTTAATTTACTTGATATACAAGTGATAATTTAATAACTTCTGAGTTAAAGATAAGCAATACTGTGTGAGGAACTCATAGCAAATATACATCTATCATAATTATTATTCTTGAAATTCTTGTAGACTCTTAATTAGTTTTTAGTCTTGCTTCAGATTAATTTTGTTGCTATAGGCAAAAGTAGCTTCATTTTTTCCATAGGCATATTTACATGATGAGTCCATTGCAGTTCTGGCCAATTTAGAAATTTAAATTTTGAATACTTGTGAACATTCTCAAATACAAAACTTTGTCATAGTCAGTTGTACATTTTGTATGCAAACGCCATTTTTAGGCCATACCTATACCGCAATTCCTTCAGCTGGGGGTTCTGCAGACTATCTTGAAGATGAGAATGAAAGAATGACAGATGAGCTGAAGGACAAAATCGGCGTCCTCAAGTCTGTGAGTTGATTTAACAGTTACAATGGCTTTCTTAAAGTGTTCTCAATATATTGTAATTAGAACATTAAAACTAAGAAAATTCTTTTCAGCTCTCTATTGACATTGGAGCAGAGTTTAAATATCAAGATAAAATGTTAAGAGGAATGGTAAGATTAAATTTTATCTCATTTCTTGTGGCTTAATGTTTTTTTGCATGTAATAGTATGTTGAAGTAGGATCTGGTGCTTTCCCAGTGGATTGATTGTAGAAACTTTTCTTGGGTACATAACCACAAACTTTGACCCGGTTGTGTACCCGAGAAAAGTTTCTATAATAGTATGTTATTCATGTTTTTATGGAACAAAAAATATATTCGTGTAGGTTACTTGGTACAGTTCTTCAACACATTGATTTAATCTGTGAGATCTTTTTATCTTGCCTGAGAAACTATTCTGTAAAAGCAACCTTAAATTTATTACTACTAAGTTTAATAATTACATCTAAACATATGGTTGCTAAATTATTATGATGAAATATGACCTGTTTTTTAATAAGAATATTTTGCCGGCAGGATGATGAATTTGACAGGAGCCAAAGTACTTTAGGAAGAACAATGAGCCATGTGTTAAGACTTGCAAAAGGTGGACACAACTACTATTTATTTTATTTGTTGTTATTTTCATTGGTGGTATTCATGATATTGTGGATTACCATTAAATATAAGTGATGAAGGCAAAATCTGGATTATTTATTCTTTTTGTTTGAAGAATTTGAACAAAAAAATTCAAGATTAATTTTATTATGCCACTTAAAATTTAAGTCGAGATATGCCAACAAATTCTTTTGAAGATTTTATTCTCATAATATATGACACACTGCTATTAAACCTCTCCTGGCCTAACCTTTCAAAAGTATCCATATTTATTTGCCTCTGTAATTGGACCAATTAAATTCTTTTTTGTTTAATTTCTTCTAAAATGTAATTAAACTTCTTTCTCACATGGATCAGGTTGTGGATGATGTTCATTGTGGAAAAAATGTTATTTTCAACAAGATTGATGAGTTGATGAAATGGCCAATCAGAGAGGGTGTAATTGAATCAAAAGTTTATAATGACAATTTTATGAGCAATTCCAAAAGTTCATGTAGTTCTAATGTTTGGAGTAAGTTTGGATGTGATGCATGAAGTGATAGTGAAATAGAAGAAAAGGCAAAACAAAAGATTGATTTAAGAACAGATAACGAATTAAGACTAAAAAAACTTGTGCTTGAAAGAGATTGTTCGTGGTGTAATGAGCTTAATGATTTTACATGTGATATCAGACCTGTTCATGACCTTCCACCTTGGCCAAATGAACTTTCTTTCTCTTATTAGGAGGAGATATATAACAAGCATCCTTTCCTAAAATCAAAGTGTAAAATCTCAAGATACAAGGTATTTAAAATGGGCCAGGAGAGTTAAAAAAATAGCCTAAATAATTTGCAGATTGAGCTTATTCCCTCTGACCAATATCTCTCATTAGAGATTGTTGGTCTTGCCACTGAAAGAAGAAGTTAATAATATACACTAGAAAATTTTTAGTGATAGGAACAAACATGGCAGACTAGCAAGAGTTGAAAGTAATTAGCAGATAAACCAGAACATGTAGCCGCAAAAGTAATAAACAAGTAAATATACAAGTGTTAATCCTACATGTTTTCTAATTCAAAATTTTCATAAATGAGATTAAAATTGTCACTTATTGTGTGTGCAGCAAAGAAATTACAAGCAAGTTGTTACTGTCGACTACCAACATCTAAGGGAGACTACATACCGAAGTATCATGATGTCATATGAGATGATTTGACAAGGGATCTGGCATGAAGCCCATGTGACATAAAGAATCAGTGTATAAGCAAGACAAGGCTACTTAAAAAAACCATTTGTCTGTTTTCATAAACTACTGATTAATAATTAATAGATCATTTATCCCGAAGTTCTTAGATACAGACATGAAACAAGTCAACAAAGAATATACAGTATTACAATTATAAAATCTATAGAACAAAATTTAAACTTCTAATTCAAATTAGATGTGTAAATATATACTTAAAATAACATCCATTTATTTGCTGAATTTGAAAGCATTTTCACACAAACACTTGTTAAAGCATTAAAAACTACTCAGGATAAAATATTTTCCTGTGCCTGATCTTATAAAATTCTATCACAATAGTTGGAATTAAAAACATTAAGATTTGGGCTGCCTTTTATTTTTATTTTCAAGTTTACTACCCCAAAGTTAAGCTAAAACTATCTGGATGATAAAAAGTTAAAAAACTTCGTACAAAATAATGTTAACTCATACTAATGTCTATAAAAGCTCCACATCTGTTTAGCTACTTTAGTCTTAACCTTCAAATATTTAGTAATAGTTAATATTATTCTTTCTATATGTACTTTAAAATTTTATTTCTTTCATTTATTCATAAAAATAATGCTTAAAATATTTTTCCATGCACTTTTTTGGTCCTGAATACTTAAACTTTTAAAATTTGTTAGTCACCTTTTAAGCATTAATTTACCTGCATAATAAATCAAACTGAAGGCAGTAGAAGAGGAGCATTTTATAAAAACCTTCCAAATTTTTGTATTCTTTCAGAATTTACTACAACCTTTCATATAGGTATATCTAACATTAATAAGTGCTCTCAGAAAGTAGATTTCAAACTTGAGATAGAGCAAACCCAGCTGCAAACAAAGTATACCATCTGATTATAGGTCTGCCACGATCAAAAGAACATTTTGGGTGTACAGTGGGTATGGCCTAATCCCTCACTCCACTTGGCACCCTCACCTCTCGCCCTTCCTTACCACATGGATTATAACTTTCTTGGGTCCTTTTCTAACTACACTGTTGACAAATACATATTCGTAAAACTTCGTCTAGAGTCTAGACAGTCAACTGTAAACGGTGAGAACTGACAACAAGGAGGAGAAGGATGGGCTAGTGGTGGGGTGGGGGTAGTTAAGATGACCGAGGGAACTTCCCCTCCATGTGCAGCCGAAGTCCACATATGTTCTTATGAATACAACAGACCTATAGTCACCGACTCATTTGTAATCCTGAAACTTGATTACCAAAATGGAAATAACGGGAAAACATTTATATTATTTGAAAAAGAATTGTGGCCTTATGGCCATTTAACCCTTAATTGGGCATGTCTAAAAATGTCATGGAACTGAGCATGTGGTGCACCATTTCATTATGTGGAAAACATGCCTGTAAATAGTAATAATAACGATAAATTCATTCCAATTTTTGTTTAATCAGTATTTTAATGTATTTAATGATTTATAATTCTCATTGATCAAGTTATCGTTTGCATTTTCTACATTATATACCAGCTAAATTTTCATGATATACTTAGGAAAATATGCACATTACAGTATTAAAAATTTATTACTATAATATATTAAAATAAGTGCCATTTTAGGCTAAAATTTGTAACAAAAGAAGAAATAATGCTCAAAAACAATGTTATTGAAAAATTTGAACTTTTACAGGCAAATCGCGATGCGTATATAGCACAGTAGAAGCAATGCACATAGCTTCGCGTGTTTTACTCCTCAAGAACAATAGCTAAAAGCTTGCAACGACTTGTTCGACTACTCAGGCAATACTGACAGGTTACATAAAAGAAAAATGTAAAATTTACAAATTATCAGCATTTCAAAATGCGTTGGTGCACTTCGTGCACCAGCGGATCCACTTAAGTTTTAACAAAATTTTCAAATGTCCCAGTATTATCAGCATCCTATTACAAACTCGGACACTCTCAACAGCTTTACTAAGGACCTCTTTGGGGATGTTATGTTCTCTTACAACATGATTTATTTCTTTTAGACGGCAATGAAACAAGTGCACCATACCGAGTCAAAAAATTTGTAATGCAAATCAGTAATACTCGAGATTTCCCTGTTGAAAATCAATGGGAGTGTTACATGAATTTCAATTCATCCAGAAAGTTGAGCAGTTGAAATTTATTACATTTGAATGCTACTACTAACACTACTATGTATTCAATAAAGTCATTGTAATTGAAGTCTAACAGATAGCGACCTGTCTCGTGTATCTCACTCCTCTCTTCCACACAGGGCTCTCCCCTCCTTACCAACCATTCAACCTCTTATTCACGCAACACTCCCCTCCTTACCAACCATTCAACCTCTTATTCACGCAACACTCCCTTCCTTACCTCCCCTACCACCATGCCGGGACAACAATGTAGTAACAAAACTCACTCTCCTCTTTACCTCCCCTACCACTGTGTGATGGGACAACAATGTAGTAACAAAGCAGCTCACTCCCCTCCTTACCGCCACTACCAAAGCGTGCCAGGACAACAATGTTGTATGCTGTGGAAGTATTATATGGGTAGCAACCCGTCTTGTGCATCTCACTCCCCTCATTTATGCCTCTACCACCCTGCACCAAGACATACCAGAATCTTTCACCTTTGGCAAATTATATATAGATGCTAGCTGATGTCTTCATAGATTCTTTGTAAAACTGTTGACAATGCAAGTGTAGATATAATGATGGGACGTGAAAATTTTGTTAATTGGGCATAAAACCCTATTCTTTAAATTATCTGAATGGCTTTTTATTATCTCCAATCAAAATGGTGAAATTGTCACAGCTGCAAATTGGTCAATAACTATTCAGATATCCTGTATTATTCAACTATCATTTCCTCAAATGGGGGCATGTAAAAATATAAATATAAAAAAGTCTTTTAAGAGACTAACAAAAGATATTTATTATTTGCAAATTAAATTCCAACAAAAGTCAACAATTTACCTTCCCACTTTTGCTATTTTTTTCATTGGAATGACAGTGACTTTTGATACTTTATGGTGATGAATTTTTCCTTTTTTGTTAGCAACCTGTTTGAAAAGAATCACAAAATCAATTACAATAAAAAAGTACTTTTTTATTCTAATGCAATTAGTAGCAAAATAGTTCTACATACACTCCCTTGACTATTAGATGCTTTCCTCTTTAATGCCTTCGAATTACCAGGAATCTTCTTCAATAGAGGACAATCCTTTTTAACATGACTGAGGGATCCACAGAAACATGCAACGGGAGTGGGTGGCTTCACTCCACATGTATGATCAAGCAAGCAGCAGCGGTCACAACTCATGCAATGGACCCATGATGGCTTCACACACCGCTTACAAAGCTCACAGTGGACATATGTCCTTCCATCCTGAGTGAAAATAAAGATTATTTCATGAATTCAGTTGTCGTCTGTCTAATCTTGTGTACACAACTAGATGATGACAATTTATGAACTTACTAGCATAATTGCCCATCAAATGTGATGGATATGCGTGAATTAAGTATTAAGGTAAAATGAATTGAAATAAAAATTAATGAAACAAAATTTTATATGCACTAAAAAGTAAACAATAAATATAAAATTCACATAATCGAGTGTTCCAGAGAGTAAAAATAATTGTTGGCGAATTGAAATTGTATGACAAAGAAATACATTACACTATACAATTCTTAAAGGCCCAAAACTATTTTTAATTTATGTAACATTTAATTTTGTCTCACTCCCTGTCTCCTTTCTTTCTCTCTCTTTTGTATTAAAGCATCATAAAAGTAGGTATTTCAAGGATATTTGATTTCAATATAACAAATCAGTAAAATTTGCTATGAGCTGCTTTGGCGTTCATGCACAATCAAATCAGTGTTTCTGGAAGTTTTCTTCTTTTTAATTATATTGTTTGAATAATTATTATCAGAGAGGCCAAATGATTGCCCAAATATTTGCTGAAAGCAGCTCTTTGATTCGAAGAGATACAATGTCAGCAGACTGATGGTTACAATGTACACACAATAGGAGGTTACTGCATCAATAGTCGATGGTAGTTGTTGGTATTATGTGCGTTCAGTGTCAAGTTAAATATAGCAGGTAAGTACTTTCACTTGTAAGAAACAAATACTATTTTATATATTTTCGCTCCATATCACATGTCAATTTCTATCTATGCTGTTTTTAGAGGAGGAAAAAAGTTTTTAACCTTGATGAGCTCAACGGAATACACCCAGTTCCTTCTCCCTCCCCCCACTCAACAGAATATCACGGAGGAAACCCCCCGAGTTGTGGGAGGGAGGAGGCCGCCGTGAGTTTTGGGCAAGCTAAGTAGCCCCCAAGCCCAAAAAGGTTGGATACTACTGCTCTAGACCATCAAACCTTCAAGTGCTACTACACCAGGAGGACTATGAAGAAACTTCTCAAGGCATTGGAGGAGAACCCCAAGAGTGGCCTCCCAGACTTCTAGTGTGAGTTATACATTGCCCATGCAATTGCAGACATCAAAGCATCATGGGATGAAGTGAGCCAGTCAACTTTAAATAATGGATGAAGCAAATTATGGCACAGAGTTGTGAACGATGCCCAATGTTTTCTTACACTAACATCTGAGGTAAGAGAGATTGTGCAGCTGGCAAGGGCTGTGGGCAGTGAGGGTTTTGATGATATGGGAGAAGAAGAAATAGAAGAACTTTTTAACTTGTCCCAGGAGAAGTTGACTGAGGAAGAAATGCTGCAGATACTTGAGTCCCACGTAGACAAGGAAGAGGTGCATAAAGAGGAGGATCAGCTCACGCCAGCATTGTTAAGGGAAACTTTGCTTGGTTTTGACCGGCTTGCAAGTGGTCTCGTTGAAACAGGGTTTAACATGGACAGAAGCCTTATATTGAAATGTGCTATTGAACATTGTACACTACCATATACTCAGCTTTATAAATCTATGCAGACTACAGCAATGGAGAGATGCATTAAAGATTAATTCCGCCAACCAACAACATCAAAAGACTTGGTGCTATCAAAATGTTAGGTTTGGAATAGATTTAAATTAAAGTTTTAAAATTATTTATCTTTTTAATATTATCTTATCTTATGGTTTTTACATAAAAACTATGCACATTACTTCCCAAACTCGGGGAACGTAATCCTATTTTTTCCATAAGTCATTAAATTCATGCAGCGCGTTTTCTCTCAACGTAACTACCGTATTGCATCAGGGTCTACTTAGGGACCTGCAAATCACTAATTCTCCTTCAAATCGAATCTGCAATCTAGATTCAAATTCAAATCAAATTTTGAATCGAATCAGGCAGTGACTTATATAGTTATGCATATACTTTTGTCTGCATAAGTACATGTATGTATGCTTGTTAAGTATTAAATGTATGTTGGGGGTCTACAGGCCTAATGTTACCAATTAATATTGTGGCGAAAATTTTTGAGTGAAAGTTTAGTTACTGGACAAATAATGTTATTATAAACATATTTTGTCTTATTCGTTTAATTAAGATCTTCAGTGATCCCACCCGACTTTTAGAAAAACTTGAGAATATAATTGCAATGCATATTAAACTAAAGCAAACTTAAAATTAAGCATTAAAAATACATACTTTTAGTTTAATAACTTGAATCAGTGCAAACCATGTTATGAAATGAAGTTAAAGATTTTAACAAAGTTCAACAATGTAAATTAAATACTTATTCGTTCATGCCATACATAAAAGTTCTGGCTATCTCTTTAAAACTATCTGCCTATGGGTCTTATTATTCTGTAACAAATAAAATGAATTAAAAGTTAAAAAGAAAAATAAAATAATTATTTCAAATAATTAATCATGAAAATATAGCAGAGAGTACATGTATTGCGTATGTAATGAATCCACTGGTTCCAATCTGGTTAACATTACGCAATCTGGTTAAAATTACGGAGGTAGATAGAAATCAAATTTTTTAAACGTTGTGTTGAATTTTCTATATTATGACAAACATGTCAAACAAGTAGTTGCAAATCATCGCATTTACTTACCTTCTTATCAGAAGTGATAATTAAATTTAAAAACTCCTTTTTAAACAAATATAGCAAGCCTACTGCATTGATTTTAAATATACTAGTGCATTACATCACTTCATATGTATACTCAATAAGGGTAGGCAATGGAAATATACCTTGATGTAGGGAGCATGAGCAATAATCGGATTTAACGAATTGACCTACTTAATTTAGAATCATTCACCTGATTTGCAATCGAATCGAATCTCGAAGCTTCACAGGTCCCTAGATCTATTGTATATTAAGATATGCTTGATTAAAAAAACATGCCTTTGATGTGCAAGCATTGCAGATGTCACAATGCTTATTTTCTGAAGCCACCCATCTGTCACATGCACTGCAATGATGATAGCCTTCACTCTTAGGAAGTGGTATTCTACTTGGTGAGACATTAGTAAAGAGGCGCACAGGAGAACCACGTTTACTGCTTTCTGAAATTATACATAGATATAATGGGCACTGTAGAGAAGAATATGTAATTGGTTATTTTTTTGAGAGAATGTGTAATTATTTTTCTTGAAAATCATATAATAAAACATCTGTGACAGCTAATCATAACCCTACCTGTTTTAAAGAGTGAATGGTTCTCATAATCAACTTTATAATCTAACATGGTGAAGTCAGGACAACATCCTTGAATATGAGGCTCCATGAAATACGGGAATGTCCACAAAACTAATAGAGAAATATGATAAAAAAAATAAATATCATTGAATGATATGCCAAAGATAAATATTTACAATTTTTATGTTAATTAAATATTGACCACTACAATTGATGAAAGGCACAACAAACATGTAGATAATTTCGTATGGCTGAGTAGTTTTTAAATGGAATGACGTGGAAGGATACATTTGCCAACTAAAATTTACAATGTATTTTATTACACTGGAGGCAGGAATGGATTCAATATCGGCTTAGGGGTTACAGACCGACCAAATATAGAACCCTTAACAAAATTACATGAGTAACATTAAATCAATCCCTCTAGGACCCCTTAAATTTATAATTTATCCCTTACTGTGGGTCCTCAAGGTAACAAATTGTAAACAATGTTTATCAGTTCAGAAAAAAATACAAGGAAGAGCATAATTGCCAACTTTGTAATTAACTTTATGGTTAAGAATTAAAAATAAAACAATGTTTTACCTGGCATAGGCTTTACAGAAGAGGCGCTGTTTATACGAAGCTTTTGAAGAGACTGCAATGTGTGTGCCAATGGTTCCACACGTCCACCAAAAGGAGGGTCAATTACTATAGCTACCTCTTGATTTTTATCACCCATAATATTAAGAAATGGTTTTTGAAATTCCTTACCATCAAAAAAATGATTGTTGAACATGTTGTAATGGCAGAATTCAGAGGATTTGAAAAATTCATGCTAAAAGAGAAAATAAATCTTACTTTATCGGGAGAAAAATAACATGAAGCAATTTAAGACTAAAGAACATTGAGAATCTTTGTATATAAAACTAAATAATAATGGATAGTTCAGAGAATCGAGACAAAATTAAGATAAGAATAAACCGTTAAACCATTGTGGTAGTTAATAATAAATGTTATGATAATTTATGTAACAATTTCACATTAATAAACATTTCTAGTTGCCAATGGGTTATGTTGAACAGAACACTTTGGGCATGAAATACTCAATGGTACTTTACAGCCTTAAGAAACACCTTAATTTGTACCTTACTGCTAGAGACCAAATTTAATGGCATACCACAAAGACAAAGAAACAAAAGGTATGATATACAATTTTCAGACTACTTAAATTTAATACCAGTAGAAAAGTAAAAGTGATATAGTTTATTTTTTAGTTACTAATATATATTATTTGTTAGGGCTTTTATGGGTCCTCATTGTCCCAAACTTTAGCAATTTACCACCTGGATGGAATTTTCTTTAATGTTAATTCATCTGAGATTCTGAAGCATTAACTAACATTCAATTCGGTTTAAATTGAAACCAATTATATTTGATTTGATTTCTAATTTTGTTATAAATGCCATTTATAACAATGAATTATGCTTTACATCTGAATTATACATTTAAGTAAAATCAAAATAGAATCAGTAATCTATTGTTCTTATGTTAACTATTATGTTCAACTTGAATTTTTAAATTTAATAACAAATTTTCAACTTTTAATGGCCATGTTAGCCAGTCCTTATATAAAATTGGTACCAAATGTTCAGGTTGTTGCACAGATCCAAAGAGTACAGTATGCTCTTTAATATTACTAATGTATTTTAAATTATATGTATAAGTTTTGTCAGTGTGAATTGCATTCTCATTTTTCCAACTCAGAATTCAGTTACCATAGCATTTATTATTCCTTTTATTAACTATTTTATAGATAAAACTCAGTACATTACAACCTCTCATAATGGCCACTCTAAGACAGTCACAATAAGCAGGGGCAGACTGGCCATATAACCTTTCTGTGCAATCACTAGGCCGGTAAGGCAAAGGGAGTCTGCTGAAACTTATATATCAATTTTTTATCAATTAGTCATTCTTTTCCATGATAAAATTTTCTCTCCATTATATTATTTGATTTGAAATAAGATTTGATCCATTAATAGTGTGATGGGAGGAGGGCTGACCAAGCATTCTTCACAAATTACTGAGTGGTTTTATACCTCTGTCTGCCCCTAACTATAAGGCCATTTTTTCTGGAACCAAATTGATTCCTAATAACATTAAACCCAAAAGTAAGACTCCTCTAACCACTAAAAGCAATAATTTTTTCATGAAACCTGAGAGTGGTCGCCTTAGAGACACTTGACTATATGAATTCTAAAAAAGTCAGATGAAACTGCAAGAGAGAAATTACAAACAAGATTACTCACATATCTCTTATCGATGTCAAAAAGTACTGAAGTGATTTTTGGGCTGTACTCTTGCAAAATATGCTCATGGATTCGAGGAGCTCCAATGCATATAACAAAAGTAATATTAAGTCCATTAAGTATATTACAAATCACATTAACACTTTTAGAGGAAAACATATACTGTGCTTCTTTCTTGGAACACTTCAATGGCTTCAATAACTTCTATAATTTTGTAAAAAAATACAAATTAAAAATGTAGTTTTATTAACTTACTAACTTATAAGAATCTCATAATATTGGTTAAAAGTACAGGACGATAAAAATAATAAAAGAAAACTAGTTTCAAATCTCGGCGCTCCCAGTGAATTATTGACAAATATGGATGCTTAATTTTTCGCTATTTCTGACAATCGTCAAATTAAGAATAATGAACTACCTGTGAGGGATGCCGTATTTGATAATCTGATACACCTTCAAGAACTTCATGCTTAGCATGTTTTTTCTTTCTTTTGATATTAAATAAACATGTACAGGTATAGCAATAAGCTCTCTTGTCGGAGGGTAATTTATGTAGATTGGAAATCCTGTAAAACAACAGGATTCATTTATTCTACTGTCACCATTTCATCAGTTTATTTGAGCAATAAAACAAACCTAGTCGTATGTTTCTCTAAATCAAGTTCTGACACCAATTTATCCTTTTTTTGTTCTTTATTAACAGTAGACTTGGTCTCATCGGCCAACATAAAAAAACTGCATTCTTTTCTGTCACGACAAGCCGAACATGCGTAAAATCTGCGTTCTCTACCTTCTTGTAGAACTCGAGAAAAAAGCAGAGTAGGACCTGTAGTAATATAAAAAATCTTGTCACAAGGAAACAAACTTGTAGACATTAAACGCAGCGATACAAAATCAATAATAACGCACCATGAGCACAATGCGGATTTTCAGATAAATCTTGAATGATAACCCTAACGCCGGAGATAAATTCTGCAGATTTATTATCTATACAACTAGATTCCGGATCCATTTTGCAAAGACGACTTTCATTCGAGTTAAAAATATAAACACTGAACCTCAAAAGTTAAATACCGATGTGCGTGAAGTTGCAAACGATGCAATCGATATACGAGATATCGATACTAGGTGATACCGTGATACCAACAAAAAGCTAAAAGGGTAAAACTTATGACTAGTATAAAAAAATCCAAAGAAAAAATCTACAATTACCCTCGGTAGTCAACCTATTAAATTCAAGAAAACGAATAGATAATTGATGGCTCACTTAACGGAATAAACCATTTTTTTAGGAATTATTTGCTCCAAGTATATGGATTATGATATATTTTTCTTTTTGTCTGTTCATTTTCAATCACAAGTCAAGTCCGGTTTTATTTTTCTATTAATAAAATAATGTGCACAGAATGTTTGTCTTGTGGCTCTTGAATTTCTGAATAGCAATATAATTTATTTCACCATTACAAAATCAAGACATGGGGAGGGGGGGAGTAGAAAACAAAAAACAAAGCAAAATACAATGATAAATAACATAAAAGGGAAAAGATCAAAAGAAAAGCAAAAAGTCACACATTATCATCAAGGTATTCTCAAACACTAAAGTAAGAGTTCTTCAGAAGGAACTTCTTAATTTTACTTTTGTACAATTTGTGGGATGAAACTGATTTTATGTCCCCAGAGGCTGAATGATGAGGGACTATTTGACAAAGTACATTATTGTAATCATTAATGTGAATGTGAAATAATGATCTGGTGAAATGGCTATGGTATTCTGCATTTGTAGGAAAAAGTTAATGATTTGATCTAACAAAAGTTGCACAGCTCAAAATGTAAATAGATATTGAGAGATGTAAACAAAGGTTTACCATGTGTATGGTATGATACTCTACATAAAGCTTTGGCAGCTTGTTTCTATATAGAAAAGACTGTTAGCCAGTCTGCAATTAGTTAGGTAGGTTACCTCAAAATAATATTCCATAGCTTAACAATGAGTGTACTTTAGCATAGTAGAGGGATAATGAGCTTCCAATAGGAAGTATCAGTCAATTTCCTTATCACAAAAACACCAGTGGCAACTTTTTAAGCAACTTCATTGATGTGATCTAGCCAATCTCTCTTCATTAATAAGTAGCCCAAGAAAATTAGTTGATGAATTTATAGAGAGGTTTTGACTGTTCATTTTGAGAAGGGGCTATTGGATGGGATAGTTTTTTTGTGAAATAGCAGGTAAGAGGTTTTTTATATTTATAGCAAGATTATTTAGATTGCATTTGGTTAACTGATCTATTAGCAACTTCTGCCAGAAGTGGGAAACTATTGGCAGTTACCAGGCAGGATGTATTATCAGCATACAAGGTCAGAATGCAATCTGAGAATTTTTTAGGGAGGTCATTCATGAAAATTATGAATAGTAATGGTTCAAAAATTGATCCCTAGGGAACACCGATGTTAACTTTTAGGAGTTTAGAATAAGTAGTGATAGAACCATTTCTAGCTCTTTCGAAATAGTTCACAATCTGATAGCAGCAACTCAGAAAAGAAATAATCCAATTTAGGGACTTGCCTCTGATGCCCAAGTTGCAAAATTTCACCAAAAGTAATTTGTGGTCAATTCTGCCAAAAGCTTTACTTGAGATCATAAAATATACCTAAACTATGCTCGTTGTTATTGAGAGCTTGGTATATTCTGTTGATAAGGCTGAAAGCAGCAGTAGATGTAGACTTTTCTTTCCTAAAGCCATGTTGATTAGGAGTTAACAAATTGAAGGAGTTGAGGAAAAGCAGTATGCGATAAAAAAATAATTTTTCAAATATCTGGAAAAATATGGATAAAATAGAGATAGGTCTATAGTTCTCTTAGTCAGCGGGTGAACCATTTTTGAGTATTGGAGATAGCTACATGAGAAAATTTTAAATTAGTAGGGAATTGCCCAGAGCTGAATGATAGATTGATTATGTCAGATAAGATAGATGCAATGATATAAGACCTTGCCTTAACAACAATCATAGGAATATCATCTATACCACAAGAAAAGGAGCTCTCAAAGGATTTAATGATACTTATTATGTTATAGGGATCAGTGGAGTGAAGAAAAACAGAATGTATGAACACAGAACTGGTATTCCTGTAAGGGTATTCAGGGGAAGATGCTGCATTAGTATTAATATTACAAAATTGATTATTGAAGTTCATAGCTATATCCTTTGTGTTAGAGACTGATATCCTATTGAATTCGACAGAGGAAGGACTTAGGTTGTTGGTTGCAGCATTGGAGTTTAGTTTGATAATGTCCCATGATGCTTTAATCATATTTTTGGATTTATTGATATACAGGCACTCCCTGGGTTACGTAAGGAATGCATTCTGGCACCCATTGCGTAACTCAAAATTTGCATAAGCCGAAAATTACTTTGGATAGTATACAGTACAGCAGAGCTGGGGAAATTATGGCCCGCGGGCTGGATCTGGACCATGAAGGCATTTTATTCGGCACGTGAAGCTATTTAAGAAAGCGATCTGTGAAAATTAAGTACTGAGGATCTTCAATCAGACAAAGTTAAACTGGTGTAATGCAGGATATATTTATCTATTCACATTTCATTGCTAAAATATTGTTTTATTTTGATTATTTTTGGCTATTTGATATGATTGCATTGGAGCAGAAATGTCACAAACAATATAAAATATCACACTCATTACAGGACTATACATTATTTTCAGAGTATAGAAAACAGTGCAAACTTTTATCCAAAACCTGTTACGAAACATTCATGAGTAATCTGGCCTTAGGCATTCATGATAATATCAAGTGTTTCTGGTCACACGTAAACAGTACTCGTAAAACTAACAAGTTGCCTAGTCATATGTACTTAGATGATTGCTATATTGATAATTACCAAGATATAGCCAATTCATTTCCTGATTATTTCTCTAAGGTCTATTGTGATAAGCAACCTAACCATATTCCTGATTATCAGTCACCTTTTAATATAGACTTTGGGCACATGATAGTTTCAGTAAAAGATATAACAAATAAAATATTATCACTTGATGTTTCTAAAGGCTGTGGGCCAGATGGGATCCCTCCAAGCTTATTAAAGAATTGTTGCCATCCTTTATCATACACTTTGTTTATCTTATTTAATGAATCCTTGAGATCTGGATATTTTCCTGAGGTATTAAAGCTAGGCTATATTGTCCCAATTTATAAAGCGGAAGATAGGAGTGATGTAAAGAATTATCGACCAATCGTTATTCAATCTTGTATTGCAAAACTTTTAGAGAGCATAGTAAAGATGAAATTAACTACGTTGTTGAAATCTGTGACTGTTCCTGAACGGCATGGCTTCAGGCGGGGATTGTCCACTGGAACTAACCTCCTCATTTTTAATAATTTCATAATGAATGCCATGGAACAAGGCTTACAAGTTGATGCCAAAGCCTTCGATAAGGTTAACCATACTCTTTTAATCAATAAATTAATGGCAGTTGGTATATGTGGGATTATGCTTGATTGGTTTAAAAGTTATATTTCTTGTTGGTAGAAAATGGTTATATTGCAGTCAGTTAAATCCTACAAATTTCATGTTCCCTCTGGAGTTCCCCAAGGCTCCCACCTTGGGCCACTCTTATTTCTTATTTTCATTAATGATATTGGTACATCAATACACCCCATCTCATATCTAATGTATGCAGATGATATTAAAGTCTACCAAAATGTAAAATCAGTAAAAGATTGTATGTTATTAAATGACTGTCTTGATAGAATTTCTGACTGGTGTCAATTACATTTGATGTCACTCAATCTAAAAAAAATGCTCGGCAATAAGTTTTCATCATACGAAGACCAGTTATTCACGTCTATTCTACATGTAATGAAATTATCCCCTGTGTAAGTTGTATCAAGGATTTGGGGGTAGTTTTTGATCCTGGACTCACCTTTGTGAATCACATTGAGTATATCACTGCAAAATCTACTAAAACTCTTGGTATTGTCTACAGATATTCCAAAGATTTTGACAGCATTGTACTTGTAGGTATGTGTTGTTGTATAACATCAGAAGAAAATGAAATAATATCATTTACTACTACTATGTTAATATTATAATGTAATTTATTTTTGTATTCGTATGAATGTAGATATATGCCACAATTATAGCCAGTCACTATAATTAGGTAGATTGTTAAATCGATTCGCTAGGTTCATAGGTAGCCGCTGTGGACTTTTTTCAGGCGCTGGTTCAAACCCAAAGTAGCTAGATGGCAACAGTGCCTGGGTAGCATAGTGGGGCTACCGCATTACAACTCACATCTTGCATTCTTCCTCCGCGCACATATTTAGTTCCCGCTCACTTACAAAAACCGCTAACATAAATATAACGAATTTTTTTAGTAATTTATGGGGCTGCTTGCATAAGTGCGGATTTGCATAAGTGGAGGCTTGCATAACCGGGGAGTGCCTGTAGTTAACATTTGTAGCTTTCCTCTCAGCTAATAAGTGCATTCTTAAGTCCTTTGGGGCATATACTCGTAAGTATGCGCCATGAAGATTAGCCAACAAATTTATATTGAAAATATAAATCACGGACATACTTAGACCTGATGATAAGATGAGGAGTGTATAGCTTTCTTTTATGCATGGGTATATGTACTTTAATCTTTCTGACAGGCAAGGCTGCATTAAAGCAGAGAAAAATTTTCATGAAAGCATTAAATTTTGAATCATCATCACTTGCATGATGAACATCATCCTAAGATTCAAGTGAGAGATGGTAAAGAAATATTTTAGTAGAATAGTCGTCAAAGATACACTTAAATATGTACATGGGGTTGGGTTGAAAGAGAGTTCAATGTAATTTAATGGTTATTTTTAGGCCTAAATGGTCAGAAAAGCATGTAAAAATGGTTTCACAAGTAAAGGTAATGGGAGTTAAATCAGAAATTAGATTGTCAATAAGTGATTAAGTTTTGGGTGAGATTTGGGTAGGTTAGTCATTCACTACCTTCAGTCCAGAAGTGGATAGAAGATTTATGAGATCAACCTTTTCTGGGGATTCATTCAATAAATTAATATTGAGGTCACCAATCAATATTATGCCATTGATATTATTCATTGATGCAAATGTAATAGCATCATGTAGGCACATAAAAAAATTATTAGTACATATTTCTGTTGGGAGAGCGATATATAGACAAAAGAGCATAACGATAGGTATCAATATTGATTAATGCAATTGAGCATTCAAAAGTTTTATCAACACTCTTGTTTAAACTAAGGCACTTCATCTGAAGGTTGGTGGCTTTGTTGACTTATGGCTCAATTCTAATCAATGTAACAAACTCTTTCAGCCATAAAAAAATTAACAACTGTTGACTTCCAGTCACTGTCATTGTAAGTTCCCCTGAAGATGCCCACTTAGTGGGTGAAATGCATTGGGATTATTGTTAATTTTTTTATGGCTGAAGGAGTTTGTTACATGGATAAGGGACTTCATATTTATAGAGGGTTTGCTATAGATGGCCATTCCTCCACAGATTAGCATTTGCTGCTCTCAGGGTAAGGAGGATTGGCTACTCCTGATCTATAGAGTAAAACCTAGTTTAGAGTTGCCATATTTTCAATCTCACTCCCTGGACGACAGACACAAAAATCCAGACTTTTAAATTTAACCTTTTAAACACATAAAACCTACTTTTCCATTAACTGGGTCCACAGATGATGGGAAAGCGGCGAGAAATGGAACTACAATATCATATCTATCTAATACAAGAATTTCAAACTAAGGAAAGATGACACTTAGCTTTAGGAGAATCCCTGTTCTCCTCAGCCATCCTGGTTGGGTTTGGTTAGTTAGTTTTAGGTTGGTATCCTGTACACAATGGCTTTGTTCCCACCCATGGCTTTGGTTAGGTATGAGTTTATGGAACTGCTACCGTAGGCGGCAGTGGCTTGAAACATTGGTAGGAGAGCTGTCAATGGCAGAGAAGTGGCGAGACATTGCATTACAATGTCATATGTATGTATGGGAAGCATAAGGAAATATGAGTATGAGGAACATAGTCACCAGGCACTTCTTTAGAGGCATTTTAAGCAGGAATAATAAAAAATACTGAAGAAACAAACAGATGAACTCATACCTAACCCAAGCCGCAGGAGAGAACAAAGTCAACGTGTACAAGAAATCAACTGAAAACTACCTAACCCAACCCAAACTGGGTGGCCCAGGAGAACATGGATTCCCCTAAAGCTAGGTGTCATCTTTCCTTAATTTGAAATTCTTGTATTAAGTAGATATGTCATAGTTCCATTTCTCACAGCTTTCTCGTCATCTGTGACACTAGCATCCATGGACCCAGTTAATGGAAAAGTACCAAATATTATTAAAGTAAATTGCCCGATTTACATGTTTTTATTATTTAAACATTTATCAATAAAATATCATAAAATGCATTGGTACTTAAAAATTTTGTTTTATGATGACTTGTGATCCAAAACAATAATTCAGATGATGCAGACTAAATATGAACATAATAGGTAGATAAGAATATACAAGTTTTTACACATATTTTTAATAATATATACAAAAATATGAACTCTAAACCTCACTTACTTATTCTAACCTAGTATGAGTATTCTGCCTTTTCTCCCCTGCCTAAAAATAAAAATTACAAGATAAGAAATTTAATAAATAAAAAATGAACTTAGGTACTTATGTACTACAAGTGCTACTGACACGCAGTGCCCTCAAGCACCATCAAGTGGCGAATTATGTAACTGCATGAAGGTAACATATATTGCTTACATTCAAACTTCTACTCAAAAGGAGAAACAGTATATATGAATGTTTGGGCAACCAATCTCTGCTGGCATGGAGAGGGTGACATTGGTTTAGTCCAAGCGCTGCTGACCCCCAACACTAGTTAAATCTCCATTCAAAAAGTATTTTTATTTATAAGTATCTACATTTTTCTTTGAATGGAGGTTGAACTAGTGTTGGGTGCCTGTGGCGCCTGGACTAAACCAATGTCACCCTCTCCATGCCAGCGGAGATTGGGTGCCCGAACAGTCACGTATACTGTTTCTCCTTTTGAGTAGAAATTTGGATGTAAGCAATATGTAGTTGGAATATATGTTACCTCCACATAGTTCCATATCTCAACACATGATGGTTTTTGAGGATGCTACATATCGGTAGTGCTTGTAGTACGTAAGTACCTGAATTTATTGTAATAAGTAATTTGGATTAATTTGTCTCTAATTTAGGTTTTTATCCTCTTGTAGGTCATATTGAAGTATAGGTGACCAATTTATATCTGGACTTTCTACTGTAGCTGAAATTGCAAGGGAAGTTAAAAAAGTTTTTTTTTACTTAAAAAATTAAGAAAATTGAGCCAATAAAATTGGAGGTGAAACTTTCATTAACTCTTAGTTTCATGAAAAAAGTTCCTTAATTAGTTGTATGAGGTTTTTTGAGACACCAAAAAGATTTTTGAAATTCATTAATACATAAAATGTTATGTTATTTTCATCATACTGTAAAGTACATCATTTTAAGTTAAAATGAAATAGATTATCAAGAATTTTGACGAAGTAAAACAATTAAAAACAAGTTTTGTAAATAAACAAAATTTTACTTTCTTCTTTAGTTACCAGTGCTATCCTAACATTCATAACATTTCAAAATCATATGCTCTTTACATATAAAATCACCACAATTTGCACATTTATTTTGCACTTTTAAGTACTTGTTTCTAGGGCAAAATCTACAAAGAGTGAACACCTGTTTTTTTGTGAGGGTATCAAATACCGGGGGTGGATAAACGTACGCTCCGTGATGCCAAAGGGATGGCACGTGCACTTGCTTAGGGGTCGGTTTATTGCTGCAACAGGAAGGTTATGGGGCCACATGTGAAGAAAGAAAGTGGAATAAAGATATCCCTAGAGAAATAAAGTGAAAAATATGTACCACAGTTTTTCAGAGTTCTTATTTGGGTGTCAGAAGTAATAGTTATATTTAGTTATGCGTGCAGCAGAACAAAACTCAGAGAGGAAATATATGACAGACAGACAGATGATGGTACAAAAAAACCAACAGATTCAGACTTGGAGATAACTGAAGAGACGATTCTCATAAAAAAAAAACTAAAATAAAATCTTTTAATTTTCTTATAATTTGTCAAATTTTATATTATGCATAATCATTAACAGTTAAAAATTAACAAAACCAAAATTAATAAAAAACGCTAAATTATAATTAGGAAGCAAAGTAATGAAGGTATTACAAGTTTGGTCTGACTAGATATAGGGCAGAGTATATTGATGAAAATAGGTGACTTGGGGTCATATAGGACCCCACGCAACTAATTAAGGGTTAAGGGAAATTTTTCTTTGTTGACTCCACAGATGAAATCATACAATTGAAGTGACCCAACATTTCTAACCACTTAAAAGATTTGGGACTTGGGATAATAAAACTCTCTTCCCCTCATATCCCACTGGGATACTGATGGCTAGATATTAAATTCTCCATGAAGCCCATTATGTTGATACATTTATACATTATACATTTTTGACAAAAAGAATTAAAATATCCTAAAAATTGAGTAAATATATTGTTTTCATGTAATATTTAATTTTAATGTTAATCTATTGCCAGGGCTGACAGATTATTTGATCGCTTTACCTATACATGTTTGATTATCGTAATAATGCTTTACAGGTAACCCTCGGTTTGCACCGGGGTTGCGTTCCTGGAGGAAGTGATGCAATTGGAATCGGGATAAATGGAAACCATTTTATGACGGAAGTCAAGGGAAAGTCAATGAATTATGTTCCAGGCACCCAAAAGTTGACATAAGCAATATAATGTTATTATATTTAAAGCTCTGAAATAATGGTTATGAATGTAAAAACAGTATAATCAAGTACATACATATAGATTAAATAAAATTAAGTTAATTTAATTAAAAAAATATGCCTGCCTGTACTGACATTAATTTTCTGACGAAGTTCCTGGTTGAGGATCGTCAATTTTTTTGAGGAAAGCATGCAGTGTTGACTGTTGTGATTTCCTCTTCCTTTTTTTCACAATCTCATAATAAGTGCTCATGGATGCCATGACGCTCCTCATCACCGTGACACTTCACTCCCAGTCATGGTCAATCTCGCAGAGCTCTTTAGTGAGGTTCTCCATAACTGAAAGGATGCAGCACAGATCGCTTGTCTTCAATTCTCTTATAGGAAGCTCTTCATCCTCTCCTTCCTCCTTTTGTTGGCTTAGTTGTGTGGACAAGGAGGCAGTTTAACTTTGCCCTAGCAAATTATGAGAGACATCGTATATGCATTTGTGGAATGACATAATTTCTATTTAGCCATTTCTTCGTCGTGAGTAAATTTCTCTCATTTTTCTTAATATAAATCACTTCTGTCAATGTGAATGTGCACCGATCGCAACAGCAGCTGAAGGCTGACTGCTCAAGGCAGTAGTCACTGCAGCCAACATCAGCAACCTAGAGTGATGAACGAATTTTGAAAATTTGAATTATTTTTTAATTCAAATATCAAAATCGGCATTATTGTGAATTGGTGCAATTTGGACTGGTGCAAACTGAGGGTTACCTGTATTTGAGTATATTTATAACAATCTTGCCCCTCACTGTACATATTTTCTGAGTATTCCAAAAGCAACACAAAATCCAATTTATAAACTTTATTTTAAATGATTATTTTTGGTTTGTCTGGCCAAAGATTGTTCTGTTATTGATTTTTTATTAGCAGTATAACTTGTCTTAAGGTAAAATGGTTGTAAATGTACTTTTATAAATGAATTTTTGGTATGGGTTAATTATCTTCCCACCACTTTCAATTAATTTGTTTTTTAACAATTCTATTTACTGTTGTGTCCCATCATCATCATCAAAATGCAAAATTTCCAACAACCTCATCTCTTTGTAACTCAAAGCAAAATGATAATACTAATTTATCCTAAACTGTGCTAGCTGAGGTTTAAAATCCAAATCATTTCAAGTCACGGATGCTACATGACTGAGAATTTCTGTTATGGATCGATTGTTTTGAATGTGGTTCATTATATTTTATGAGAATTTGGCAAGATGGTTTTTAATGAAACCATCAGAAACGATGGACCCAACCTAGGAATTTCATGTGTTGCAGCATTGAAAGAGTGTCTAGGATGAGATTTTTCATTATTAGAGAGCGGCAGGGAGATAACTAAACAGTATAGTCAATTGTTTCAGCCATTACTTTGTAGAAATTCATTATTAAGAATTAAAAATAACTTTGTACAATAATATTGTAGGAATTTACAAAGTTATTTTTAATAACTAAACAGTACTGAATTTCTAATATGTATTATCATTAATTTTTAGTTTCAAATGCCTTTCCAACTTACAAAGGAAATGAACATTGTTGCTATAAAGCTTCACTATAACTAAACAGTAAGAAGAATTGGCTAGGGATTTCAAAAGAAAGCTACTGCACCCTCTACATTTATAAGATTAGTGCAAAAGTTTGAAAAACTGAATTGAAGTCACCTGACTACCAATAATAGTGGTTGCTTTAAACAATACAGTTATATATATGTCATAGACAGTGCTAGCCTAAAAAATTAGAGGGTGTGGAAATGAAAAACTTCACAATTTTTTTAATTTACATTTTTATATATTTTTTATTGTAAATTTTAAAATATGTACTTCATGTAAATTAAAATTAAAAATAATCAAAAGATACATTATGTAATTCCTAAAAGGTCCCTCGCAGCAGGAAAAGGGAACGAAGCCAAAGAGTTTACAGGTAGTCATGCTAAATTCCTTTATACCATCACTCAATACCAACACACCATTACATCTCCAGTACCATCTTCCCACTGCCCCTCCTTTTGCGTGGGTCCACTCCACGTCTCTTGGGGCATCACCACATGATCCCTTTAACGACCATCTTATTGAGCATCGCAAAATGGCGACCAAGCATTTCTCCTGATGGCAGAAGATGCTTTGTGGATGCCAGAGAGTGGATTGAGTTTGTGCTTTGCTAGAGTTTGAACACAAAAACTTCTGGTGAACACGAAAAACTGATGGAGAAGACAGAAAACTGTAAGAGGCTAAAATGCTGCAGAAGAATGAATTAATGTGGATATAAAGGTTAAATCTATGTTTCAACAGTAATTAAAAATATTCATGCATAAATACTTTTTAATTTTGATATGAGAACGTTGTTCCACTTGATACAAAATGAAGCCCATAGCGCTCCTATTGTTAAAAAATCAGATAAGAATGTTCTAATTACTAGCTTTCCCATTGTTAAAATTTTCCAATTCAAGCACTGTAGATATCTGTACTCTTGTTTACTTTTACAAGTTTTTGGTGCTTGCATACTACAAGTGCTTAAAAAATCACCATATACAAAGATCTAAACTCGTAAACAAACCAATGCAACAGCAATTGAACTACACGGAGCCCATTTAAATAAGATAATAGTTTTCATTTTCTGCCAAATTAAGGCATCTATCTGGAATTTCCTAATTCCCTGGCAATTGGCTCATGTCCAAGTTTTCAAATTTCAAGTTTCATGTCTCAGATCGTCCTTTTCCAGCAATAATTATAATCATCATTAAGACAATAGCTTATATGTTACATTAAAACTTATGTAAAAATTAGGATATTTTGTGTGTTAGGATTATGGTGTCATCTTCCGTGCTTTTTAGTATGTATCTGAATAAAAAAATTAATTTAAAATTATCACCTCATCATAAGTTGGCTGAAATAAAATGGATTATAATGCAGTCTAAGCATTAAATAAATGCTCTTGAAGTATGAAAAATAAATTCCCATTGAAAGGTATTCAAGTCGTTGCTATGGTAGTTAATATTTTTCATTGTTGAAAACCTAAAAACTTTCCATAATTTTATGATTAAAATCAAATTTTTATGCAAATTCAGCATGGATTTGACTTTTGCCTTAAAGAGAAATAAACTTCAATCTTTCATCCATAGTACATTGCATGTCCCGACTTTGTATCTTAATTGTAAATAATTTAAACAAGATGGAAAAGTACACTCCATAAATGGAACAAACAGAGATTTTAAAGGCATTCTTTATATGAAATGGTATCGAAAGAATTTTTATCTCTGAAACTATAAGTCGTAATTATATGGTCTTGTGGACTATCTTGTTGTAAATGTTGTCCTCTATCCGAATAAATTTTTTAATCTATACCTTACAGATCATATAAGAACTAGGTAGAGAAAAGTTTGGTATTTAATTGTTGACAAAGGTGAAATACTCCTTTAGCCAAAACAACTAGAGGGCTACAAAACCCAATGCATTTCGCCCACAAGGTGGGCATCGTCAGGGGTAAAACCTGTTTCAACAGTGACTGGGAGCCAACTGCAAGGTTTGAAACGGAAAGTATTAAGAAGACGACCGAGAAACAAGTGAAGCGCGGAAAGATTTTTCGGCGTGTGTGTATGAACACGGACACAGATTTCAACAAGACCCTATACAAACTGACAGATTTAAACGATACACACGCCGAAAAATCTTTCCGCGCTTCACTTGTTTCTCGGTCGTCTTCTTAATACTTTCCGTTTCAAACCTTGCAGTTGGCTCCCAGTCACTGTTGAAACAGGTTTTACCCCTGACGATGCCCACCTTGTGGGCGAAATGCATTGGGTTTTGTAGTCCTCTAGTTGTTTTGGCTTAAGGAGTATTTCACCTTTGTTAGTCTTGGCCAAAGTTATTGAGCTACTATCAATTATTTAATTGTTGCTTGATGGATGCCATTTAGCGAGATATGAGCTTATGTTTATTAAAGTAATTATGTAAAGTGGAAGTTCTAATTGATGGATTAAGTTCAAAATTACAATTGGGCGATAAATTTTAATAACAATCACTCAAAATTAATTTAATTAAAATCTATTCAGCAGTTTAGGAGATGAAAGTTACGACAGATGGATAGACCAGACGTGCCCATAAGGCATTCCACTATTACTGCTTTGCTGGTAAAGAATGCCTAAAAAGCAATTTTATATAGCCCTGCACTGTTTTCAATGCTATTCTTATGGGTGTTTAAAATTGGACCTTTGTATTATAACGAACTTTTTCTGGAATTTCGGATTTTTTTCCAGAGGATGTACTCAATGACCTATCTTTATGCCAAATTTCAGCTCTGTAGCACTTCTAGATGTACCTTAGGTTTTACATAATATATCCTATATATATCCTATACTATATGTAAGAAGCAGCTATTTATAATGATATCCTTTTTTACATTATTTTGTCTTACTAGGTTTCATTTACTCATATCTGTGTTTAAACATATAAAATTGTGGCTTAGATAGTGTGCACAAAAACAATACAGTCATTACATACTACAACCCATTATTTGGAAAGTTATATAATTCAAAATGTCTCTGGTCTCAAGATTTCTGGATTTCTAGAGAGGTTCAGCCTGCATTAAATGGTTTGTATTTTTTATTCCCTTATTTTTGTTGTTCATGGAATCTACTTCAAATTCAATTTTTGGGATAAAAAAATTGGAACATGCATTTTTTAAAAGAATAGTACTTTTTGAAAACAATACAAATTTTATTGCACAATGTGCGCCTTTACATCATATACTTATAAAATAACAATAAACTTTCTTTGGGTGTAATGATTTCATTTTAAATTGAACAGTCTACTGTGCATTGTCTATCAAGTTCACTTAAGTCACCTGTGACAGTCTCTCATTGAAATCACTCAGTTTAAGGAACTTAAAAATGTTCACCTTCTTGTCACACCTTCAAAACCTAACAGTAGGTCATGTTTGACAGTTTTTCAAGGATAGCACTGAAATAATTAGATGATGTCTTTGTTTATCCTTTCTTAAACTTCAACATCAGAAAACTGCCAGTGAGGAAAATTGCTATCCATACAAATGTGGAAATGAAGCCTAAGTACACCACAGGTTGCTCTATGCTCCATCCACGACCTAGAATGCTTCTCATTGATGCCGTTGCTTGAGTTAGAGGCATGATCACACTCAATGATTTCAGTGAATAATGTATGCCTTCCACAGGCCATATAATTCCTGCAAAATAAATTTGTGTATCAGCAATGATTCATATTTTATAAGCACTTAATGTTTTCTATATTAATAAAAGGCAGCATATGTCTCTCTGTGTGTATGAACAGCATTTCTCGAAAACCAAGAAACTTCGAGACTTAAAACTTGGTACACTTACTAATGAGGCCTTGAGGATGTATACCTCAGGGCCAGAATTTTGATTTTATAGTGGTGGGGGAATGGGAGAGGGGTGCCATAAAAATAATACCCTACAGCATTTCTCGAAAACCAAGAGACCTAGAGACTTAAAATTTGGTAAACATACTAAAGACACCTTGAGGATGTGAAACTCGGTGTCAGAATTTTGATTTTTGGTGGGGCATGCTATATAATTCATTTCTCAAAAACCAAGAAACTTTGAGACTTAACACTTGGTACACTTATTAATAAGTCCTTGAGGATGTGCACCTCAAGGCCAAAATGTAATACTCAACGACATGGCAGAGTCATTTATTGCTAAATTGTTTTTTGGAGTTTTACAGCAAATTTACAGTGTCTTTTTCTGGCTTGACACTATTATGATGTTTTTAAAAATCATGTTACTAATTTTACAGTAAAATCATTATCGGAAACTTGGTGGGAATGCAACATTAATTGTGTTGAAGTGACTTGGTTTCAGTTGGCGACATTTATGCCACATCAGTTGGTTTCAGAAACAACAAATGACCTAAAATGCAGAAAATAAGCATTTTCATTGGGTAAATAACAGGAAAACTTAATTTTTGGTGATTTTAGTAGTTTGGTACGATATTTTTGCACAAATTAATGTTGGTAGCAAAATTATGCAAAGCTAAAATGTGCAATTAGATCAAATATTATCACACTTGCAAAGCACAGAAAGTTTCTTAATGCAATTTAAAGAGAAAGGCTTTAAAAGTTTGCAAATCTCAGCAAAGGAGCTTGCAAAAGAACATGAACTGGATCTAGAAGTAGCCATTTCTGGAATGGAATTGTGTGTTTGATGAAGAAAAATAAATAAACAATTTTCACAAGAAGCTGAAGATGAAATCAATAACTGATTTTGAGAAAAAATTATGCATCAGATTTTTTAATACTTTATTGAATCAAGCAACAATTTTAGATGTTAAAGCATTTTAATAAACACTTTGGCTTTTTGTACGATATTTCAACCCTGAAAAACATGTCTGATGGCAATTCTCTTAAACAGTGAAAGGACCTGGAACTATTGCTTTCGGAGCAACAGGATGAATTTAAAAGTTACATTGATGGATAAATGCCTGTTTACTGAATTTAAATGTTGTCATAAATATTCTCGGATCAATGGAGAACAGTACTGGATGCCTTGCGATATAATTGTGACAACAGTTTCATTGAAATTAGGTCAATTATTTCTAATGTGCTTGGAATTTTATTTACTCTATGGGTCACTCCAATTAGCTATTTATAAAACTACTGTTAACATACATATATACTTGCATCCAAACAAGTAGCATATACTTAAATAATTTTTACCTTCAAAATACTGTCATCTAATTACACATTGCTCATGTGTTAAACAAGGTAAAATTAACACGTAAAATGAACTGATTGGCTTCATCTCACTCATTGAAATGAATTTACTTACCACACAACATTATCACAGGTAAGAAGCTTCCTAGTCCAAGATATGTTGCACTTCTTTCATCATCACATGCACAGGATATTAGGAAACCTAAGAAGATTTTTAAAATATTTCAAACTTATTACATTTATTATCTATTTAAGCACTAAATTAGTAATTGTACTTTTATATAAAAGAAAAATATCATCTCAAAGGTAGTTTCATTTAAAAAACATTAGGGTCTGAGTAATTTTTGACAGAATTAGATGCAAATATGAACTTTTGTAATAACTGAATCATAAAAATGGAAGAGTGAATCACGGTAAAATCAAAACCTGATTTAGATTAGGTATCTTGCTACTTACCAAAACACATTCCACAAAGACCATTAAGAACTGTTAATATAACAACATACACCATATCCCCAGCAATGGCAATCCCAAAAACAGGAAATGATAGCACCAAAACGACAACAACTTGAGCTGACATTACAACGAATTGTGTAACCACATGAGACATCAGTATTTCTGAAGGTGTTATGCCTAAAAAGGAAAAGAAAAAGTCAATATACATTGTCTTGAGGATCCAACTTCAACATAAACATTCATTTGGTTAGAAAGAAATTAGTCCTCTGGATCTTTTGATCATATCACATGAGCTTAACATTAATGTGGGCTCAGTTGTATGCAAAGTTGATTTGGGAGTTAAATTTAGTATAAATGATACTTGCAGTCATTGAATTTCTGTAAATATAATGATAGGCTAACCTGAGACAAGACTTCTTTCAATGAGACCTTCTTTGCGTTCAATAATCATGGCCCCAGATGTTAGAGCAACAGAAAGGAAGAAAACAATCCTGAAAAAATAAAGAGTTTGACTTTAAGTGACTTATTCTGCACACACACAACACACACACACACACCACACACACACACACACACACACACACACACACACATATATATATATATATATATATATATATATATATATGCACACACACATCTATACTAGCTTTAAGTACCCGGTATTGCTCGGGCTTCTAATAAAAGTTTATAGAAACTTGGAGCATCGCGATTTCTGAAAATTTAAAAATCAAACTACAATATTATGATTAATTCATATTGTTTCTTCTTTTAATTCACATAAGTTAAAGAAAACAAATCGATATATAAGGACCTGCTGTATATCTGTCTGTGCAGAGGCAACACCGTCATAAAGAAAACAAATCAATATATGAAGACCCGCTGTATATCCGTCTGTCTGTGTGGGATGGTTATCGTGGTTCCTGGGTATCCTATGTTACCCGTAGGGTCATAGGAAGTCACTTTGCAAAGTTTGGTCACGATAGGTCAAAGGGTGTGGGAATATATAAGGAACAGACAGACATTCAATTTTATATATGATATACAGGGTGTCCGGCGACTTTATGTCATAACTTCAGGATCTTATTCCTTAAGTGATTTTGAGTAAAAAATGTCATATGAACATGGGTCCGATTCTCATTTGTTACAGAGCTACGGGAAATTGAAATTATTTTGTACTTTGATTTGTACAACTTCATGGCTGAAAAGATGCATTGTTTAAATAATTATTCGTATATTTTTGTTAATTGTTGAAAAATGTATTATTTAAATAATCATTCATTTGCATTGATACTTAATCCATTGTTACAACAATTGTTCAAAATGGCTGCCTTCAGCTTGGATGCGCAATCTGACCCATTTGAGAAGGGAACATGAAACAGCATGAAGAACTGCAGCGTTATTAACGTGCCTTGCAGGATCGAAAATTCGCTGAATAAGTTCTTCCCTAGTGCTCACTTTGGCTTCATACACAATGTTTTTCATTTGCCCCCACACATGGAAATCCAACGGAGTGAGATCTGGAGACCTTGGTGGCCAATTTTGCGCACCGCCATGACTGATCCATCGGTTAGGGAACTTCTTGTTAAGATACAGTGTAGCGTTCCTACTAAAATTGGGGGTGGGTGCCCCGTCATGCTGGTAGCACATCTGAAGTTGTGTTTTCCAAAAACTCAGTATAAATGGCACCTGTCAGACATGGAGGGAAGAAGTACGGTCCAACCAGCTGGTTCCCAATGATACCACACCACACATTCACAGAAAAACGGAGCTGGAAGTTGCTTTCAACTGTTCCATGAGGATTTTTTGCAAGCCCATAAATGGTAGTTTCTATTAAGGTTAAATATTAATATTTTCTAAATAATAAATAAAGCAAGTTTTATTGTCCTCATTAGCTGTTTCCTAACCTACAAACAATCTCACAATTAACTACTCTTATAGTGGATATCTCCCAGAATCAGCAATTTACAAGGTGGCAACTCTAACTTTAAAAATAAAATAAAGATTCAATAATATTCCTAATAAATAAATAAAAAAGTTTAACTGCTCACTTGAGTTGTTTTTCGACCTAGAGAAAATTCTCCCGGATTCTCCCAGAATTTGCTACTCATGAGATGGAAATCTCCCAGAATCTACTACTCATAAGGTGGCAACCCCACTCCTGTCCCAATCCATAGCTTTCCCTCTTTTTCTCCATCTATCTCCGTATCTCTTTCCTATTTAAGGCCCCTCCCCCTTACTCTCAATGTACCTTCCATTCTATATCACTTCCTTCCTATCTCCCTGCCCACATCCCCCTCTCTCTTACTCAACATCTATATAGATGTTTAGATAAGCAAAAGAATCCAAACTAAATCCCAGTCCCATTAGGATTACATAATTTCACAAAAAATCCTATGGTACTTTAAGGCAATCTATGACCTTGTATATATTGCACGTATGCAGGTTGAGACAACAATTGATTCACGAAGTTTAACAATGACGTGGTCGGCAAGGCAACATCCTTTTTAAAAGCTGATATTTTCCCAAAATATGTGATTTAAATGCTTTTATATGAGAGATTTTTAAAGATAGGCAGAAAAAGATTAATAGAATAAGAAACTTTGTTAATTTTCCTAAAACAAAGTTTAAATTCGAAGATCGTACGTCAATTATTTCTAGTTTTAATTTCCAAAAGAATAAAAGCCTGCACTTTAAAAAGTCGATTTTTACGTGTTATCTTACGGGAAATATAAATCGCCCCCCTAGAGTCGAACCTGGATCTTTTTCATATATTTTTCATCATATAATTTTTATATATGAATCAAACATTCCTGCAAAATTTCAACCTTCCATCTAATAGGGAAGTTTGTTAAAAATGCATTTAAATGCACCATTGATGATTTCAGCGTTAGGCACAGAGTAAGGCTTTTATTAATAGAGATATGTTTAATAATTTATAATGTTGCATGTGTTAGATAAATGTGCTAAAAGTACATCAGAATCAGTATTTCATTAAAAGTGATTTTCTTCATCCAATGTCTATTGTAATTTTTCAGTATTTTCCTGGACAAGAAAATAATTTGTTATATTATACTCAATTATATGTTCCAATTTTTAATCACAGGCACCCCAATTAGAACTTCATCATGTTTAATCATGTCCACAAAGATATTATTTCAAAGAATTCTATTGAACTCATTATGCACTAACATTAATTGTTTTAAATAGGGAATATGTTTACTTTAAAAATACAATAAACTCCCAATTATCTGGTTTAATGAAGGGGGAGAAGAGGCACGAATAATCAAAAAACATGGATAATCCAAAATTGTGTTGTTTTTTCTTTGCCTATTGCATCACATACTACTCTCTCCATTTTCACATAGGACATGGTTTACTTTTCTTTTGACAAATAGTCCATAATCTCCTCATGATGGTTTGGATTTTCCTTGCAGATATAATATCACAATATTCAAACCTTACCTGCCCCATGTATTCTAGCAAAGAATCTATGCAGTGGAGTGTGAGGCTATGACTTATGTACTCAATGTTTCTTCACTCTCATCCTCCCTACTATCTTACTCATACCCTTACTATGCTGCAGCATTGACAATGACTCTATCACTCATGTGCTGAAAACTAGGTTGATTAAAGATGAAAAATCCATTAGTGGTCGCCAGGCGCGGACTGGCAATTTTTTCCGGCCCGGGAAAAGTTTAGCTGACCGGCCTCCTTGCCAACCTTTGGTGAGGCTCATTTCGACGAGGTCCCATTTGCGAGACCCTTTTTCGACAAGGCCCGCAGCTAGCGCCTCATGCACCTGTGCATAAATCCGCCACTGGAAATACGTCCAAGACAAAAACGGAATGATACTTTTGCGAGAACTATGGGAGACTGGTGGATGATGCATAGAGCTCATATGGAGAAGGGATGAGATTTTTCAGGAACATTCCCATTCCCAATAAGCTTACCGAAACTGTGACTCTTGAGTGAAGAATCAAATATGTGAAAAGACGAAACTCATGGGAATTAACATGAGAGGACTTGTGTGTCTGGGCAAAAAATACCAAAGTGGAAAAGACAAGCATTTATCTTTTTAATCATCAGCCTTATTTGAGCTTAATCCACAGTATCTATCACTTTGACTCCCCATTACAGATATAGATTGTTTTGTCATTCTTACGACCAGTTGCTTATTTGTAATTAGGTGTGTATTATTTTTGTTATTGGGCAAGTAACAAACTTAAAACTTCATCTACAGAGTGGCCCCATTTTCGAACTGAAAATTCCTGGTGTCCAGGCTGCCCAGTCCGCGCCTGGTGGTCACCTCCCCTGGTCTCACATGCATAAATTATCTCTCTTCTTCCACCTGGCACATACCAATCTAAACAAACCACACAGAGCAGGGCAATAACATTGGTTCAGATTGTCAAATGATGTCACTGGCACTAATTTGAGGGACAGAAAAATATTCTTGCTCATGTATTCTAAGAAAGTCACCAGTCATCAAAAAAATGCAACTGATAACTGATCAATGAATCCTCCCCATAAGTATCAATAAACAGCTTGTTTACCTACAGGAGGTTTCATAGACACAAAAAAATGCAATCATGTGCTGACAAGGAAAAAATCTATCTTCTTTCTCTGAAAGATATATCAATTGACACAACATATGAGTGACTGTGAATGCTAGTGAGGTCAAACCACACTCGACATACAAGTGCAAAAGGTTAAGAGCCTTCCATCAGTCAATGTGTTCCTGAATACCACAATATGCTGTTTTATAAATTAACAAATTCATAAGAAAGGGAAAAAGACAGAATAATTATACATGGATAATTCACAAACTAGATAATCTGCTCATGAATAATCTGTAACTTACTGTAATCTTAAAAAAACTTGCCGGCAAACTTTATAGGTAACTACTATTTGAATGATTATCAAGTACAGCATGAAAAATTTAAAGCAAAATATCATGTGCTAATTTTGAAAACTTATCAATGATACAAGACAAAACTTAATAAGTTTCATTTTAATGTGTAGGTGTAACATTTCATGATTATTTAAACTAATGAAACAAATTTTAATTCTGATGAGATATTTCTAATAGCTTTTATTTAAGAAATTAGTTTTACATAAATTACACTATTCATAAAAATACTTACGTAAGAATGACTCCAGGAGCTGAGAAATCAGTGAAATTTGGCAGCCTTGGGCCATAAATAGGTTCATTAAACTGTCAAAAAAAATTCAGCATGTTACTTTAAATCCTTGATGGGCAAGTTTGTTTAATATTTTTCTAAGGTTCAATATATCTATATAAATTTTTATTACATACAACCTAAAGAGGCATTCTGAATATGGTAAAAATGCTTATAAAAGTCTCTTTGAAGAGTGTTTCTGAAGTTTCAAAGCAGACATGTCTCTTAACCCTTAGTTGAAATACATATCATTTTCTATAACCAATTCAAATCCAGCTTTGCACGATAAACATGGCATGTGAAAAATTGTTCATAATTTGTTAAGGAGTTTCTGATAAAGAGAAAGTTTTGGAATACATACATAATATTAAATAAATATTAGCAATAAGTATTTTTTCTTTGTTTGGTAAGCAAATCAGTCTATGTAAGTCACCAATATAATTCACTTCAACAAAATGCACACAAGGATAGAAAATAGTTGAACTATTTTTGATTTTACACATGATAAAAATAATAAATAATGCAACCTTTTTATTAATTCTAGATTGGTAAATTAATCATTAATTTTGAACCATCTGAAAATACAACATTTAACTTAAATATAAATTTGGATATTTATTAAAATTTATTTTACCAGAGAGGCATTCAAACTAAGAACAATATCAAGAGCATAATTATATTTTCACAAGATTTTATAAATTCATCAGTGCAGTGAATATTTATTACTGTGAATTAAATATCTAATTAAGTTTTAACTTATAATAGAATCAGTGGCATAGCTAGGTTCTCCTTCGGCCAGGGGCAAATCACAGAGATGCACCCCCTCCCTTTGCTTCCTGTAGAATATTCCAGATAAATGTAATGTGGGGAATGTGATGGAAACCCAAACATACTACATTAGCATTTTAATTCGGCATATATTATAATATTATTATTGTTTATAAACAAGAACATTAACTTTCAGTATATGAGTTTGCGCCTCTTCAGTCGTGTGCCTGGAGGCAACTGCCCCACTCTGCTCCCCCCTTGCTATGCCACTGAATAGAATTCTAGAACTAATAAGTATATTAATAATATATAAGTATATTTGACACTACCATATTAATATACAGGACTAATAAAACTAATAACTTAATTGAGTTACTGTTCAACAGTGAAAATATGAACTTACTTTGACAGGAACGTCAACTAGCTTGGCATCATTTTGACAGGAAGTTAATAAATCCTTAGCAAAATCAACAAAAGTTTGCGTAATATCACGCTGTATCATCAATCCAATGTGCTGATCTAAAAAATAGAAGGAAATCACTATGGGAAATATTTTTTATTCTATTATTAATTATTTCAAATGTTAATTTATTTGAAAACTAATTAATAGGTTCCAGATGTGGAAAGGAAACAAATTATTATTATTATCATATTTATCAGGCTATAAATATAAGTCTTTTGGTTGACCAAAGCATTTAGGAAGGGCCATGTCGTGCATCATTTCTCACCATGATTAAGTCCGTATCTGGCAACATTTAAAGAAAATATTACAGCATGATAACAGTTAAATATAACATTTTAGATAAACTTAATTTGTGAAAGCTAATGAAGACAATGTTTCTCTTTTCCTGTCATCTTCAGTTTTTCCTCCAATTATCTCCATTCACGGTTCATTTTTCTGAGGTACTTGGATCAAAATGACATTCTATTGCTCAGTTTCCATGCATTTTTGCATATTGAATCACCTGAAGTTTATAGCATATCTTTTTACTCTTGTAGCCATTGTATCTCTATACACGTAATGATATTTATCCTAGATAATTATAAAATTTTTCGGACAGCTATCAGATTTCTAATGTTACTCAACAGGTTCATTAGTAATTAAAAATTACACCTAACATAAAAAAGGCACCAAAATTGTAATTACTGTGAGCAGATAGTAATAATGCACAATAATGAAAATACATCATTGGAATTCATGTTGCATAAGGTTTGTACTGTATATATTAACAATGTTTTCCCTATAAATTATTAATGATGTATATTTTAATGATTTTGCAATGAATGACTGTCAATTATTTCATTTATGGGATTAATGGGTTTGTATCACTACTAAATGTAATAATCTTACCTTCAGTCTATAAGATGATTTTGAGAGTAATTTTTCTGGAAAAAAGTGTACTATAACCCAAAAAATATGATACTTTTTAACAAATTTGGTTTTATAAAGGAATAGACATTAAAATGACGTAAGTAAGGGGAGGAGGGAGGGGTAGAGGAGATTGGACAGGTCTTGTCATTGGTTTCTATGTGCAAGGAGGGAAAAAAAAAGAAAATGGTGGGAAGTTTGAAGAGTGGGAAAAGGGATGAAAAAATTATGTCATTAACTACAATATTTAATATTTAATTCTAACTTTTCCAACATGTCCAATCTTAGGACTTCCTCTCATAATGTAAAATAGTTGATTTGAAGGAAATTCTGTGGTTTTGTTACAAAGTAATTTATTTCTTTTCCACATCAAAAATGGAGAAATCCCATGAAGTTGAGCCAAAGAAATTAGTTAAATTAATAGATATTTTGTTAATAGTAATATGATGCTTGGCAATAATTATGTAAAGCACAGCAGCACCAACGCACACCTTAGGCTGAAAAAAATGGCAACAAAGGATAATATTTTTCTGATTTTATTAACCCTTATACTGCCAGCTGGCCGATATATCGGCCCTTGGGGTATGTGCGAAAACTGCCACCGGCCGATCTATCGGCCGCGTTTGTTTACGCTCTGTCCTCTCGTCTCTGTGAGTCAGATGGCTTTCGTAAACACTTATCCGTTATTTCTGATGCTTACTCATCTATGTGAACGAAAATCTCAATAGAATTGCAATACTTGCTTTATTTTTCGAATGGAAGAACATCGGCTGTTTTTTCCGCAGTAGCTCATTTGGTGTTGCTTAGAAAAGGTCATAGCAGTGATTTATCTTGCCTGTAATAGCTACTTTTAGCCAATTGATATTTGATTTTTGGATACGGGAAAAGAGTTACTTCATTTCCAGTAATAATAGGTAATGTATTTCCGTGTTTTTAAAAATAATTTTTCTAAAGTACCACGAATAATCTAATATAAGTTTTAAATATTTTTTGGACGAGCCTAAATATTGTCATTGGTTTTGTAATATAAAAATATATATAAATAATATGTACATATATTATATAATCTACACCATAATTTATTAGTATTTTAGAATACATATAATTATATAAAATGTGTGTGGGTGATGAGCGCAATGTTTAATTAAATTAAGCGTAATTATTGCAAAATGTATGCCACGAGCATAAAAATTGGTTTTCAGGTTAAAAACTAATAGCAATAATTAAAATTAACAAAATTACAAACGACAATAGTTTTCTACGCACAATTATTAAAATCTAAATGTAAAAGTTGATATTTTTTATAATTAAACTTTTGAATAAAATATTTTTCCTAAATTTAAACGCAGTCAAAACAACATAATTAAGTTGTATTCTATATCCTGCATGTTTAAAGAGAATAAATAATAAAATTTAGCTTCCGAAAATTAATATTAGCTTTTATATAAATTTCTATCCGAAAACGTGCATATTCATCAAAAATGCCCTGGCATTTTTCGAATATACCACCACTTGATGGAGGCTGGCAGGAAAAGGGTTAAGGAAGAATTTAACAGTTTAGTTGTGAAAATGGGAAATACAACCATGGTAATTTAAAATATTTGCATGAATTTTTCAGACATTGAGCATTGCAATGTATTTTTAACTTCAAATAACTCAACACTGAAGCATAGTAGATATATTTGAGTTTATCTAATAAATAAAAGGTGGTGTTTGTCTGTGTGGACAGCATTTCTGGAAACCAAGAAACTAAGGCAGGATTCACACTAGAGCAATAAACAATATGTGATAAGCAACAAATGGTAGTGGTTGCTATTAGGAATTACATGTATTTCAATGGGACTCGTTTACACTGGTACGACAGTGATAAGAGATAGCCAAACTATCACAAGCAACCGCTGTCTCATGTGATAGTTCTATTCTAACACCGAGAGATAGGTGGCCACCTGTCTGAGCAATAGTCAGCCTTTCCTGGTACAGTGAATCATCAATAACACATTGAGTCAGTTTCAATCACAGTATAGTTGAGCGCTAGTAATTGGTTAACATGGCTACAGAGGAGCATCAAACCATAGGTTTTGCGCAGATAGTAGAGAATTATGCTTTTCTGTACAATTATTCCATTCTGGAGTACTCAACATTGAAGGTGAAACCAATGAAACAAGATATTTAAAAGTATTTTGACTCATTCGATAATAGTTTTGAAATAGTTCTGGGTCGTGACTAACTTCTCTCACAAAAACATTGTTGTTACCAACAGTGTTGACGTGCACCCACAAACACTTTCTTCTCCTATTTTAAATTTTCCGCAACATTTGGTAAGCAATAACCACTTCATTCACTGACATTTTCTAAACTAGCTGTGAAGTATTATACACAAATGGTTCCCCCAGTGTGAACATATAGGCAATACAATATCGTGAATTACTTGTTGCTTATCATTTATCGGTTATCGCTCTGGTATGAATCCTGCCTTAGAGACTTAAAACTTGGTACACTTACTAAAGATACCTTGAGGATGTGCACTTCATGACCAAAATTTCGATTTTGGGAGGGGGGTGCCATAAAAAATCATGCCCTACAGCATTTCTCGAAAACCAAGAAACCTAGAGACCTAAACCTTGGTACACATACTAAAGAGACCTTGAGGATATGCACCTCGGTACCAGAAACTTGATTTTTGGGGAGGAGAGGTGTCATAAAAAACATACTCTGACTAGAGGGCCGTGTTAATTTTTTGTAAAATTACACAACTTATTTTGAATATTCTTAGCAAAATATCAAATTTGAATCTATACTTAATTTCTTCATACCAATTAATGGGGAATATTGGTCACTTATCTTGAGATTACCTTGAGTTTGAATGAAAATATTAACAAATGAAATGAGCATGAAAAATTCGAAATTGTAAACCTGAGGCAAAGCCCAGGTAATTAGCAAGTTCAAAATAAATGATAAATATCTCACTTGACATATCAAGCCAAACTCGTATTTCACTTTGGTCCAAAGTTTCTTCATCTGCATCTCTTCCCAATCCAACTCGTGCTATCATTGCATCAGTGTAGTTCTCTGTAAAGTATATTGCACCCCAAACATGTCCTTTTCGTATTGCTTGTATAGCTGAATCTGTATCATCAAAATTTTGCTGAAATAATAATATGAAATCAATTTATAGTTACAATATCACATTGACTTTTTCTGAATCAATTTGAGTATAGCATGGAAGTAAAGTTCTTAATGATTCCTTATCATCTGACTATAAACTACAGTAATTCTAAATTCAAACTTCTCATATTTCTATAACAGTAAAAAGTTTCTAGCTTTAATACTAGTGTTTGTTTTCTCAATATAGGCTTAATTTTTGTCAGCTTTAATAATATTTTTATATTATTCAAAGATCAAACAAACAATATTTTAAGATTACTTCAATTGAGTATATTTCATTAAATTTTATTTCACTGAATTAATTAACAAGAATGAAAAATAAAATTCATTATTTGGTGCAATATCATGATTTATGGATAGTAATACATTTATTTTCTAAATAATGTTTCTAAACATTAATCCACATCTTATTGGCCAAAAATACCCTAGTATCCCAAATGTAAAGTCTGTGTCAGAACAGAGCTAAAAAGTGCTGCCACAATGGCCTTTGCTCTTAGTAGATACCACTACACAAAATTATACTCTTTTCATAAATGGTTCAAATAGATTTTGTAAAAACACATACATATAGTAAGATATACAGAAGAAGCCGATACATCTTCAAAGTATTCCAGTAATAGCAGAAAAATAGGAGAAAGAGCTCCTAAGCCAACTTCAAAGTTGTTTCACAAAATTAACAATAAGAATTTCAGTAATAAAATTACCCCTGTCAAGGTAAAGGAAAAGATAATCTCTTAGTCACCTAGCTATAAATTACTAGTCTTCTAAAGGCATTGGCATTGACTAAGCCAGCAGTTCTCAACCAGTATGTCGCAAAGAATTGTAAAGTATGTGACTAAAAATTTTAATCATGGCATTTAAGAAATAAAGTAAATTTTGTTAAGCTGAGTTTTTGTCTTTCTCTTGTGTCATTTTAACAACAATAAAAACAATTTTTAGGCTTAAACTCTTCATTATTACACACTGCTCCTTTCTAGTTTGGCAGATTGTGGTATGCTGTATGTCACGCATGTGAGCATCGACCATCATGTGTTTCACAACAGAAAAAAGGTTGAGAACTGCTGGTCTAAGAAATTTCATAGTTGAATTTCAAATGTTAACATTTGGCTTTTAGGTATATGACTTGCATGGCTTTCTTGGTGATTCCATATTTGTCTAACAGAAGTCAAAAGGTTGTATTATATGGTACTTCTTCAATTGTTAAGGTTTCCTCTGGCATACCTCAGGGCTCCATTTTGGGCCCGCTGTTTTTTAACATTTTTATTAATTATTTGCCTGCTTCTGTAAACTGTCATAGCCTACTTTATGCTGATGATTTTAAGATTTTTAAATGTATTCGTAATGCTAGTGATTGTTATGTTTTGCAGGATGATGTTAATAATTTTTCTAAATGGTGCTCTAAATGGCATCTTAATGCCAATGTATCAAAATGCAAAGTTCTTTCTTTCTCCCTCAAAAAGAATTTAATTAATTTTAATTACATGCTCAATGGAATGTGTTGATTCCATTTGTGACTTAGGAGTGACCTTTGAGTCTAATCTGAGCTTTGACAAGCATATCAGGGCAACATGTTCTAGAGCTTTTAAACTTCTTGGGTTCATTAAAAGAAACACTTTGCAATTTTTTTCTCGAGACACTGTTATTCGATCATATTGCAGCCTTGTCAGACCAATACTGGAATATGGTAGTGTGGTCTGGAACCCATTTCATAAAAATCAAATACAGGCCATTGAACAGGTTCAGAATCGTTTTATAAAGTGGCTCTGTTTTAAAGAAAGTGTGCCCTACTTGGGACAAAACTCTACTGCTTTGTGTAAACATTTTGGGCTACCTCCGCTTGAAATCAGATATAAGTAAGAGACATTAACTTCCTAAGAAATAATAAATTTATAATGATTCTGGACCAGCTTTTAAGAGAAAGTTATTCAACATATTTCTTTGTAAAAAGCTGTATTTTAAATGTATGTCTTAACTTTTATCTATGTTTATTTTATGACTAAATTTAATATAACGTGTGTAATTGGGGAACCTGTATGCATTAAATAAAATATTATTATTATTATTAAAATATTATTACTCGCAGTGCAATATCACATTAATGGATGCATCATAGGTATGTCATAGTTAATATGTACAGTCATTTATTCTTTTATGTGATAAAGAACTATGTTAGTATCTATGATAAATAATATTCAATTTGCCTGCTATTTTAACAAGCTACATATCTGCTTTTCATTCTGTAAGCAATATAAATGTAAATAAAGGCAATGAAAGTATTCTTCTGAAATATGTTTGAAAATCTAGGAGCTACTTATCAGCTGGATGATACAGAAATTGCCTATATGCAGTGATGAGCTGAAGACATCTTAAGAACCGACTCACTATCCTATCAGACAGTGCTGGAGGCCTACTTTTCAGGGGCGCCAGATAAAAATGCCGGTGGCTTCCAACTTATGAACGTAATGCGTTCTATAAGATAGAATGTTAAAGTCATTAATGGGTTCCTGAATTATCAAAAATAAATTTTCCACATATAAGGGGATAAAAATATTTCCAATTAGAATACATTTGTAAATTTTTTTAATGAAATATTTTATACTGTTATACAGTTATTAAACTTTATTAAATGATTTTCGAGGAAAGAAACATTTATTACTATTCCGACGAATCTACTATCTTGAAGAAACTGTTCAACAACGATTGATAAGATTTTTTCTTTTTACTCATAAAGAAGTTTGTAGCTGGGAAGCTCTCAATGGACACCTCTATAAAAGGGAGAGTCTCTTTCAACGTTCGGGACATTGTCCTTATATGCCTTTAAAAATTCGTCAATTTTCTTTCAGTTAAACTTATTTTGATAGCACAGAAAATGGCTGAGTGAAAACCAGTCAGTATACAGATAATCAAAATTCTAATGGCGGAAAGGAATATATGTAACAAATTTTGGTAGATCCTCGATTCTAACACCCAGTAAGAAAAGATTTTAGCCTAATGCACGGTTGTGTCCTCCGACCCTGAATATTAACCCGATGTCCATGAGTGCACAATTCATTAATATGCGGAATGTTCATGAGTGCGAATTTTTCGTAATTTGTCTGTTCGTAAGTCAGGGTCTTGCCTGTAAAATAGAACTCAGTTATGATGACCATTTTAAAAATCCATTTTTCATAATAATGTGTTATATTCACCTTGTTTATAACATATTTGCCAACTCCGTTATACCGACAATAAAAATTAGCAAGTATAGTAGCTTTCTGTACGTAGTACAATTTTTTTCACAGAAACTTGATCAAAAATCAGAGTATGTATTAAAAATTCAAATGTTTCCTTTTCTATCAAATAAATTATTCAAATTAAAAGCTCTAACTAATGCCGGTTTTTCTAAAACAAATCAGTCATCAGCCATATAAAGACATTTAAAAGAAATTCTACTTCGTTTATTAAAATTTAAAACACACTATTATAACCAGGTCTATGGAAATGCATATACATATATATGTAGTTTGTTTTCATCAGATATTTAATAATACCATTCCACTAATTTTACAAGTGTTCTGTTCATAATGTATTTAATGTCATCCTTATCAGTAAATGGATTTTAGATAATGGCATCATCTATTTAAATGATAGGAAGACTAAAAATATATTTCAATATTTCCAAAAATGTTAACAACTGGCTCGGAAATTCAGAGAAAAATTAACAACCGGCTCGCATGAGCCGGTTTCAGCTCATCAACGCCTATATGTATATATGCAGGTACAATATTAGAACATCCAATTGGATTGTAAATGATGTCAAAGTTCACTTGAATGATAATTATATCAGTTAACAGACAATTTTAATTTTACCCAGCTTTAATATTAGGTATAATATAAATGAGCACATGTTGTATAAATATAGTTTAACCTCTCTAATCCAGAAACTTATGGACTGGAGAGATTAAGGACTATTGAATTTATGAACCAAGGGTGGTTTGTATATAATGACTGTATTGCTACTGTACATACTACTAGCCATAATAGCACAAGGATATGAGTACCATGGGAAGCCCAAATTAAAATTAAAACTTGATATGTTTATGCATGAGATTCCTTGTATAAAAAGTTTGGTTTATCCAATCTAGCTGAATTCATAGATGAAACAGGCAGTTTTTACATTTTACAGGGATTTTTAACTTTTTTAATGTCCTTTCTTAAGCTGTGGAAACACAGAGAACAGAAATTAAAAAAACTGAACCATATTTCTGGGCCAAGGATGTTTTTTCAGGTAAGTCAAAATTCCGGAACCATTCTGAACCAAAAATGTTTCCAGACCACACAATCTTGGATTGGAGAGGTTCAAATCTATTTTAGAATAATGAATTCTCAAATTATATTATTTTTAACATGGTATAATAGTTTATCTTCTTGTAGGGATAATTAACTTACTGTAATTATAGACCGATTTTGAAGATGTTGCAAGTAACGACAGCTTAGAGAGGTGAGGTTACATCCATAAACAGGTACACACTCATCCATCCTTGGCAAGGTTAAATTATCCATTTCTCCTAAAGGACCCACTTCATGGTTAACTACTGCTAACCTTAACCCTCTAGGGTCATGACCAACTGCTAAGCAGAACAGTACTGTTTGCATCAATGGCATTCCAATTGTCGTTAGAAGAATTCTGAGGCAGAAAAACATAATATCATAAACAAAACAAAAACTATTATCAAATAATAAATTATTCATCAAATACACTCTTGTATATGAAATAATTTATGAAATTCAATGGAAGACAGAATCTAAACAGCCACAAAAATATTTCGATTTAATATTAGTGCATGTAACTAAATTTATTATTCAGAGGTGCCATATTTCAAGAAAAGACATTTTAAAATGAAATGAGCATGTATAAACGTGATTAACCCAGCAGGAATGTATTAATACCATTGGTGGAGGCATGGAATGGGAAAAACATTTTGTATTAATTTCACCACAACTTACGGGTAATTTCGTAACATCCACATGAAGTTCTTCCAGACAAGTACACCAATGCGGCGAAAGGATCCAAATGAAAAAGTACCTCTCTTAATCTTCTCCTCTTCGTAGTCATTTGCCAATGCTGTAGGAGGTGTAAAATCAAGTGCTCCAATAGAGGGCTCTCTACTCCTCTAATGATTAAAAAAATTAACAATAAATGAAGCACATGTCCTTCTTTAATATTGCATGAGATTTCATTAATTGCCACTCAGCACTTACTTCATTAACCTTGTAAATACATCAAACTAATACACTGCATTCATACAATTAAACATAAATGTATTTTTTGTTCAAAAACACCATAAAAGAATCGGTGAAGAGCAACAAATTCAAAATCATTGTGATTAGAGAGAACAATATTTATTAAGTACTAGTGGTACCCACAAAAACTTTTGCGAAGTCAGTCAGAAAACTGCATGCTTAAAAGTAATAATAGCCCATTTCTCCTTATAAAATTAGACAACTGATATTTTGAATGTCATGTTTGTGTTTATAATTTATAAGTGCAATTTTAATTGTCTCTCCCATAAGAAAAAGGTCACATTCCAGTATTGAAATAAAGAATGATTTTTTCTTTTGGTCAATCGTTGAAAATGCTCACAGCCCACATGCAGTTTACTGAATAATAATAATCTTTAATTATAAATGTTGCAATCTATTACGTTTGACATTACTACAACTATAATTTTGATACTTCTTAAAAAGCATGAAGCAAATAATGCAATTCTTTCGCGTATATGAAGGGTAAATAAATGCTGATTTAATCAGAGGCAACAATGCAGGTCGCCTTGGCAACACCCAGAAAGTGTATGAAAAAGCCATAAAATTTCGAAAATAAATGCATGTTTCTGAGAAATTATTCTGTGTAACCTCAAAACATCACAGGACTAAGATATTTGATAGTTTTAGCCATCGAATAAAGCAAAAACAGAGAAATTCGGTCCATATTTACCTATTTTAATGAATGAAAGAAATAAACCTTGCACCTTGAAAAATCAAAACTCCTGTGTAAACATATGGAAAAATATAATCATCTCTCGGAGACGAATCTGGGACACTTCTGTAAACGAAAATAGTTTTCCTGGGGTTTCCTAGTTGGCAGAAACAAAATGGCGTTTACAGCATTTCTCTATAACAAACTCTTCAAGAGATAAAATGGGGGATAGATGGACAGACGGATGGACAGATATTGAGTAATTATATATAAAGATTTTTATAGAGAAAGCTGTGGAAAAGGTTCCATTTCAAAGATAAGATTTTGGATGAAATTTGTGAGTATCATTAAATTTGAAGCAATAATACTAATTAGGAGAAGGATGGATACAAGAAACTGAGATAAATTTATGGAGAATACACTGAGAGGTAGAATATTATTAACTGAGTTAATTTAAGAATTTTTTAAATGAAAAACTCTGAATGTGAAAATGAGGGATCAAATTTTAAAAAATGTAAGACAATTATTATGGGTTAGTTTCCTCTGTAAAACCTTCACACTGAGCAAAAATATGAACTTTGAAATTCTCACCGGCACTTTAATATCTGGTAAGGCAGATGGTTCCTCTCTTTCCTCTTCCACTTCAGTGAAATCCATAGACTTGCTGTTCTCAAGTGCGTTCTGTGTTTCTACCTGGAATGAACCCATATTTATCTCACGACCACTCCCACCACTTAGAATGTTACTTCGTCTTCTTCTATTCTGTAAGACACAGAGCTTCAGGAACACATCCTCTAGGGATGTACAGTGATGCATGGCTAAGAGTGTATTTGGGGATTCCTCTGCCAATAATTTTCCACCTCGCATCAAGCCAATCTAAAAAGAAGAAATTCTCTGATAAAAATTATTCAAATGCTTTAGTTTTCATTAAAGTCTATATTATTATGGATAAATAAATGGATATTGACAAACAGACAAAATTTTAGCATTCACAGCATAATTGAATTTGTTTATTTAATGTTAAATATAAACTAATGTTAACAATTTGCTAAATTATTTCAATCTTTCAGAAACATAAATATATTTGTTCTATTTAAATTACCTCTGTGTAAGCTTGGTAAATGAATAAATTTATGTTCCATTAAAATTTTCCAAATGTTAAATTATTTAAGTATTTGTATCTCTTTAAAGAATAAACTATATTTGTCCCTCATGCTCGACTGAGGCACCACCTTTAAAAAGCTGTTATAAAACAGCAGGAGAATCGAGAACAATTTACGATTGACTGTAATGTTATTTATAACACATTTTCTTAGTAGGTAGAAGACTGAAATTTGGTGGAAATGTTTGATTCTTATAATAAAAGCCATTTACGAAAAAAATCCCCAAAAAAGACCCAGGTTTGACTCCAGCAGATAATTTCTATTTTCTATAAATAACACATAAAAATCGATTTTTTTGACTTGCAGGCTTTTACTTTTTGCAAATTAAAATTAGAAAGAATTGACCTACGATCATTGGGCCTGGACCATTTTAAAGAAAAATAAATATAGTTTGTTATTCTTATTGTCACATTTCACCTATGATTCGAAATTGCTCAAGTTATATGTTTTAAATCATATTTATTGGAAAAATTTAAGCTTTTTAATGAAATGTTGTCTTGCCAACCGTGTCATTGTTGAACCTCAAGATTGTATTGTTGTCTCAACCCTTATATGTACTATATGCATAAGGAAAGCATACTTGGAATATTTTAATATGGTAGAGAGAAGGAGAGAGGAAGAAAGAAAGAAAGAGAGAGGCAGGGGGGAGAGAAAGGGACTGAGATAAGAGAGATGGAGGGAGATAGAAAAGAAGGAAGACAGAAAAAGGGAGAGGTAGAGATGATAATGTTCTTTATTAGGATGAGATTGAGACTAGGAAGTATATTTCCAGAGAAGGAGAGAGGGGGAGAGGGAGGGAGAGAGAGAGATAGTAAGGAAGAGAGAGATAAAGGAGAGAGAGAGAGAGACAGAGAAGGAGGGAGTGGGAGAGATTAGACAGATAATGGTCTTTATTAGGGTGAGATTGAGGCTAGGAAGTCTATTTTTCCAGAGGAGTGAGTGGGAGAGGGAGGGAGAATGGGAGGGAGGAGGATGGGAGAGAGAAAGAGAGGATGAGAGAGAGAAAGAGAGAAAAGGAGGAAGAATTGGAAGTGCCTTAAATTTAATATTTAATCCACACATACCCATCATATTTGATGGGCAATTATGCTAGTTATATTATAATAAGCAATTTGCAATGAAAACAGGGTTATGGTTGAAGTAACTATTAATGGCACAGAGAATTAAGTTATATATAAATGTTATAAGTATCACTTTCATAAAATGAATAAAACAAAGATGTATCTTACTGTATGTGCATCCCTGGCCTCTTCTATGTAGTGGGTTGTGACTATGATTGTTGTATTGCCTTCTTTGGTAATTTGAATAAGGTGCTTCCAAATGCTGTAAACATAATGATAATGAGATATTAGTAATAATATTAGTTACTATTTGAATTTAATGCTTAAATTCAATATACACTTAATAGTTTCTTTCAATTTTTGAAGTAGTGAAATACGCACTATACATCAAATGAACTTTCAAAGATTCATTAAGTATCTAGCAGATTAATATACTGAGACATACAAGATATTTTTCATGAACTGAAATTACCTCTGCCTTAGAACTGGGTCAACTCCAACTGTGGGCTCATCAAGGATTAAAAGTTCTGGTTCATGGAGAAATGCAGCAGAGAGAGATACTCGGCGCATTTGACCACCACTATAATAACAATAATAATATGATAAGAACTCCTCTAGGACTTAGTAGATGCCAGTTTTGGGGATTTCTCCAATTTCAGTGACATATACCCACCAAATAGATTAGTTTTGGAAAGTTTAGAATAATTTCTTGGAAAGAAAATACATTAATTTTAAAACTAAATAATATTAAATAAGAAAATATCAAATAAAAAGTAAACAGTAAAGAATATTTATCATTTATTGCATTTATAAATCATTACTCTTTTTCCAAATTAACAAGTGCTGAGCAGAATACTTCCAGTTTACAGTAGTGGAGATGAAAGGTTAATTGTCTGAGATGGAAATGGAAGCAGAGGTGGAACTATGGCAAGGCATTGCCTTGGGGCCTCAAAAAATTATGAAATACTCCCTATTTAGCGATTTAGCGGTGTCTGCAGTGTAAAATATGACCATTGCTTGTTATTTTAAATGTGTCAATGACAAGGCCGCATTAACCGTGGCTCAGGGGCGGATTGAGCTGCCGGGACATCGGGAAAAATCCTGATGGTCCGATGCTGCCCCTGGACTGGGGCTGCTTTGGCCAGGAGCTGTTTCTTTTCAGTATTCTAAAGCTATTTCAGCAACACATGTGTCCGTAAGATGGCAGCATTGGTAATAGGGATGATAGCTTGAGTGGGTGCAAAATATTTTCCTGGGGGTCATGTACTCTTGTGTCAGTCTCTTCCAATTGTCTTATATTTACCCTCTCCTCGGTTTTCCCAAACTTGAGCCTTCTCATCCCTCTTCCCTTGCAGTCCTGAGGCAAGAAAGTGTGAGGAGGATGTGGGATTTCCCAAGACCCTCCCTCCTGTGGTTCCTCTTTGTTTCCACCCTCATTCATTCAGGCATGCTGAAAATTTTCAGTTTATTGGTTGCCGCTCTTGTTTGAGCTGCTTTTGGGTTTCTTTCACTGCCTCTTAGTAATTTCTACGCCTTGAGGACGGGACACATATTCTCACACCACTGTTTTCAACCCCTTCTTCTTCAAAATTTCCTCCTCCCTTGCATTTCGCATCAGTGACATCGAAGAAGAGCAGTTTGTCCGCATTAGTTCCAATACGTCCATCATTGCGGAAACGTCAGTTGAGTGTTGTGCATCTTTTAGTGTTTGAAGAATCTGTTATTAAGTAATAGCAGGTTTCTTGGGAATAATTGATAGGGTTTTGTCTTTGCTTAAGAAGTTATGTCAATATTTAGTGTTAATATTATTCTTTTCCCATTGATGAAAGCAGGGTTTTCACTGTGAGAGTTGGAGATATACCAAGTCTATGATCAACAGAGTTTTTCATACCAGGAGGTTAGTATATATTTTTATTCGATCTTTTTATATCATTCAGGCAGGGGTGAATTTAGAAACTTCTCAAGGAGGGGGTGATTGCCCCAGTCGCCCCTCTCTTTCCTTGAGTCTTACATTTCCAATTACTCTTTGTCCTGAATATACTTAGCCTTGTCAGAATGGACCCAGGACAAAGTTCCCTTGTCAGAATATTTCTTTCGTTTGCTGTTTGTACCTAATCTGTAGTGTTGAAAGGAGAAATTAAGCATGGAATTGATTTGAGAATTCATCCATGGATCCGCCACTCCATTCACGTTGTATGGTTAAATTATATTTTAATTTTATTCAAATAAGTTTGTTGCTAAGTAGTTTAGTATAGGTCTTTTTCTTTAAAATAAAAATACAATCTGTACATTCACGTCGATTTATTCATCATAAATTATCTATTCTACTTTCACTTACAAAATGCTATGTGCCCACAAAAGGAAAATGCCCGTATTTATGTTCATGCTGTCATTGTAGATCATTTCATGTACTAAACTCTGCGTGTGTACTAAAAGACATTAAATGTATCTCTATTAATAAAAGCCTTGCTGTGTGTCTAATGCTGACGTCATCAATGGCATTTTTAACGCATTTTAACAAACTTCCTGATTAGGTGGAAGGTTGAAATTTTGCAGGAATGTTTGATTCAGATCCAAAAATTAAATGACGAAAAAAATGTGAAAAAAGACCCAGGTTCGACTCCAGGGGGGAGATTTCCATTTCCCGTAAGATAATACGTAAAAAGTGACTTTTTAAAGTGCAGGGTTTTATTCTTTTGGAAATTAAAATTAGAAATAATTGACATATGATCTTCCAATTTGAACTATGTTTTAGGAAAATGAACGAAGTTTCTTATTCTATTCATCTTTTTCGGCCTACGATTCGAAATCTCTCATATTAAACATTTAAATCACATATTTTGGGAAAATATCTGCTTTTAAATGGGACGTTATATAATTTGTCATTGTCACTGTCCATCACAGTTCATTTTGATAATGTTTAACAATCTTCCCGGCTAGGTAGCAGAATGAAATTTGACTGAAAAACTTGATTCAGTTAAAAAATAGGGAATGAAAAAAACCAAAGAGTCCTGTGTACAACTCCAGAGCATAATATTTATTACTCTTAAGATAAGACGAAAAAATCAATTTCTTGACTTTCAAGCCTTTTTTCCTTAAAATTTTCAAATATATTTGAGTTGTCGATAGATAGTATGGGATTTGCAAATTCTTATAGAGAAAAGTATGAAGGTTAATTTTCTTATCGTGAAAATTCAAATCTAACTTGAAACGTTTCATAATTACGTTTAAAGATTTGTTCTCATTTTATCCGTTTCAAGAGGTCCTCACACTATCTTAATGTGGCCTTGGTCAATGACTGCGAAAGAAAAAAGTGCGAAGTGCAAGTACATTAGCAGGGGTGGGCGAATGTAAAAACGCACCGAAACAATTTTGTCACTAAGAAATGATTTTGATGAATTTAAAAATGAAGCAAATCAAATTGCTATAAAATATGGTATATCAATTGAGTTAAAAAAAAACAAATTCAAATTAAAAAGAAGTTCCTCGATGAGCCTAGTGTTGAGGAACAATTCGTTAGAAGTGAAGCAGAAAATTTCAAAAAGGAATATTTTTTGTAAAACTTTTGATTTGGTGAAATCAAAAATAGATAAGTGGTTCAAGAAATGAATAGGACTAAGACATTTGTTCGGTTTTCTCGAACCAAAGAAGCATTTAACGTTTAAGCGCATCTGAAATTTGTGAACTCAAAAATATTTCACGATAAATAAAAATTTTTTGACTCGAAGTTTACAAGACGAATTAATAGCACTAACAACAAATTCAAATATGAGGATGGTATTTAACGAGTGCAAGGACTTCAAGGAATTCTTGAAACTTCTGATTATTAAATGGAGGCATCTGATTGTTGCAACATTTGCACAGCACTTATGATTTATTTGACTCTCCCTATTTCGGTAGCATCCAATGAAAGAAGTTTTTCGAAGATGAAATTGATTAAAAATGACCTGCATAGTTGTGTGGTGACAAAAAAATTTAAAAATCTAGCAATTTTGTCACTAGAAAGCTCAGATTCTAAGAAAATATCATCAAATTTGGATGGAGTAATTGACAAATTTGCTAGCATGAAATTGAGAAGAGTGATTTAAATTTTATGTAATACCTACAGTATAAATAAAATTATTTTTAAATTTTTAGTATAATGTAAAAATATAATTTCTGTTCTAATATAAAAAATGTAAATGGAAATTCTTTTACTTTATTGATATTGTTAATTAAAGAAATCTTTTTTTGCATTGTGTATGTGCAATGTAAATAAATGTGCAATTCAAATATAGTATATTTTGTTAATATGTATTTACAATGTTAAATAAAAATTTATATAATATATATTTATTTTTATTTAATTTTGCTATGGGGGCCTTGTTTTAATCATTTGCCTTGGGGCCTAAAAACTGAAGTTACGCCTCTGAGTGGAAGATAGAGGATTTTTTAGAGTAGATGGTTAAGAGCAGAATATATTGTTTTTGGCCATATTTGTAAATTAAACAGTTTTCAGAATAAGTCAGTTCTTGTAATGCCATATTTGGGAGGATCTGTGGTATTTTCAAGTTAAGAGAATGGTAATATTTTTAAAAAATATACATTTAAAGATAATGTAATTTTAACAGGCAATTTTAAGCATCTAAATAAAAAATATTAGTATAATACCCATAGACTCAACCCCTGAAATATACTGGTCAGCATCATATATAATGTTCAGTGCTCATAAAAATAGGTAATTGACAGGTTTGTCAACAAAAAAATTCAAATATGTCATTAGTAAAATGTATGTAAAATTTCCAGGCCATATCAAATGGATCAAGTATAGATTTTCAATAGCAAAGTGCTTTATTTGTGGAAAAAACACATATTCACTCGTATATATATATAACATGAATATGTGAAGATGATTTGTTTTTGATTTGTATGTCTTGTAATGTTTAAGTAACTGGCAATTACTATCATCATCATTTAAATAGTGACAACACAGTCAAAATACCAACCATCAATAGCACAATATCATAAAATTAAAAACAGAAGTATGCAGGAAAAAATATCTTCTTTCATCAAAGATATCAGTTTGGAGTTTAAATTTCTTAATTATTTTTTTTACTTCTGCTCCCCATAATCATCTATCCTCACTTACCTAAGAGTTTTCACTTGACAATTTGAAGGAGGAAGTTCTAAGAGACTTGTGAGAAAACTCAGTCTTTCATCAATTTTATCTGTTTTCATTCCAAAAATCCATCCAAAATAAAGCATGGTCTCACGAATAGTAAATTCTCCATAAAGAGCTATCTCCTGCAAGAATAATGGTATATATAATACAAAGAATAAATTTAAATGAAAAACATTTTTGGTAATTCTTCAAGTTGGCATTAAATAAGATTTAGGTATAGATAAATTGAAAAAAAACTTCAAATAATGTAAACAATTAGGAAATATCTTGTTTTATTTTTTTGAATTATTATTCATCCATTTTAAATTTAACTATCATGATTATCAGTATCAGTATTGGTACATATGGTACTCATTCTTATAATATAGAAAAATGATTCAATGAGATCTTTATTGGATATAAATGCCCTTTTAATATAAAATGAATAAAGATTATGAAAAACAACCATAATTTTCATTTTATGTAACAAATAATAAATTAGAATTCATAAATCATGGTCAAATAATAAATATTAAGCATATATACTTATATCTGCATTGCTAAACCTGTAATAACATCTAAAATTAATGTCACTAGCCTATCTTCTTAGTAGGGATATAACAGACATTAACTGTAAAAAATACACATACATTATGCCGTTTATATGATCATATTGCATTCTATTTAATTGTTAACATGAGGCAACTGATAAGACTAAATGACAGTTTAAAAAATATTCCCTGACTCATGAATGTAATAAAGCTTGGAAATGAATCATAATGCACAACCAATGATACACACAAACTTGCAATATTTTTTCTTCTGTTTTACATTCAATTTACATAAGTTTGCGGAAAAGAGTAAACATGACTCTTATGTGTATCTATAGGATGACCTCAATCCAATAAATGATTTTACTGAATCTCCATTTCATCCCTAAAATACAAATTATTTATTTCTAAAACAGAGAAACAACTTTGTTCTTTGAAATGTGCCTAGATAAGATTTTCTATACAATGCTGCAAGTCATAAAAAAATTATTATGGCCACTATTTTCCTCCTGAAGTTTTAATACAGTGCACAATGCTTGAAGGACAATTCTATTTTTGTAGCTTTTGAACTCATTTGATGAACTTCAGTAACCTTATCATTAAAATTTCCTTTATCCTTAGCTACAGATCATATTGGTTTCATATCATCTTCAATTTTAATCAACATGAGACAATCTATCATGACAATATTTTCATCAGTGTTTACTCACACTTTGTATTTTGGACAATCCTTTTTCAGGTGATGGCACATTTTTGCTTGCATTGGTATTTTCCATTGAACAGGGTTGTTAAAGCTAGAATTACCTAAACAACTTCTATTTTTTTTTATTGAATCTTATTCATTAGTCAGCATAAGGACTACATCTGTTGTGCTAAACTAGTGTAATTGCCCATCAAAAATGATGGGTGAGAATGAATAAAATATTAAATTTAAATTTAAAGAGTTAAAAATATAGAACTTATTGAGGCAGTAATTAAAAATATCAATGTAAACTACCAAAACCATAGCTCATTGTCAATAACATTGAATAAATAAGTAATGTATCTTTTAAAATAATATCAGTTATATTGTTATTATTATACTTTGATGATTTTAAATGTCGAATAAGTTACTTGATTTACCGGACTTTTTCCTTTGGAAAATTTAACGCGACAAAAAAATATGCTTCTGTAAAATAAAGAACTTGTTCATTACTATGTAAAAGTGCATATGAGAATAAATTCAGCAAAAGAAATTCACAATTGCATCCTCTCTCATTCAAGGCATGGTTTTTTTATGCACATCTATATAATAATTTTTAAAAATTTCTGTGACGTAATGCTTCAAAATATACTATATAAAACCTAAGGTACTTCTAGAAGTACTACAGAGCTGAAATTTGGAAGTAAGATAGGTCACGGGGTACAACCTATGAGAAAAATACAAAAATTCAGACAAACTTATATTTAAAGTGTTTTTGACGCCAATGTTCAATTTTAAACACCCATAAGATAACATGCAAAAATCGATCTTTCGACTTACAGGCTTTTACTCGTTTGCAAATTAAAATTAGAAGAAAGAACTAAAGATTTCCCCATTGAAAATCAATTGAAGTGTTACATGAATTTCAATTCAACCAGAAAGTGAAGCTCTTGAAATTTATTACATTCAAATACATTTGTGAAAATTGATAACTTTACAATATTTTAGCATCATAACTTCACTATAAATAAGTTTCTGGCAATAAAAACACCAACAATTACGAAATTAATGCATTTCACGGTTTGCTTTCATAATGGCATTGCGGGTCACATAAAATGCTCTCACAGCTCTAATGCAGCCTGCAGGCTGAAGTTTGGCCACCCCTGGTCTAGATGCATGAGTGTGCATCCAATCTGCAGCTTTAGTGGTTGTGAGACACACACACAGATTTCTCTAAAGCATTATGATGCTTTAAACTTTCAAAATTAGTTTATGTGGTGGCATTTCTGATAGACATTGCACATTCAGAAACTCTGTGGGATAGTTTATTATATCTACGCTAGGGGCCTATTTTAATTCTGTGATATTATTTAATTTGCAATATTTCTTTATATACAATTTAGTGTTTGAATTCTTGAATACCCCACATATTTCCATTGTCTGCAATGTATGTTAAAAGAAATTGCTGGATCATTTGGCGTGTCAAATTTTACACGTGGGATAAAGTGAATGATTCAAGCCATAAAACCAGTAAGGACTTCCAATAATTAATTTAATTATTAATCACATTTAATTAATCAATCACTCATCATTATCTCTCACATTTTCCAATCATAGACCTCGCTACATGCCTCTTATTTATGTTAAATAATGGTACATTTGGTTCTTGAGTTAAATCATAATGTCCTCTTTCAGATTCAATGAACTTGATTGTATTGTAACTTTAATTGGAATAAAATCGAATTTAAATATAAATACTGATAATCAAATGAAACTTATACATATACAGCCTCTGTATTAATTTCATTTAACATTATAACATAAGACTTTCATTTAAATACTAACTAAAATTAATATAGCGTGTTGCAGGGGCGTATCCAGGTATCATCGTGAGGGGGGGCATGAGGACTAGGTTTTTGAGCAATTATTTTTTCTGAAGATAGACCTAGGGAGACTTATATGACATAAATAATGTTTGACTGAGTTTTCTTTATTTGAATATCAGGAAAGCGTGTGAATAATAATTCTTACGTGTTTATCAGAGCACAATGAAAATAGATAGTATATAATTTAAAAAAATGTGGCAATAAACACATTGAATAAACAAGGGTACGAAATAGCCAACAAAATTGACAAAGGAATGAATAATAGATGTACGTTTATACATTAAGTTTATGCATAAAATAGATTACGAAAAATTACAAACTAGAAAAAACAATATAAAACTCATCCTGAAATGGGTAACAAAATAAGCAAAGGAATGAATAATAAATGTCCGCATATACATTAAAACTACACAAAAATTACAACAGAATTACAGAAAAGAACAAAATTGCAAAATACAAGCAAAAATTACAAAATAGAATTTTAAAATATTTACAAAAAATATACTTAAAAACTTTACAAAATAATGTTTAACTTTCTACTTTTTTCTGTAGAATATTAAGTACATCGGAAATATCTAGAGGTAATTTTTTATGAACATACAAAAGAGCTAGTCCATTCATTCTGTCTTGTCCAGTTGTACTTCGTATATATGTTTTCAAATATTTCAATGTTGAAAATGTTCTTTCTACGGTAGATGTTGTTACTGGCAGCGTTGTCAAAATAAGTAACAGTTTATATACATTGGGAAAAATATTTTCATTGCACAAGTTAAGATTGTTTATAGCGTGACTAGGCAAATGTTTGGACTTGTAAGATTTGAATTTATCCCTCCACAGTAGCAGTTCGGAATTTAATGTATGTACGTTGACACTAAATTGCAAATCAGTCTCATAAGTTTTGATTAACAATTCTAATTTTTCTTCATAATTAGCTGGATAAGGTTTATTAGGAGACAAGATGTTGAGTGATTCCAAAATTTCTTTGTGACTGGTAAACTTACAGGTTAGCTGCACAATCATCGAGTCTAAAAATGGGACAAATAAGGTAACTCGATAAAAACTCTCTGGAGTATCAGCATGGAAGTTATGGCAAAATTTTTGGTGTTCTGTTACTCGGGGAACAAAAATTTCATAATTTTCACAATTGACATCTTTCAGCAACTTTAAAGCTGTATTGTAAATTTTATCAAAATTTACATCAACATTATTACGTGTTTCTTTCAATTTTTCAATTACAGTTTCAGCCATTTTAACTGCTTCTGCCAAGTCGATTGAAGGTGATTGCAGCATTCTACTCAGAGGCAAAGTATAAGAATATAATGCTTGCATGGAAAATAATGCAATCATAAACACAGGATTCTTTATTGAATGAAGTAATAAGGCTACATTTACTGTTGTTTGTTTATCTGTCCACTCCTCAGTAATTTGTTCCAAAGAAGAAGCAACAGGTCTGAATAATTCTACAAGCACTGCAATTGATTCATGGCTTTTGACCCACCTAGTTGGACATAACTGCTTTAATCTCTGCCTTTTCGTATCAGGGAGCAATTTACCAACCCACACCTGAAGAAGACTGTTTCTTTTGGGTGTATTGAAGAAAGAATAACATGATTTAACTATTCCAATGCAATTTCTTATATATTTTTCGGAGCAAGAGTGGCTTATGGCTAGATTCAGACAATGGGAAGCACAATGTACGTAAAGTGCAGATGGATATTTTTCGAGGACTCTCGTTTTCAAACCTTTTACATCACCACGCATTGCACCAGCACCGTCGTACCCTTGCCCTCTTAGGTATTTCAAGTTTATACCCATTTCCTTTAGTGAATCCAGCTGTCGGGATTGTTTTCAGTTAGCTCTTCATAGACTAAGACCGAACAGGAATCGCAACTTGAGAGAATAGAGAGGAAGCGTCAAGCCTCCTGTTCTTTTTTTTAATTTCGAATTTTTTAAAGGGGGCATATGCCCCTTCTGCCCCCCCTGAATACGCCACTGGCATGTTGTATACATTGAAACTTTCTGTACTTTTTGATGTACTAAAGAAATTCTGATTTTAATTCTTACTGATACATAAGAGAAGCTTCAATGTGTAAACTGTTAAACAAAGCAAATATAAAAGTTTATTTACTAACATTACTAACTATATACTGTTGTTAGTAACCAAACAAACTCTATAATATACATTTATAAGCTGAACACGACTTCTATTAGTTATAAAGTGTTCTGCCAGGTTGCAGCACTCCGCTGTTACTCCACATCCTCTACAGAGGGTTTTGAAAACAAACTGTGCTTGGCAAGTGCCACCTCACCTGTATAATATAATAGGGATTGTTTTCAGTCACAATGGAATCTATACTGTAATATGTTTTGCTATAACAAGAAAGAAGGCCCTTTATTTCATTACATATTAAGATCCATCACTATGCTGTTTTGGTGAATAGAATAATATCAAAGGAAAAATAAATAACTGTTAACCAACCTATCAAACAATTCATCTATATCTATAAAGCAAAGGTTTGGCCTGTTTATATATCTGCTATATCAATCCACACCTTTGAAGATATCATCACAAAACTTTGCATAAGTAATTTTATCCAGCAGATAACATAGGCTATATGGCGATAAACAAGATGATCCAAACGTAACTTATGATGCCTACTTTACACATAATATTTATTTAATACTTATATTGGCTTTAACAGCTTTAAAATCACAATGGATGAGTTGCTCTTTGTGTTACCAAATTTCATAATTTAGCATTATAAAATATAACAAATACATTCAAATGGGAAACTAAATTGATTATGTATATTTGTGTGGCAAAAATAACGTGTGTATGCATTAGACTATATCGAATCCGAGTCCAACAATACACATTGCTATGGCAATTCTCTCGTAATGTGTGATAAAAACTACAAAACAATTTATGCAAAATTCAAAGAAATACGATTGATAAGAAAAATTCTACGATAGAAATTAGAATCTCCATTCCTTTCCTCAAAGAAAAGTACAAATTCCACACTGATATTACAATTCTAAGATATTTTAATGTGCAAGACAAAATTACCCTGCACAATGGTTTTCAGATTTTCCATGTAAATTAAATGGGAAGGATAGTTCCTGGAATTGAACCCAGAACTTTCAATATTTGCAACAAAAACTATCCTCGGGAGCTCAGCTCCAGTAGCAGGAAATTTCCACCAAGTGTTATGAAAATCGGTCTATTGGTGCAAAAGTTAGTAGGGGGATGGACAGACAGACACAATGATGAAACTATAAGCCTATTTCCATTCTGGAAAGTAGGCTAAAAATTTGGAGGGGAGAGGACGAGGTGTTATATTATAAGTGCACTGTGCATTATGCTACAATAAACGTTAGCACTATCAGACGGAAGCCTCATGAACTATGTTAGCATCATCGGATAGAAGCCACGTGAACTACACTTGGCAGTAGCTTTAAATGGTCCCATGCAATTCTGGGTACTCTAGACGGAAGCCACATAAACTACGTTAGTGCCATCGGGCAGAAGTCACGTGAACTACGTTAGCACTATCAGATGGAAGCCGAGTGAACTACACTTAGAGGTGGCTTTAAATGGTCCCAAGCAACACCAGGTACTCCAGCTAGTCTTATATAAAATAATCATGCTTATAATATTGGTAGCTAAAAGAATGTTTATTATATTGATTGCTAGGAGGATTTTTTTCATGATCAATTAAAATATCATATTTAGAATCATTTCAAAAAATCTGTCTGATTTATTAGAGCACTCTAATTCATCAAACAAAGCAGTGTACCAATAGCGTCTTTTGAATTCTCTTACCGTAAACAAGAATAACACAGTCTATTTGCAATTTTACACTAAAAATACACCTCCTATATCAAGTCCTTATATTAAAATGAATGGTTCCAGTATTGTATGTTCTCCACATGTAAAATTTCTGGGCTTACACCTAAGTGAAGATCTTGACTGGTCTGAGCATATCAGCACAATTCTGAACAAAGTAGCAATGGGCATCTTTATGCTTCATAAATTAGCTCCTCTTGTTTTTATTGACATACTGAAACTATTATATTATGCCAAAATACACTCCTACTTATCATATGGTATTATCTTTTGCGGCAATGCCACCTATGCTAGTAAAGCTTTTGCATTACAAGAACAAGCAATTAAAACCATGTGTCATGTTCCTCACATAACTCATTGTAAACCATTTTCCCAGGCCCTTGGCATACTCACCCTTCCCTCCATCTATATTCTTAACTGTGCAACATTTGTCAAAACTTATCCAGGACTGTTTCCCACTAACCAAGATTTTCATTTTCATGATACACGTCATAAAACTGACATTCACATCAATGATTATCGCTTGACCCTTGGTCAAAAAGGTCCCCACCATGCTGTTTCTGTAGTGTATAATAAGCTTCCTCCTAAGATAAAGAATTCATGCTCTATGTCTGTATTAAAAAAACATCTTATAAGTCTGCTAACAAGCAAAGCTTATTATTCTTTAAACGATTATATTTATGACTGTTTGTAATTATTTTAACTACCTTTTTTCCTGACTTCTCTATGTCTGTATTGGCCCTAAGAGCAAATAAATATTATTATTATTATTATTGTAGAATAAATAAATTTTTAGATATTCTTTGAAATTTTGACTTCAGTTTTAATTTTTCTCCATTCATTTTCTTTGCCTACATCTATCCTTCTCCATCTTTTTCTCGCAGAAAAGAAAATAAGAAGAAAATAGGCATATTTATGTTCATTTCTTTGTCATAGATAATCTATTTACCAAATGTTGCATGTGCACAAAAGAAAATTACATTAATTAGTTAATTACAGCAGATATTGTTTATTTCAGTTGCCACTAAGATTTTCATTGACAGCAATTAAAAAGCAGGGGCACATGAAACCATGGGGATCCATGAGAACTTTTCCAGGGGGAGGCAAGAGTATGTGCAAGCTCCCATAATCGGGCATGATTTGTTTCAAGCATATTTCAGGGGGTCCCCCACTAGAGGCCTGCACACCTGCAGTTTACCCGACCTGACCCACGGGTACCTGCAGCGAAAGTAGCAGGTCGGGTATATGGTGCTTCCATGTGGGTACGAGTTGGGTTCGGACATAAAAGGCACCGGTGCAGGTAAAGAGCAGGTATGAAAACTAGTTTTAATTCCAATGCAATCATATTTCTCCAGGCGAATTGACTGCATATAATGACTTAAAACTATCTGATGACATTACTAATAATTTTGATTTGATGAAATGGTGGGATAAGCAAAAGAATTGATTGCCAAATTTAAGTATTTTAGCGAATTGTATTTTTGCAATACCAGCAATCAGTACTCCATCAGAGAGGTGTTTTTCATTGACAAGCCATGTTGTTAGTGAAAGAAAAAGCAGTTTAGGTCCCGCTAACGTGGAAGTTGTCCTATTTTTAAATAGTCATTTTAAATCTCAGAGTACTAATAATTAATGTTTCCTTTTTTCAATTAAATTATTTTGTAAAATTTGTAATTTTTGTAAAAATAAATCGTAGATAATTTAAATACATTTTTTTGATCTTAAAAATGAATGTGTTTATGTACAATTGCATTTAATTTGAATTTATACGAAATAAATGACTGTGACTCAGAAATAATATTTTTATTTTTTCACGATTTCTTGCTACGGATTTGTGTCTCGAGTAGTAGACCTGTGGAGGTGCGAGTTAATAGCCTGCTGGTACAGGTCAGGTATGGATTAATATTCTGCGGGTACAGGTTAGTAGTCTGCGGGTATGGGTGGAAAATATCATACTCATGCAGGCCTCTAGTCCCCACCTGCTTGCCTAATCTCAGAAAAATGACCCTGTTATTCCCATGAGCTAACCAGACATCAATGGTTGAAACAGACCTGATTCAGAGAGGGACAACTGCCCCCCTTGCTCCTCCCAGGGGATGCCTATGCCTGAAACCTATTTAAAAGGTGAAGCATTTTTAGCAGTTTCTTTTAAAAAATCCGCTTACGTGCTCGGTTTGTCCATCAGTCAGTCTGATGTGCTAACTAATCCTAAATGAAAGATGATAGAGATTTAATTTTTTTGGTCAATCGATTTAGTACAGGTTTCCCTCTCTTTATTTGGGTTCGCTTAATGCGAATTTGCTATTATGCAATAAACTTATTGCTACCAGAATTTCTTTTAATGCATCTTTGATTTGCTCTTATGTGGTTATGTGAAAGAAAGAGCTCCACTACACCACAAGGCAACCATTCAGTCTCTCATTGTCTCTTATGCTGTGCATATTAGTACTACAGTAAAAGAGATGAGAGTGGAGTGGATATTGTAGAGTTGAGATGAGATGGAGATTTCATGTGATACTGTTTGAGCACACTTGAGAAGTTTTGTCTCCTTGCCCGTGGAACTTGCATTGGGACAAGAAAACCATCCAGCACTTTAAATCTCCATTATTATGTCACTCACAATAGCCACCACTTGCGCTCGTCTGCTTCCTTTTCTTGGTAAGTATAATTTAGTGTTAATTGTTTTAAGTTAGTATTTAGTGCATAAGTGCATGGAGCGAAAGAAGAGCATCTTGGAGTGGAGTTAGAATTGCTTGTGGAACATATCCCTATCTTTCACATGTAAATATGGGTTCTGTTTATGCGAATTTGCTTTATGCATCACTTTCCTGGAATGCAACCCCTGCATAAAGAGAGGGAAACCAGGATTGTTTCATTGTGCACGTTTTTTGTGGAGGTCCATCTGTCTATCTGAAGAGTTAACTCCTAAACAAAAGCAGCTAGAGAATTTGTTTCTATCGACAATCGTTTCAGTATTCTGAGCAGGTTTTATTGTGAAGGTTCTAGTGACCAGCAGAGCAGGGATAAAAAATAAATTTAAATTTCCTTTTTTTGATAAAATTTTTGTTTAAAAAATTCTGCTTTTTAATTATATTAAATTAAAAAAAAACATTTTTATATATTACACAAATCATACTGGTATAAATAAATTTGTGTTAATGATTAAAAAATACATCATTTACTTATCTGCTTCAGCAACTCTATCCTTGCTTGTTCATATTAATGTTTCATATATTTGGTATTATGTGGTGAATATGATGATCCATTCACTGCAAGTATGGCAAACCTTGGAATCCAGTTGGACAACATTGGATTACAAAAAAAATAAAGTAGTACAAGCTGCTAAAAGCTCATATAAATATATAAATAAAAATTACTTTAAGTTTCTCATATGTTTCTCATTGTGTTTTATATATTTTGTATGATAATGTTCTGTAATGTTGTTAACCTTTTACTCTGAAATAAATCTTGTTTTAAAGATGACGCAGAAAAATATTTAATTTTCATTCATGTGTCCCAGTTTTTCCAAATTTGAATTTGTAACTACTATAGGCACAGGCTGCCTGTGCCTGTCCTAGTTCCTCTGCTTTTTTAATTAGCAATTCTGAGAACATGCATCCTGTAGTGCCTATTCTTTCATAGAAAACATTCGCTAGCCTCTCTATTCCTTTACTCAGAATAATTCAAAATGATAATCTTATCAGCTTAATGGTTCTTTTCCAGAGCTCATCATTCCTTCATCACTCCTCCTAAAATGCCATTTTATGGAAGTATGCTCACTAGATTGTAGTTTGCCATCCAAGAAACATTGTTTTCAGTGTGAGGGTATGGAAGATGGAGAAGCAAAGCATTTTTTCTGCGGAACTTTGAAGGGAAGACCATTCTGATTTAATTAGTTGAAATATAGTATACATATTCATTAAATTTGTAAAATTATTAGTTACCCATTTATTTATATTTAAGTACTTATAAATAAAATAATACTAAAATTTTCTTTGCCCCAGTTTTTTCCTCATCGGAGCTCATTATGTCTGGGTTTTGCTTCCTTAGAATCTGGACACCCTATCTCTGACAGATTGGCTGGGAAAAAGAGGGATTTAAATTTTTTTAACTGAAGTGCAGGATGGGCTGTTGAATAATCCAACACAAATGTTATTTCTTCGTTTTTTTAGGTTATTTGACTCATTCCATCAGGAAATTCATGACAGCTTCAGTCATAATCCATCTGTTAGCACTGTTATTTAATTGAATGAAGATTTTCAATACCTCACGTACAGTATGGGCTCTTACTGAAATTACAACCAGTCACATCATTATTGCACCTCTCATATTGGAGATAAGTAGCATGGTAAACCATGAGAAATAGTATTAGTATTCTCCTTAATAAATTGAAAATCCTCCCCAATATACTAATAGTTTTTCTCTTATTTCACTTACTCGAGAAATGGCCAAGTGACAAGGTGGACTCACCTGTGGCATGTAACCAACTCTCTTGCCAGGCACGCCACTGCCCTTGCTTCCAGGCTTGCCACCAAGCACCCATATCTCTCCAGTGTTAAGGCGCCGTCTGCCTACTATACAGGTGAGGAGAGTGGTTTTGCCGCAACCGCTGGCTCCAAGGAGACCATATCTGTGGATGTCAAGATGAAAGTGTGAGTGGCATAAGGGAACCAAAGATGAATTGTGACTGCCAGAGGATTGATTCAGTAAATAAGAATAATGACAATTACAATACTTACAATAACTTTTATTTTAAGCAATTATACTGCTCAGAGGTTAGGGGATTGATGGAGAGCTTACATTCAATTTTGCTGTATAGATTATCATTCCATTCGTCATTTATGTTAAAACAAATTGTACCACAACTTTCAATTTCTCTCTAGCTGGATAATCTATGCTTGTGTGTTTGTTTGTTTGTATTTTTGGCTGATCAACTCTTGGATTATTATTATAGTCATAACTCCTTACACACAAGGGAGGAGGGAAATGCGGTGTCAGCACTAGCCTACTCTTAACGAAGAGCAACAAGGGTGCCACCTGCTTAATGTCCCTTCCGAAGGATGGAACGCTGACTTATGTGACTTTTGCATTCTCCTCAAACTAGACAAGTAGGGGATGGGACGATCCCATGTTGAAAAATCTGACCTCTACTGGATTCGAACCCAGGACCAATGTATGGAAGGCCAAAGTTCTAACCAATCTGCCACCACCATCCCTGGATAATGTATGCATTAAATGTTATTTGGTTTTTTAACGAGACAATCAGAATAACTCTTAACTCCTACACTTGCTCCCAAAGTTTGTGAAAGTGGTTCCAGTAATCAAGAAATATGCAGCTATTCTTTTTCAAGAAGCGAAATAGACTAAGTAAAATATAAAACAATTCCTAAAAATTTAAGATTAGATTGTACAAAATTCTTTTTATGCAATCGTAATACAATAAAGAAAATTTCAGCGAGTTTATGATGTCTTAACGGAGCGATGCTGCTTTAGGTCTAATCGTAAGTAAGTGAATGCAATAATTACATGACATACTGAAATTTATGGCCCACTTATTATGTTGCTAAGTGGAAAAAATTACCGAAATATAAACAAGCTGCGTAGACTATTGTGTATAGATACTTCGGTATGAAGCTAATTTTCCAACAAAATATAGTCTTGATGGAGCAGCATACCCGTGGTGATTATCCGGCAAAAATCGCGCTTTTGATCGGGGATCGTCTTGTATTAAAGGTATTTGCTACGACCAATAGTGGTTCATGTGAGTGTATACGTGACCATACTGCAAAATATGTTTATGACGTCTCTCTCGTTCCTCCATTTGAGTTTGTTTCCCTTGCGAATGTTTTTCCTACGGGCGCGATGGCCATTTGCAGACGTGCGTGGCCGTGGAAAGACGCAGCGAGCAGGTAGGTTCTGGAGAAAGCAAGGTCAAATACTAGCACATAAATTGTCAACCGTCTAGTTATAGCGTAACTGTTGGACATTCACCAATGTTATTACCTCTATAGAGAAGGTGATCTTTGGGAGGTTTTCGCCTTTCCTATATGTAAGCAAAAGACTGTTTTGCAAACTTAAAGAAGTGTTACCGAAAATACGTGTACCGTAGGGCCAAATGATTTCACAATAAAAAATCAAATCAGACTACACAATATTCTTGCATTAACAATAAGGTGAATCCACTTAACATCTTTTTCAAAAGCATCCATTGATGTATAACCGACTAGGGGCACTGCTCCTACGCACAACGAGCGTCAACCCTTCCCTCCGCTCGCTCCAGGGACCTTATCGCTACGCGTCTCGCTAAACTGAAAATAATTTTACAGGATTGCTTTTATCAATACGCATTTTTTTGCCCAAAATGTTTTTCTCCGACGTACCGCTTTCGAAATATAATTTTTTTAATATTTTAAACGGCCGCTATTTTGTTTCAAGATGGTGGATGAAAATAAAAATAGTTTTTCTGGGGTTTACTAGCTGGTAGAAACAAATTGGCTTTTATCGCGTTTCTCTACAACATACAGTTTTTGAGATAAAGAGCGAGTCAGGTAGAAATACGGAGAGACACTTGGGAAATTACATAGAGGGCTATAAATACAGTTTTGCCAAAAGATGATAATTATTTTACAAGAGATTTTATTGCAAGACATTTTTATAATTACTGCATTAATTGCTAATTTTGTCGATCGATGGTAATAGCCTAACGCACCCAAACTAATATTCAATTTTCTGGTTTGGAGACAATTTGTAAGGAGAATTTTTTCAAATTCTATTAACAATTTTTTAAAGCATTTGTTCTAAAACTAAATAAGATGAGCTCCGTAAATAAAAGTTAAAAAATCTGATGTGGCCACCACATGACTTTCTCCATATCTGCAATATTTCTAAAAATTCCAAGGTTACTCGATAATAAATATTTTAAGAAACTGCGAGAAAATTTTAGACTACAAAGAACAGAAATAAACTCAAACCATAGCCTTCTGATATTGGATAGAGCAACAAAGCTCCAACAACTAAGAAAAGAAAAAGGAGCGTTACTAAGACGTAACTAAGCGTCAATTGTGAACAATAGTTGTCGGTAGGTGGCGTGGCGGTGGCAGCTAAAAATATAAGATATCTCTTAAACAATGCAGTCATTATATGGGGAAATGTTTCAAACAATTGTTGTAGAAAATTAAATTTCCTATAACTTTTATTCCAGTACATTTTTACATTTATCAAATATTAAAGCAAATATTTCAAAATAACGGATAAGTGACAAGAGTGAACACCCACTTTCGGTTAACCGATTTTTACCAAAAACTAATCAGTTCTTATGACTTTTATAACAATGTTAAATATTAAATTTCGCGTTGACCTGATTAATAGTTTTTTAGTTAGAGGGCCCACAAAAAAGCTATCACACACACATCATCGAGAAAATGGTCAAAACGTGTTCAGGGGACGTGTATTTACGTTGAAATCTCTAAGTCGATTTTTTTCATGAAAAAAATACTTTCCTCTATACTGTGTATATGGAGAAAATAAAAATCGAATCGGAAACGTAGTTATATTTGTTTATATGCGCGTACATAAAAATCCCCAGAAAAAGAATTCAAAAGATTATTTAAAAATCATCAATGTTATTCCAAAAAATTACCTCTACTCTTACAATAGAAACGTAATACCATCACATAATTCAAATGTAGTTCTCCGAGACATTGGTGTCCCGACTAATGCTTACGATCACATACTATTCTTATGTGAGTTCAATTCGAGAGACCACGGTGACCAATAGTGAGATCTGTCCTCTTTATTTCTCGCGCAATTACTAGAACATGAAAAGAATTTACTAGAGAGTGCCATTGGTGAAATCGCTTCTTCCGCTCTCCATCTGTCGTTACTTACATGGCCGTTAATGGGAATTTAAGAAATCCATTAAGAAACAGAAAACATAAAACGTATTTTGGGGAGAAAAGAATTGCGTAAGTCGACTGCGAAAAGAACGGCGCAAATACAGATGGCAAGAGAAGCGTTGTTTTAAAGTGATGGCCCACGAAACCGCGCCGTTTTTCTTCCTCTACGAGAGAAACACTAATTCACAATCAAACGGTTTTCAGCCTGTGACTTATCTAATGAAAAAAATATAGGATCCTTTTATCCTTGATAATCATACACATCTTTAAGATAAAATAAATTTTAAAAACCTTGCCTATTTTGTTGATATTTACGTCTGATTCGAGACAACGCTAAAGTTTTAGACGTGCATTCTATCGTCAGAAAAAAAATGAATGTTTACAGTTAAAGAAACAAATGTTTTGCGGAATGTTTGATATTAAAATACCGAGAGGTTAAAATTAAAATCATGAATTGTGCCTTAACGATGCAAAAGAAATTCACACCAAGGAGCGACAGAAGAACTGACTGGAATGAAAATACAGATGCGATAGTGACAAATAGAAGGGAAAAGGAAGGAGTGCCGATAGTATTAGAAAGCGTGGGGACAGAAAAGAGGCCGGACATTAGGAAAATAAAGGTGAAAATGCAAAAGGACACATTTGATAATGGCCAACCTATCGCATTCACTGTGAAAAAGAGTTGTCCTGTGACGGAACAACATTCGAAGGAGAGGTAACTTTACATTTTGCTTACCATCTTAACTCTCTTTATTAGCAGTATTATTTCTAGTTTTTGCCTCTACAATTTTTTTTGCTTTTGGCAGGGAGATTGAAACAAGATATAATATTTTTCACATATAAATCGATAACTGCTATTAAGTACAAACTTGAAAATGAATTATCGAGCTCGCCTCATGGTTGAAACCCAATTGATGAACGAGACAATTCCAGTTGCCATAAAACGGATGAGTAATCCAGATGGGCCAAGTAACCGTCTTCGGTGTTAATTAATCGATCGCTGATTCCAGGATTTAGATCAAGATTCGAAGATCGACGAATCTTCGGTGAAGGTGGATACTTTGTTGCTGAAATTCGCATCTGGTTCAGTCAACTGTTTTACAACTGAATGAGCCACCTTGATGAACAAATGACAATAAACTAAGTAGAAAATAGAACCGATTAAATAAGTACGTTTTCCCGAATCATTAACTTTTGAAACCGATGATTGAAGGAAAAAACAAATAATGCTCTTGTTTTACCAAACATTTTGTACTCTCTGTCGGGTTGAAGAACTGCGAGGCTAATTATTGCTTTTTACTCAAATATAAAAATCGTGCGAAACAATCAATACAAAAAACTTCTTACTGGAGTACCATCGATCGAAGTGGATGCGGCGTGGAAGAACCGCAGCAGTAGTGTAGAGCAGTGTTTATCAGCCTTTAGTGGACCGAGAGACAGCTAAAGTTATTAATTACTTTACGCGGAACAATCGATGAAAATTTTCTGGAAAAAATTTGGATAATACCGACTGTAATATTCGTAATACGCATTTCTGCGAAAGCGATTCAGGAAACCGAATTAAATGCAAATGTACTCGAACATAACACGCGTTTATTTAGAAGAAATAGATGCATACATAATGATTATGAACACAGCTTAAAACTTAAACTGTTATTACTCAAGTACAATGGGAATACAATACGCGTCTATTAAAAAAATAGATACTTACATAATGGTTATGCACTAGAATCGTAACAGTGCTACCAATGTAGCCAACTCGCGGAAAATTTTCCATTTTATAGTCTTTAGATTTTTTTATTATTTCTTCAAAAGCTTGCGGAACACCGTTGTGCTCGCGGAGTACCAGTGTTCCGCGGAACTCCAGTTGAGAAACACTGGTGTCGAGGAAAGGATAGCCGCTCCGCCCCAAAAAAAGGGTCCCCAATTATCAAATCACGACAAATAGGATTCAGAGGGATGATGTCTGGATCCCCTTATCCGTCCGCATCACGGAAACTACGGGGGCCTTCACTATGGCCATAGGCCGCTGCTATTGCAGTTCTTTCGCGGATCGTGCGATAATTCTTGCCGTAGAATGGATGAAAGGTCCTACCTCGACTGGTCGAAATTCATTCCGGCGTTGGAAATTGCGAATTTCGCCGTAAGTAAAGCGTTCGAGGTGAACTGGGGATAAGTCGGAATCGATCGCAAACCTGTTCCACGAGGACGTTGAGCGGCAATGAGCTGCCATGCTGAGACCCGATTGCATCTCTCCCTTGAGAGAACGAGCAAGTTTCGCCGATGCATTTCCGCATTCGTAACCGTCGCCTTTTAATTTGTGAATCATGCGGACCAGCATTAAAGATCGAAACTCTTCCCGTAATACCTTTTCCGAGAATTACATTCGTCTTTAGTGATATTTCATTTGCTGCTGTAGCTAGGGAAGTGGTTCGAAAACACTGGTTTTTTGACGTGTAGCGAAAAACTTGGTTTAGTAAATAAATCAACGATTTGGATGTGTTGATGGGTAATTAGGGAAATAATTTTTCTTCTGATAAATTTATCATGTAGTAAGTACTAACAAATGGATGCTGGGGCGCCGCGAAATCCTGTTCATCTTTGAAAGTGTGCCGCGCTCACAAAAGGTTTGGGAACCACTGAATTAGGGTATGGCGAAGGCGGTATTTGCCATAGGTGCTGCTTGCAAAAGGCGCCAGAAGTTTCCGCAAAAAATGTCAAAAGTTTATTTTCCCATAAACAAGTATTAATTTATCACTCAGCCGTTAAAGTTATTTTTAATAAAAATGTTATTCTTCTTTTTTTGAACGCAGGGAAAATATTATTTCACCTAACTAAGGTGTTTCCTAAAATTTTGTCATTGGCGCCATATATTCCGGCAACGTCTCTCTCGTGTCATTGCTAACCCCGCAAAGAAAGCCGAGAGGGTTTTACCCAAAAAAGAATTATCGAGCTAGTTTTGTGATTGGAATACAGTTGATAAATTAGGTAGCTCTAAAAGGCTGGAAAAACTATATGCGAATTTCGGATACAAGGCAACCGTCATCAGTGGTGATTCACCGACGGTAGATTCTAAAATAGAATATGCTCTCGGTGAATAACCACTGACGACAACTGCTTTGTAACCGAAATGCGCATCTCTTTTTCTCATACTTTTAATTAGTCATTGGGGTTCCCTAATTTACTTAGTGACAAAGCCGTGCCGAGAGGTGTACAGAGCGTGCATCGCACACGGGCGCATATGTTAGTTCAAATGACAAAAATCACCAAGGTAAATTTTACCATGTTATGTAGTTATATACCTTTTCCTCATATTGAATTTATTTTTGTCCTACATTTCTTGATAAAAGGTGCTAATAAAAGATCGAATTATATTCTTCGTTTTTAAACACCTTCAAGAGTTGGTAGGACAAAATAACGAGTAATAGAATTTCAAGTTATTGATTGTGAATACTGAAGAGAAAATTTTTCTTTCGAGCAATCGAAGTATGACTTACAGACTGTAAACGTCAGTCAACTCAAACTTAAAGGCGAGGGCACAAACTTGAGCAAAAATAAATTAAAATCAATTAAGAATGAAAAAATTAACTTACAATTAGTAGAACCACTAGCTTGGGTTGTGACTGGTGACTTAAATTTTAGATCACGCTGAAGGGAGAAGTAGGAGGATGATTCTTTTTTAAATTTTTAGTATAAATAAGATTCACAGAATTATGGCTGCAATGGTAGATTTTGAAATAAAAACCATATAGAACACTAAATGTTAAAGCAACTCTTATAGGCACTCAACAGTCACAGGTGCTTACAAGTTTTTTATATTAGTTCGCTGAAGACTCTCATATCGTTTTATATTCTTTAACACTTTCAGAACTATAATACATACTTTTCCTAATTTATTAATGAATTCTGTGTTTCGTTTTCCTCGCACGAGGGTTACCCAAGCATTAGTAAAACATGTTTGTTTGTATTTCTGGTTAATAAACGACTTCGATTATTATAGCCGTTATGGTCACAACAGACACGCAAAGAAGGGAGGAGGGAAGCCAGGTGCCGGCATTAGCCTACTCTTTACGAAGAGCACCAAGGGGGGCAACTGGTTAACGTCCCTTCCGAAGGACGGAGCGCTGATTTGCGCGCTCTCCTCAAACTAGACAAGTAGGGGATGGAACGATCTCAGGTTGAAAAATCCGACCTCCGCCGGATTCGAACCTGGGACCGCTGCGAAAAATACCAATTCCCTTGCCGAATGAATGAAACAAGAAAGCAAGATTTAAATATAATTCTGACTCTAATGTTTATAATACCAATTTTCTCCTACTAAAAGAAAACATTTCCTCCAGTTAGTATTATTAGTATACCACTAAATAAGTTGAATTTATTCTTAAGACTGGAGTCATCGACTTTAATTTAGTCTATCCATCTTAAAGACTCAAACTGGTACCATTGCGTCACGTTCGATAGATATTAAGGATTTTACGCTAGTTAACTCCGAGCAAGTAATCGCATCTTTCCGTCCATAGAAAAATTCCACCGTCGCCCACTTTCGGTCTATTCGTTAGAAAAACCTGCGTTCCGCGCTGAAATGACCCGCCAGTCCGGTTATTCGGATTTCTCTGCGCTGACGCAACGCAGCCACTTTCGCTTTCTTCTCCCTCGTAAGTTCCCGATTCCCGGTCTTAAAAAAAAACACCTTCCCTTTGACTCGCTAACGAGGGCAGAGCGCAAGGTGAGAGTACATCAGCAGGAAGGCGAAGCCGTCGAAATGGAAAGCTGGTCGCCTTTGGCCCACTTCGACGTCCACCCTAGCGCCTCAAGTTCAAGGCCGCAAGAGTTCTCAGGAGTCGTCGTCTCGTAGGAGGATTTCATAACAGCGCCCGACCGCTTTCCAGTCGTGCCTTGTTCGACCAAAGATGTAAGTAGTTCCGAGATCGCCCATTTAGGGACATGGAAAAGATCCGAATGTTTGAACGTGAGTGTGAATGCAATATTAAGAGACTTTTTTACGACTAGTTAACGTGCAATATATCCCTATACGAGGAAACGAAACTTTCTAACGCAACGAATCTTACAAAACACCAAGGAAGCCAATCGATCGATAACTTTCCGTAAACAAAAACAAGTACGCAACGCGTTTTCGTTATGAAAGCGTCGAGACGGTTTTTGTAAAACTTAGGTTGACTTTACGTAACAGTACTTATAGCAAATTACATAAGCATATATATTTAAAAAAATATATATTATGCTTATACGTTTGGAGGTTTTCACTCATTTTCGGCTCGAAAACGTGAGCGAATAAGGCAAGCGTGCAAAGAAACGTGATTGGAAGGAAAAATAAAAGAAAAATTTCGGAATTTTTCACATTAAAATTGTTGACCGACGCACAAGTTTTGAAATTTGTAAACGTAACGATTCCAACAAAGGAAAGTTACGCCATACTCTACTTGTTCTGCTTCTTCAGGAGAGATCTCTTACCTGGGGTCTTTAATGGCCATATAAAGCTTTCGGTTCAAATCACCGGGACTATCCAATCGAGAGCGTCCCCGGCGAAACTTCCGTAAAAACGTCGTCTAAAGTGATATCGACAATTGCTCTATCCGAAAAGGAAGAGAAAATTTGAAGTTGATAACGCTCCGCATACATTTTTAATTCCATTTTAATTAAAAGTTGATTCTTACTTTCCATAGTGTTCTGGACAGGTGAGGGAACTTAATCACCAAGCATTCCAGTACGCCCCTGCTCCAGGCAACCATAAAAAATCTTCGAAGTGCTGCTAAACGACAATGAAGAAAGCTCTTCCTTACCTCCACTCACTTCAAATTGCACGGACCCTGAAAACTTGAGTCCTCTGCTGCTAAAAAAAACTTCGCAGGCATAGTTAGCCAAAATTTACAACTGGGCCAATACAGCGGAAAAAATGGGTGTTATCAGGAGAATAACTATTCATCAAATTAACAAACCTGCAAGAAAGATCCATCACAAAAATAACTTTCAAATAATAACTTAAAATTGGAATCGACAAGAGCAGTCAGACCGAATGATAAAGTTAGTGCCTTATTTGCAAAGAGAATTAGATAAAAACAATTCGGAATATTTAAAATATGCGATGAAAATCTCATATGATTTCAGATTTCTGAATTTACTACCTCGATAGATAAATGATAATCGGCTTGAAACACTGAAGTCGAAAGAAAGTTTCGCAACTCGCTTCGTTCTAGAATTTGCAAGAGGAAAAACATGAATGTCGTTTCAGCTGCCCCTGTATAAATTATTTTGGCTATACTCGACCGAGTTCTCCTTCGGATTCCTTTACATTCTCTAACAGGAATCACTATAGGCTGTAGGAAAGAGATCGCTCCGCCACGTTTCGTCTCCATTGCTTTCACTTTCTTATAGCACACCATATGTTCCTCAGGCAAAAAGATGTTATGAAATGTCTTCGGAAATAAAACTTTAAATTATTAGGTGTTCTTTACCAGCGAAGCGGTAGTAGCAGAACGCCTTATGGGCACATCTTGTCCGTCCGTCCGTTTATCCTAAACACAATATGTAAAGTAACACAGCCCGGTATAATAAACAACAATACAAAATAGATAATTATTATCATAGTTATTATTTATAAAATTTTATTTATAAAATTTCTTTTCATATTGGTATTTGTTTACGTAAAACTGCTGGGAACCTTAAATTATCACATCCAAGAAAGAATCACCCGGGCACTGCGGAAGGACATTGACACAAAATTGGCCTTTTCTTCTCGTCGCGCAGAAAAGGACCCTTCCCTCTCATCAAAGAGAAATTTCATGTTGTGGCCATAACTGATTTTCATACTCATTCACGCTGACGCATAATGAAACGCGGTCACTGCATTTAAACGACGCTTTTACGTAATCTGTCGCGGGATTATTCCATTTAGCGTAGGACTGAGCGGTGCGACAACGTAACTTACGATTAACAAGCAAGTGCGGAGCGTAAAGAGCTCATGTTGACACCATGAAATCGCGAAATATGAGACGTGAGTCCTCTTGAAGAGAGGAGAGAGGCTTTGAGATTAAGTTTGCATAATAGATGGTATTTTTTTGTTTGGGAGTTCATCTCTTACGTTGAATGGTCAACAGCCTTAGCAAAAACAGGTATGTATTGGCCGAGTTGAAAGACCATAATATATTTATACATAATTTACGTCGTTTGCGTCATTGAGATTCTGTCCGTCCTGCACAAAAACATTTTCGCTAACTTTTCTGCACTTCACTGATTTATTTCTATTCGTTATGATGTACGCTCGGCGTTCGAGCGTAAATTATGAACAATAACGTCTCGAGTTCGATTCCAGGTGCGTTTCATTCCTCCATTTGAATGACATGGGAATGAGTGCAGCGTATTTTTTATTTGCATTTTTAAATTATTCATAACAATTTCAATAATTCGAAAATTGAACCAAAGAACGCCTAAAAGAATGAAAATTCGTTTTCCTACAGTCGATTTTCAAATTATCTTCGAATCGGTCCAAAAATTTGGTTTTAACACTAAACTTTTTATGTTTCCTGAGGTTAAAATCTCTCGTCCCCTATGGTAACTGCATTGTCGTACCTTCGATTTTTCAAACCTATGAAGAAATCGAAGGTGATATTTTGTTGAAGAAGTATTGTCAAAGAGGGCGAGAGATAGGAAGGAAGAGAGGGAGAGAAAGGAGGAAGAGAGGGAGTGAAAGGAGGAAGGGAGGGAGTGAGAGAAGTGAGAGAGGGAAGGAAAGATAGAGGGAGGGAAAGAGGATGGTAAATAGATAGATAGATAATCGTCTTTATTCGGGCGAAATTTAGACCATAAGGTCCATTCTTACATTTAACCCTGACTAAATTTGATTTTCTTTATTTTAGTATTTTATTAAAATATTAAATTTAATTAATATTTTTAAGTAATAATGATTAAATTAGTATAATTTATATGTATTTATATTTTATTATTTGAGATGATTTTATAAGGAACTCGGCAAATTAGCGCTCGCCTGTTTAACAAAAACATGTCTTCTTGAATGGAATATAAGAAGTCTGACCTGCCCAGTGAATTGAGAGGGGGAGGGAGAGAGAAAGAGGGAGAGAGAAACAGAGGGAGAGAGAAAGAGGGAGAGAGAAAGAGGGAGAGAGAAACAGAGGGAGAGAGAAACAGGGGGAGAGAGAAACAGTGGGAGAGAGAAACAGGGGGAGAGAGAGAAACAGAAAGAGAGAAAAAGGAGAGAGAAACAGAGGGAGAGAAACAGAGGGAGAGAGAATGAGAGGAAGAGAGGAGTCTTGCAATAACGGCATTGGTAAAATACTGTTAATCGATAGTCATTTTTCTTTTTAATAATATTTAATATTTTGCAAAGAATTTTTTCCCATTTAAAAACCAACCAAAAAATACAGAAAAGTTATAATTTAATGCCTGTCATTTTTTGACGGCCAGTTAAGCTGGTTTACTTAGCCATTTCTTACGAATTGAAGCATTTAAATCAGCATTCGTCACGTTTTCACGCATAATAACTTATGCGCGCATATCGACATTGAATAAGACGGGGATCAAATACACAGAAATATTATACTTGCCGGGACGTGGTTCTTTTATAGAAAGTTACCTCTAAAGGAGGCTTGAAAGACCGCGAATTACGCTTTGCATATAGAACTTTTCATTATCAAAGAATTACGCAAGCAGAGTTCCTGCCGTTATGAATATATGGCAGTATAAATAAACAAGATTGGTAAGGTGTACTCAATGTCGGAGTACACGGAGTTTCAAAATCCGTTCTTTGAGATTTCACAATGTTCTCAATATTTTTCTCTCAGATGAGAATTTAACGAGAAGCAAGCGAGGTACGTTGTAAAATACATGTAGGTCTTCATGTAAAGTAGTCGTAATTATTGTCCGATTTTAACCAAAATTGGAATCGGAAAATTAATTTTAACAGAACTCTCCAATACCAAATTTCATCAAAATATGTCAAGTGGTTGCCGAGTTGAAACAAAGGAACATTTTCAACTATTTTTAGGTCATGTAAAGTGATCATAATTGTTGTTGATATATTGTATTGTTAGATTTTCACATATTCATTATATTGAAATTATTTGTTAATACATTGAACAAAATTGTGCTCTGTATTTGCGAAGCTTATTTACTTTTAATTTAAGTACGGTAGAACCCCGATTGGCCATCCTAAACGGGACCAAAGGATGGTCGGATAACGGAAATGTCGGATAATACGGAATACTAATGAAAAAACATACACATATCTATAAACTCGGTCTATTAATAATTCCAACGAAAACACAATATGTCCATCTAATACATAATTATATCACAAACATAAATAACATTTATAATAATTTTGCGAATAAAACAGTTCATCTTTTAAAGTAGTGAGTGATTGGGATTTGTTACTTGACTAAAAACCCAGCTTCGAAAAATTCCAGAGCTTATCCGTGCATTTTTTGGCTATAATACCAAACTGGCAGTGCTGTAGGAGCTATATTTTTGAAGGTCCGTATTTTTTGGGTATTCATTCTTAAAAATTCTTATATTCGTCACGTCGGAAAAATCGGAATGTCGGAAAATCGAAGGTCGGATAATCGGGGTTCTGCTGTACAAATAATTAAAAATATAAAAAAAGTTCAGGTTGTCCCGGATTTTTTCCGATTATGTCCCGGATTTTCTTGTTCAGACCGTGTAATATCCCGGTTTTGCCTCCTAAGAATCTGGTCACCCTATTCAAAACTGCACCTTCGCCGTTCACAATGCCGTCTAGGACAAAAGAGGAAATTTAAAAATTCTCGCCACTTTTCGAGAAGTAAATATTCCTTTCACACACCCAGCCTAACGGTAAATTTGCAAATCGTGAATGTTCGTCTCCGTGAGTCATTTCCAAGAAAGAAATTTTTTTCTAGGACACCATTGGTTTCACTGAAGAGCTTAAAAACTCGTAAAAATGATACCAATGGCAGGCGACTGGCGTACCGCACGACGAACGTAACACAGAATGCAATATAAAATTAACCTTATAAAATGTTTGCCGAAAATATCCAGTTTTCTTCACGAGGCACGGTGGCAGATCCAAGGGGGGGGGGGCGATGGGGGTGATCGCCCTCTCCTTGGACGACCCAATTCTCTAAACTTGGTGAATTCTTAAATTCATTCCGCGCAATATTCCTTGTTTCTACACCGAAGATTGTCTGTATGCCAACGGAAAGAATGATTTTGATGGGAATACGGATTTTAAAAATGTATGGTCGTCGGCATAGGCGAAATTAAGAAAGGGGAGGGGCCGTTAGGGCGATCGTTCCCCCCCCCCCCCACCTTGGGAAGTTTTTGGATCCGCCATTGACGAGGCAGGTATTGCAATGGAACTAAATACTATAAATTTTTAGGCGAATAGATTCGTAGGGCTAGTGAGCCGAAGAGGGAAGTAAGGAATTAGAAAAACCGCAATTTCTCCCGCCATAAATAATGATAGGCAACGCCCGAAAACTGCGAAGAATTCTCTCCTCGATGCCTCGGGACAAAATTTCTCTCCTATGGGTTTCGCGTGACAATTGCAAACTGATTGGCAGATTTTCTAACATAGAAATTCTTATTCCAAGAAATATAGCTTTCCCGTTTGACTTTGTTCACCAAATTAGAATATATATCATAAAATTTACATCGGAAATTTCAATATCTGGCACATTAAGGGGTTATCTTTCCGGGAAATTCGATATTAAGCAGTTCTAAATTTGTATATTAAAATATAATTGAAACGGACAAAAGAATGAAGTGGTTGGTACATGTATTTTTTGAGAATCTGTAGTGCATGTATAAGTTTTTCAGAAAAAAACTGTTTTCAACAATTTTAATATTTTCCTGTATCAGAAAACACTTGGCAAAAATTCGGACAATATCTTCCATGGAAAAGGCACAGGAACGCCATTCCATCAAAAATTAAGCACTGGATTTAAGTAATATTATAATGCTCTAATTTGTGGAATTTATCCGACAGACTATCCATACAATAAAAATTATAAATATTGATGATCATAAAGCGGAAATTTGTTTCCATAAAATTTAAAAAAGCCGGATAGTAAATATTTTAGAGAAGAGGGACTCTTTAATAGGCTCATTAAATTTTATTTCAATGTCGAGTCCCGCGTTCGTATCTCCATTTGAATTAATTTTTAAATGCAAACGTAAAATGTCCCTCACTCATTCGCGTTTCTATCGACTGGAGAAAGTTAACGTCCATGAAATTAAACCCACGCTCTTGTCACAGGGAATAATGATTCGCGTAATACAGGTTTTCTTCTCTTTATGCGGGGGTTCGCTTTATGCGAATTCGCTATTATGCGACAAACTTATTGCTACCGGAATTTCTTTTTATGCGTCTTTGATTCTCTCTTATACGGTTCCGCGGCCAGATGAAAGAAAGTTCACTACACCACAAGGCGCCCATTCAGTCTCTCATTGTCTCTAATTCTGTGCGTATTAGTACTAAAATAAAAGAGATGAGAGTGGAGTGGATATTGTAGAGTGGAGATGAGAAGGAGATTTCGTATGATACTGTTTGAGCATACTTGAGAAGTTCTGTCTCCTTGCCCGCGGAACTTGGATTGGGCCAAGACAACCCTCCAGCACTTTAAACCTCCACTATTATGTCACCCACAACAGCCAACACTTGTGTTAGGCTGCTTAATTTTATAATTTACAGTGTTAATTGTTTTAAGTTGTATTTAGCGCATAAGAAGTCGTTATGGAGCGAAAGAAGAGCGTCTTGGAGGGGAATTGCTTGTGGAACGTATCCCTATCTTTTACATGTAAATATGGGTTCTGTTTATGCGAATTCGCTTTATCCGTCACTTTCCTGGAACGCAACCCCCGCATAATGAGAGGAAAACCTGTACTTACAAGCGGTCGCGCCAAGAATCAAGTAAAAGGTTTTTCGGAAACGAATTGAAAATTCTCGAGTTTATTTTTTTAATTTATACACAAAATGACAGAATTAGGTATACATATATATAGCTGATAAGTTTCGGTTTGGGAACGTCGGAAGTTTTATGCATGGAGTACTGACTTGCAGATATAAATTTGTCATATCTTGTACTGAGATTGAAGTTTATCGAAATGCATACAGAATCCGGAACCTCAAAGAATTTTCTAATGAAGATTAAACATTTGATCTTTGGACAGTAAGTAGTCAGAGTAAATGAACACTAAGATTCCCAATTTATTCTATTACAGACTTATCAGGAGCTGTCGTTATAGACATGTGCAAGTTTGAATTGAACTTAAAAATAATCATATCAAATCTTGTCTTCGCAAAGTACTCGTAAATGTGCATGAATAAGTGCTTAAATATCTATAAAATGTTGCGTGTATATATTTAGTGTGCAAATATTACGAAATTAAGCGAAAGCTGCAAAGAGCTTGTACCGAACTTAAACCCCTCGAAAAGCTCAGAATATCGCCGAAGAATTCATTCTCTCATTCTTAATCTTTCGCTTAATTTAAATGTTTATTCCTTTCCTTCACTTTTCCGCACTTTTTATTTTGAGTCACTTTTAGAAAATTAAAAAAATAAACTTTTTTCTGATTTTAAGCAACATTTACTATCTGCTTACAAATCTATTTCATTTAATGATGAATCACAGTCACGCCTCTTGTCGTTTCTTTCTTTTTTTTCTCTCTCTATGTATTTCTGCAACGGAATTTTTAAAAAGAATGACTTGACGTGACTTAGACTTTATTTTACTACTAATATGAAAGCCCGTCGATATGACTGGAAGGAACTTATCTTTCGCAGAAAATGTCCTCAAGAACCTTAAATTGAATATTTATTTATTTTCGTTACCGTCGTTCAAAACGCGAAAATTCTTAAACGCCATCAGAGTCATCTGGCGGAAGAAAGCTCAACTAATGAACGTTACATCAGACAGGTCGCGGAAACTACTTTTTATACATAATTACTCAATGTATGTCCGTCGGTCTGTCTGTCCGTCCCCCTTTTATCTCTTAATAGTTTGTCATAGAGAAATGCGGTAAAAGCCATTTTGTTTCTGCCAACTAGGAGACCTCGAGAAAACTATATTCGTTTACGGAAGTGTCCCAGGTTCAACTCCAGGAGGCAATTATATTTTCCTCGAAATTTTCACGAGATTTTCGATTTCTCAAGGCGCAAGATTTATTCCTTCAGTCATCACAATACGTTAATATGGATCAATTTTCTAGGTTTTTTGCTTTATTTGACGGCTAAAACTACAAAATATCTTATTCTTGCGATATTTAGATGTTACACGAAAGAATTTGTCATAAATAGGCGCATTGTTGGCTCCGATTCAATTAGCCTATTAAGATTTCAAATAGACGAAAGAATTAAATCATTCGCTTCGCGCTTTTTATGAAGCATCACAATTATTGCTGTAGCAACGTCAAACTTAATAGATTGTAACGTTAGTAATTGCAGATAATTATTATTCGATCAACTGCGTGTGGACTGTGGGCGTTTTTAACGATCGACCGAAAGAAATAATCTTCTTCCTTTATTTCAATACTGAAATATTACCTTTTTTGTAAGGAAGAAGCAATTAAAATTGCACACATAAATTATAAAAACAAACATCACATTCGAAATGTCAGTTGTCTGCTTTTATAAGGAGAATATGGCCTACTATTAATAATTGAAAATAACATTGTGAAATACAAAAAATGTGTGTTGGTATTAATTCAAGAGTAAAAAATGAAATGTGGTTGAATTAACTGTATATGAAAAACTGCATATATTTCAATAAAAAGAAACAATTTTAAAGCATTAATAACATAAAACTTTGAAAATAATTGCTGTGTATCATAAATTTTCTCTCTAAAATGACTTTTAAACATGCAGATTTGTCTGACTTCACAAAAATATTTGCGGGTATCACTAGTACGTATAATATTGCTCTTTCTCAACTGTATTTTTCTTAGCATGGACGCTATAAGTAGAACTAGCATTAATGTGAGGAAATTTATTTTAATTGCGCCGTTATTTATTTTTCATTTATGCTAAGCTAAAAATCAGAGAGATCGTAAAACAGACTGCTACCTCACATTTATTTTGATTGAGAAATTTCACGCCAGGCGCCGCCGTTACTTTGAGCGCATAGCAACCATTGAACACACTTTTGCCTCAAACAATCGCGAACAGGCCAACTCGAAAGCAAATTCGTTTTTGACCTTTACTTTTCGAACTCTAGCTGTATGCGATGCATAAGCCTTTCTTTGCCAACAACAACGTTACAATATTTGCGTCCGTACTTGATCGCTCTTCAGTATCCGTCACCGTGACATGGCAAGCGATTTTGACGTCGCAATATAAAAAAGGTCTTAATAAAAAAGACGCACCTCTCTTGGTTCGCCGAGTGCGGCCGTGTTGGACAGCACTTCAATTTTATTGTGAAATGGAAAGAAAAAGCCGAAACGCACGTAAAAGAGAAGTATCTGCCTTTTGTAAGTGGACTTCCACGGTGCATAAAACATAAGACATACGTATCAAAGTAATGAAACCTCACGGGCGAATGCGATTTATAAATCTGCTTCGGAGTAATGCTGGACGATTACCTCTTTATGAATCTTCCGAGAAAAGGTGCTCTCTGTCTCTATATGCATAGAAGGTAATTATCCTTTACCATATCAAATTTATCATTATTTTGAAATAAAACGTTGACGCAAACTCACTCGTCCATTTTATCGGTCGCCCGGCCCCTTGTTAATGTGGTTTGAGGAGACCGCGCAAAGTCAGCGTTTCGTCCTTCGGAAGGGACGTTAAGCCGTTGGCCCCCTTGGTGCTCTTCGTTAAGAGTGGGCTAATGCCGGAATCGGGTTTCCCACCTCCCTTGTGAGTGTGTTCGGGGTGTGGAAGGAGCTATGGCTATAATAATCCAAGATGTTGATTAGCCAAAAACACACCCACGTCCATTTGACTCTCTCATTCGGCTGTTTGAGACATCAATCGTTTCGTCATTTCTCTGGATCGTTCATTTGCATTCGCAAAACATATCGTGAAATTAAGTGCAAATATAACCAGTCTTTTACTTATTAAGTGTGATGATTACCCGAAGAGCATTCCATTTACTGCGAAATGTGCGTTAGGGATATCTATTTACGGCGTGAAGGATTTATAGGTGATACTTAAAAAAATCGATTTATTCGCAAAAAACAAGAACGGCTATTAAAAGGAACACACAATTACCTAAAAAAAATTATAAATCAATTTAAACCAATAGAATTAGATAATCCCTGAATTTTACTAAAATGATTTCTCTCTATTGTGAAATGATTTTTCAGTGAAAGAATTTCTACCAATGTGAGACATTTTTGTCTTTTAAGTGTTTTTGTTTCATTACCTTGAAAAATATAAATTACTCAAAGCAGTTCCATAGTAAATAAGAATTATTTACGCTTAATTTTGTTCGCCAAATAACTGTTAATGACCGATTACTGCAATCATTAACGACATACATTTTCACCGCAGCATGAAAGGTCTCTTGCATTGAGTTCCTTAAACACACCTGAGTAATTAGGTGAACGGCCCTCATTCAATATTCCACCATCCTGTTTTGTAAACTTCATCAGTCTTAAATTGATAGAAACGAAGTAAATAAAAAACTTACGGACATCTCTTGGTGACTTAAAGGTATTCGTTGCGAACATTGATTACGAAAGAAAGTCTGTTCAACTATTTCTATTCTCAAATACACCCCTCTTTTTCCAACCCAACAAGATGCAGCTAACCTTGGAAAATACCTGAATGACTAACTAAGATATAGTCCTTGACACGCGAATTAGTCTATCGTAATATACCAACTTTCTGGGTGGGTCCAATTTCGATGTGTCGTGCATGCTCATTTGAAAATAAGTTACATGTTAAAAGGGGGCATCTTAGACAAGAAAGATACACGTTTCTCCTTCAAGTTAAATAAAAGTACTATTCACGAAGAAATGATCGTTTCATCGAGAAAGTCGCCCCTTATAGCGACCTACAGAAAGCATTAAAGCGAGCACCTGTCCGGGGAAAAACGACACCTTCGCCTTTGCATTCCCATATTCTAGCAATAAATAATGTGCGAGCCAGCTCATTTGGACGAGATGTAAAACTTCTCTAAGAAATACGTTACCGCAGCAGATACACATTACACGGAAAAATTGGGGTTAATCCAGCAGTATTTTAATTGCACTTAAAAGCAATTGGGGATCTTCATCAATTTTTTCGTTTGATAAACAACTACCGTCGTTTTTGATAAATTTTAAAAATCTCATTAATTTATTATTCAAATAATATCTGGATAAAATTTTTTCAATGATCAGTTAAACAATTAAATGGAGAATGTAGTGCTTTGAGAATGTAAACATCAAAGTACGCCACATTTCCAAAGGTGTTTCACGTGTCATCGCGAGAATTTACGAGAAAGGGTAAAAAAGATTTCTGCAAACTAAGTCAGAAATTCTCAGCAGTTATATTTCATGCAGCATTTTTTCATTCGCTCATCTATATGCTAACTAATCCTGTGTCGCTTTTCTATACACGCATAACCTTGAATGCCACATAAATCGTCTTAAATTTCGTAACAGAGTTGTTATTTTTTCTCAGCACTTCCTTTTCTTTTAAAATGTCACTTAAACTCAATGTCATACAAATGGCAATAGTTAGCATACATAATTAGACACACAAACTATTAATAAAAATTGTAACACACCTCGGAATCCAGTTCACAGGGCTAAGAGATATTTATGATGACAAGGCGGAAATACTAAGGAAATACTGATTTTAATAAATATCATTCACTTACTATGTCTTCCTGATTCCCTCTTCGTTCGCTTTTACATAAAGATGAACGCTGTTTATACAACTCTAGTTCAATTAGTAGCGAGGTATGACTTTTGTAAAAGTAGTTTCATAAAGTTAAGTCATGCCTCGTGAGTTATCAATTATTTTCAAAATAATGCATTATAGGTCCCAGTTCACACCTTCCAATCTGCATCATTAGTTTCATTCTTTCCCAATTCCGCCATTTAAACTAATCAAAAATCCCCTTTCGCGAGTTAAAACGATTCAAAATATTTTTTGAGAAATTAGTATTCCTCCTTGCTATGCAAACGATGATTATACATAGTCTTTAGACCACTGGTGCGCAACCTTTTATAATCGCGGGCCACATAAATACGAATAAATTTGCAAAGTTCTACGCAATTTATTAAAAACATACTAACAATATATAGACAATGTAAGTACTTATGGTAGGTGGAATTTCCATTTTAAAGCTATATTTTTCACCTTTCGATGATTATCTTTCTCCGTAATGACGGTTAGGTAAGCCGACGTGTTAATAAAATTGAAAAGTGAAAATTGTTTGAAAGCTCCGCGGGCCACCTGAAATTGAGTTGCGGGTCACAAGTTGCGCACAACTGCTTTAGACCCTGTAACAAGAAGTAACTACAGTTTCACAAATGGATTCGTTGTTCGAGATATACAATCATTTCAATGCTATTCAACTTAAATTTCTCTTAAATTTCTTACGCTCAATGAGATTTTATTACTGAAACATAGCGCAAAACTCCATGCCTTTTCCACCTTAATAAAATCCACACGCGGCACGATAATTTGGACTTCCTTGAACTATAATTAAATAATAGGAAGAAATAAAAGACGGTAAAGCTACTAGGTTAAGGTGAATTTGAGTCAGTCATTCACGCCGTCGCACTGTATGTGGGAAATTCACTCTTCTCCGCGGGCCTGTTACTCATTAGGGTTTAACGCACGCCCCCGAGACCTTAACCGACTGCCGTCTTGCCCGTAGAGCACATATTTGAATCTCGTCGCTCATTTAAATCGCAGAATTCTACTCACATTGTTCCCTTGGGAACCGTCATGTTGAGCTGGTCGAGGACAGCGTTTTGATTCTTCTTGGGGCCGTACAGTTTGCAGGCGCGGCGTACACTGATTGCATTCTGCTTTCGCGACCAAACGGTGGACACCTGCGTCTTGAGCGGTGGCCTGGGCCTCACCGGCACGGCGTCTTCTGCCGCCGCTTGTTCGCCGTCGACGGAAGATGAAGAGACGGCGCCCTCTGGTGGCGACGAGTGGTTCCCCGGCGGCCGCGTACCGGCGTCCGCCGCGCTCTGCATCTCCATCATAAGGAGGATATTCTGAGGAAGGAGAACGATAACCGATGATGAACATGCTGGCGAAGATGTGACCGATGAGGCGAAAGGATCGCGGTCGCCTACGTACGCCTCGCTTTGAAAACTTACGACTTGTATAAAAGAAATATAAGTCGTGACCGAGAAACTGATGACTAGTGAACATCAAGCACCATATAAGGGGATGTACATTTTGAATAAATACTACCTAGATTCTGAATATTTAAATATGTTGAACAGGGAATTATTGAGCTCGTCTTATGGCTGAAAAAATTCAAGAACAGGCACTTAAAAAATACTTGGCTCGGGTATCTCCGATAGTCACAACAAGATCATAAAAAAACCAGATGCGCATTTCGGCTACAAAGCAACAGCCTATAGTAATAATTTACCAAAAATATATTCTAAAAGACTTGAGAATAGATTGGAGATACCTGAGACAAGTATTTTTAAGAGCTCGTTCTTGAATTTAGAGATTTATTCAAGCTGAATTCTCAACCGAAAACACCATTTTGTAACCTTAAATTGTTATGCCTCTACGGCCAGGGCCGGCCAAAGGGGAGAAGCGACGTGTGCGAGGCATCCGGGCCTCCTGAAGTTAGGACCATGGGATCGAACCGGAACCGAACCGAAAACCGAAACCGAAAAAAAACGTTATTTTAGCTGGAGTGAAACCGGACCCGAACCGAAAAAAATATTTTTTTGAACCCGAACCGAAACCAAAAACCGTTATTTATTACGTTCATTTTTTTCGGTTCGTATAAACAATGGGAGCAAAAGAAGGGGTTTTCTTTCCTTTTGCTTTAATATGAGTCGTTTTTGAAAGTCTCACTTTTCCACACCGAATAAGGTAAAGGCTAATGGTTTTCTGAAGAATACATTCTCCTAAGCCTTGGAGAGATGCATGTTTGTGATAATATCTGTCGCTTCAATGGTGGGATTTTTCATGGGCATCTCAATACATAGAGAGGGGATAACAACGGTTTTACATAAAATTAAAGACTAAAAAATAAATAATATTTTTAATAGCTTTTATACGCTCTAAAAAGGAAAAAATAAAATTTAAATTCCTATAGAACAGTATTAGACAAATTAAATAAAAACTGTAAGAAGGGAATTCATACATGTTTTACCTAACATTATTTTACATTGCGCGATGCTACGTGCGGATGTCTATTTTAGTCTTCTTGACTTGCGATAGTGAAGACGTATTTGGTTTACATAAAAAATAACATTAATTAATAAAGATTATTTTGTAATTCTCTTGAAATTTCCCCCAAAAAATTCAGTCGGAGCGACAAAAACCGGTTCGAACAGGTTCAATGGTGGTTGCTGGAGCGAAACCGGAACCGAAATTTTTTGTTTTGTGTGAACCGGAACGAAAACAGGAGCGAAAAAAATTTCGGTTCGATACCCTGGTTTGGAGACCTCAATTATTAAAGTAACAGGTGTAAAATTTACATGCACTTTTAATAAAAAATCACTTGACAAATTGGTTTGTAATAAAAAAACTCCGAAAATTAAAAGAAATTAAAAATTAGTATTTCTTTCGTCATTATTATACATATTAATCTCCTGGGCCCCTCATGGATATTCGAATAACTTAACTGGCAATGTCTACGTCAATGATACCCAAACTACGATCCGCGGACCACAGCCAGCTCGCTATGAGTTTAACAATTAAAGGACACAATGTAAGGTAAAATAAAAATATAAAACAATAAAAACAATATCTTTATTCTTTACCTCTCTATTGCCATTATTATAGATAAATTTAAAACAAATGAAGTTATGTCGACCCTCAACACAACCCTTTAGTTTCCTTAAATTACTCTTCAACTGAATTTTCGACAGCGTGCGTCTCGCAATGAATGCGGAATTGGGTCATGTGGCCTGCGATGAGTACAGAAGTAAATTAAATGGCCCTCGAGCGGAAAATTTTGGGGCACCTATGCTCTATGACAGAACAAAATAATAATTAACTCGAATTTTTTGGTCGCGTGTGGTATGAGCGCAAGAGGACTCGGAATGAGATTTACTCGGAAACCAAAAAATAAAGCATTAATGAAGAAATAAATTCACAATTAGAAAAAGTGTATTATTCAGAAGGATGCGTAATAAATCGTAGAATTTAATTCAAAGATGTGATGATCAATTCAAATTTATTCATGACAAGTTTGAAATAAATGCATTGATACTGACAGATAATGAGTTATGTTAAATTTATATTTCTGTTCAAAATTATTCTAATTATTTTCTTCATTGTTGCTGTATCTTTTTTAGGATAAATAAGGTATAACTACTTCTTCTGTCACTCACAATAACAAGTAATATACGACTACAATACATAACGGTGAAAATACCAAAAGAGTACATACATTGAAACAGCGCAATGATTCATAATTACGTTTTGAAAGAAAGTTTGCACCACTTAAAATTATGAAGTACTTGATATACCGGATGAATCTGATGAGACCGAAGAAAAGGAACAATTACATTCGCCTCTCACTTCGCACGATAAAAAGTGACATTAGGGCAGTTTTCGTCCAAGGACAAATCAATCTCACCGCGACGGCGTTTTCAAGGCATTTAAAAAAATTTCGCCGTCAAGAATCTGGCTCGAGCCACTTGCTATTTTCATATGTAGCATTCTCTTTGGAAGATAGAAGAATTTTCAAAAGCAGGCGAATTCACTTGTCGATATCGAGCGAATGACGGAATGCGGAACAGTGAGGGAGGCTGTTTGGGTCATTTCGGCGTGGTCCTTCAAATATACTGCAGAGCAGGTGCTGGGGTTGGCAAATGGCCAATACCCAAACCAGGTTGCCAGCTATGCTATGAACCTTACTTGGCTTGATATTTATTGTGGAAGGGTGTGATGTCAGGTTTAGTGTGGCGGCGTTTATATCCGCTTCTGCCTCTTGGACGGGGGTTGATATTGGGGACCCATGGCCGCGATGGGACGCTTATGGCACGTAAAAATCGACTTTTCGATGTGCAGGCTTTTATTCTTTTTGAGATCTGAATTAAAAAGAATTAACCTACGATCCTCGGATCTGCACCATTTCAAGAAAAAATTATAACGTTTCTTATTCTGTTCATCTTTTTCCGCATGCAGTTCGAAATTCCTCATGTTAAACGTTTAATTAATATATTTAGGAGAAATCTTGCCATTTTAACAGGATGTTGCCTTGCCAACCCATTATATTGTTAAACCTCGAAATCCTATTATTATTTCAATCCTTATGGACGAAAGCATGCTCTGAATTCTTTTAATACGAGAAAGAGAAGGAAATGATTTTCATATAAATGAATTTAAAAACCATTCGTTGCGTTATTTACGAGAAGGAATGAATTTGAATGTAGAACATTAATCATTCGCATATTAAAATTACTTAGAATCATCGTAGGAGTTCAAGACTTGAAACTACGAACGCCTAAAAGAACGAAAGTTTGTTTTCCTGCGATAGAGTTTTTAATACACGTCGAATCGATCAACAGATCAGTTTTTAACACGAGAATTTGTTGCATTCTTAGTGGTTCGCATTGTTGCCGGTTTCATGTAATTGGGTACCATTGACTTGGATAATAGCTTCGCGTCGCATCTATTCACGACATTTCATAAAAAAACTTTCCCGTTGAATTTCAACGGGCATATCCCTAGTTAACATAATAAAAGTCTTGATGTGTTTGTTTGTGTATTACACTGACGTCAACAATGGCACTTTTTAACGCGTTTTAACAAACTTCCCTATCAGGTGGAATGTTGAAATTTCGTAGGAATGTTGAAATTTTGTAGGACTGTTGAAATTTCGTAGGAATGTTGAAATTTTGTGGGAATGTTTGATTTATATATAAAAATTATATGACGAAAAAAATATGAAAAAGACCCGGGTTCGACTCCAGGAGGGGCGATTTCCATTTTCCGTAAGATAACACGTAAAAATCGACTTTTTAAAGTGCAGGCTTTTATTCTTTTGGAAATTCAAATTAGAAAAAAATGACGCACGATCTTCGAATATAAACTGTTTTAGGAAAATTAACGAAGTTTCTTATTCTATTAATCTTTTTCCGCCTACCGTTCGAAATCTCTCATATTAAACATTTAAATCACATATTTTGGCGAAATATCGGCTTTTAAAAAGGATGTTGCCTTGCTGACCACGTCATTGTTAAACTTCGAGAATCAATTGTTGTCGCAACCCGCATACGTGTAATATATACGAGTGTATGGATTGCCTTAAATTATCGTAGGATTTTTCGTGAAATCACGTAACCCTAATGGGATTGGGATTTAGTTTGGATTCTTTTGCTTATCTAAACGACTATATAGATGTAGAGTAAGAGAGAGGGAGGGAGATAGGAAGGAATGGATATAGAATGGAAGATACATAGAGAATAAGGAAGGTATAGAATTAGAAAAGGAGGGGAGGAAAGAGATATAAAGGGAGATGTAGAAAAATAGGGAGTGTTATGGATTGTGACAGGAGGGAATGAGAGGGGGGAGGTGGGAGAAAAGAGAGCCAGAGAGAGGGGGGAAGAGAGAGGGAGGAAGAGAGAGGGAGGAAAGAGAGGGAGGAAGAGAGAGAGGGAGGAAGAGAGAGGGAGGAAGAGAGAGGGATGAAGAGAGAGGGAGGGAGAGAGAGGGAGGGAGAGAGAGGGAGGGAGAGAGAGGGAGGGAGAGAGAGGGAGGGAGAGAGAGGGAGGGAGAGAGAGGGAGGGAGAGAGAGAGAGGGAGGGAGAGAGAGGGAGGGAGAGAGAGGGAGGGAGAGAGAGGGAGGGAGAGAGAGGGAGAAAGAGAGAGGGAAGAAGAGAGAGGGAGGAAGAGAGAGGGAGGAAGAGAGAGGGAGGAAGAGAGAGGGAGGAAGAGAGAGGGAAGGAGAGAGAGAAAGAGAAGGAAAGTGGGAGGGAGAGAGGGACGGCGAGAGGGAACATTATTATTTATTTATTATTATTACTTGATTTTTGACAAGGGGCTCATCACTGGAGAAAACAAGAATGAGAAACAAATTCTCCCGAATCTCTATTTTGGAAAATTTTATACCGGATCTTACTCAATTATTACATATGTTATTATTCATTTTTAATTTCCCCGTAAATAATATATTCCTTGCCGTCATATTGACGGGATTTTATACTAGTAAAATATAAAACATTTTACAAGTACTTTGATGAAAAATTATATTTTCGAGTATGTATCCTTGCTTTCCCTCCCTAAGGACTGCATAACCTTACAGAGGTGGGAGGGTTTGTGTACTCTTACGAACCAAAGAGCTATGCCGGCGGGAGATAATTCTCCTGGTAGGACCATCCAAGCCGGAAAGGTCTGAGGGGAAGAGTCAGACTAAGAAGCAGTCTTGGGGGTTTTACATCCCCCTGTGCAAGGGCAGCAGCTTGCACAGTACCTCTGTAGGTGGTGATCATGTGGATCTGAACAGCTACAGATGGGTAATCACTCTGTGAAACTGCGATGAGGAAAGCAAGGGGAAACTACCTCATTATATTTCCCATGATAGGCTGAAAATCTGAAATACCTCTATGAATCTTTCTGGGGTAAAATATTCCGGAGGTAAAATAGTCCCCCAATCGGATCTCCGGGTGGGGACTACCCTAGGGGATGCACAGAGGAAATTTAACATTAATAGGAAAGCAAGTGGTGAGAAATTAAGAATAGGCACATGGAATGTTAGGACTATGAATTCAGGGGGTAAACTAGAGAACATAAAAAGGGAAATGAGAAGGAATAATGTAGGTATAGTAGGTCTTAGTGAAGTTCGGTGGGAAGGAGAAGGCGAAATAAATTCAGACGAATTTAAGATTATTTACTCAGGAGGGGAGAAAAAGGAAAGGGGAGTGGGGATTATAATGAGAAAAGAGATAGCTGAAAGAATTAGCAAGGTAGTGACAGTTAATGATAGATTAATAGCCGTAAAACTTCAGATGGAGCCAGTGGAAATGCTTATAATTCAAGTGTATATGCCAACGACTAATGCTGGCGACGACGAAGTAGATGAAATGTATGAACAGATTATGGAGATATTGGAGGAGGAGGGAAAAGGAAGGATCACCACCATAGTAATGGGAGATTGGAACAGTGTAGTCGGAGAGGGACAGGAAGATAACATAGTGGGAAAATATGGACTAGGGAAGAGAAATGAAAGAGGGGATAAACTTGTGGAATTCTGCCATAGAAATAGATTAATTGTAACTAATACATGGTTTAAGCATCACCAGCGGAGACTTTACACATGGAGAAGCCCAGGAGACCAGAGACGATACCAGATAGATTACATACTAGTCAATGAAAGATTTAGAAATAGCATTAAAAATGTGAAAACACTACCAGGGGCAGATATCGATTCTGACCACAACCTTTTGGTGGCAAATATACAATGTAGACTGAAGAGCGTTAAGAGAAACGTAAGAGTTAACAAGAAATGGAACTTAGAGGAACTCCTTAAAAACAAGGAGGCTATCATGACTGAGCTGGAGGAAAGGTTGGGGGAGAGAGATGAAGAAAATAGGAAGAATGTAGATGAGGAGTGGAGATACATCCATAGCAACATTAAAGATGTAATGGAAAAGAAGGTAGGAAAGATAACGGGTGAAAGAAACAAAAAACCCTGGATCACAGCAGCCATGCTGCAAAAAATGGAAGAGCGGAGAAAGTGGAAGAACATAAACACTGAAGAAGGCCAAAGAAAGTACAAGGAGTTAAATAATGCTTTAAGAAGGGAAACAGATAAAGCCAGAGAACAGTGGATAAATGAGAAATGCGAGGAGATTGTCGAATGTGAAAGAATTTGTAGAACAGACCTCATGTATAGCAAAGCAAGGGAACTATTCAAGAAAAAAGCAAGAAAGATAGGACGTAAAGGAATCATGAACAAAAGTGGTAAAATAGTATCGGAGCCAGACAATGTAAAGAATGTCTGGAAAGAATACATTGAGGTTCTGTATGACAAAGAAGGAAAGCCAAGAAATATTGAATTAAATGAAGAAGAGGATGTAGAAGAAGATCAGCTAGGACCAAGTATTCTCGAGTCTGAAGTTAAAAGAGCAATTGATGACATGAAAAGAAGAAAGGCAGTTGGGAGTGATGATATACCCGTGGACGTTCTCAAGGTTTTGGGGTCTAAAGCAGTTAAGCAACTCACAAAATTTTTTAACCAAGTATATGATACTGGCGTATGGCCTGAAGATTTTTTAGATGTTGTGATGGTACCACTGGAGAAAAAGAACAATGCAAAATGTTGTAAGGATTACAGAACTATTAGTTTAATTTCTCATACAGCTAAAGTTCTAACCAGAATAATAACCAAAAGAATTGAATGTAAAATAGAAAAGGAGCTGCAAGATAATCAGTTTGGTTTTAGAAGAGGAAGGGGGACTAGAGATGCTATAGGATGTATGAGGATCATGATAGAAAGAGCGCTAGAAGTCAATAAAGATATGTATTTTTGTTTTGTAGATTGGGAGAAAGCTTTTGACCGAGTGAAATGGGATAAGATGCTGGGTATTTTAAACAAAATAGGAATAGATTGGAAAGATAAAAGACTGCTTAAAAACCTTTACTTTGATCAAAAGATTAGAGTCAGGGTTGAAGGAGAAGAAACAGAAAGTACTTCAATAGGGAGGGGAGTGAGGCAGGGTTGTCCTATTTCACCAGCGATATTTAATATGTATGCAGAAACAATAACAGAAGAAGCGTTGATGGAAGAGAAAGGATTTAAGATAGGAGGTGAAAGTATTACCACCATTAAATACGCAGATGATCAGGGCTTAATAGCAGAAGGCGAGAAAGAGCTTCAGAGGATGACAGACAGACTAGCTGAGGTTGGCCAACAATATGGAATGAAGATCAATACAGAAAAAACGAAAGTCATGGTGGTTTCAAAGGAACATAAAGAATTAAATATAATGGTAAATGGCCAAAAATTGGAACAAGTAAGTAGTTTCAAATATCTCGGCAGTATTTTAGCACAGGATGGAAGTAGTACACAGGACATCAGAAGTAGGATTGCAATGGCAAAAGCAGCATTTAACGAGAAGAAGGAGCTTCTCACAAGCAAGAAAATAAATCTAGAAACAAGGAAGAAATTAGCAAAATGCTACATATGGAGCATAGCTCTTTATGGTGCAGAGACGTGGACGATAAGGAGAAAGGAGGAAAAATATTTAGAAAGTTTTGAGATGTGGGTATGGAGAAGAATGATGAAAGTGAAATGGACAGAGAGGAAGAGAAACGAAGAAGTATTAGAAATGGTGGGAGAAGATAGGATGCTAATAAAAACAATCAGAAAAAGAAAAGCAAATTGGATAGGGCACATATTGAGAAGACAGTGTTTACAAAGGACGATCTTAGAAGGAAAAATTAGTGGAAAAAGAGGAAGAGGGAGAAAAAGAATAGGAATATTAGATAATATAAAGCAGGGATATACTACTTATAGAGGTATAAAAGAGGCTTCTTGGGAGAGAGAGAAATGGAGGCAGCGATTCAGTTAAAACCTGTCTTCGGACAGAAGCATGATGATGATGATGATGATCCTTGCTTTAGTAATCATTTTCTTGAAAGATTTTTAAGCCCATTAAAATGATTTTATCTTTAAATATTTAAGAATTTGCTAATTTATTTTGTCTGAAATAGGTATAAATATTTCTAAATGATAGCCATAAATGATGCAATAGGTATTTCATGATTATTGTAGGAGTATTAAGCCTCCTGAGGCAATAAAGTAGGTAATCGTAGCGGCGACGGAGCTCTACGCCAATCTAACATTGATCCACTCACGATTCAACCAAAACGACGTTATCCGTTCAACCCAAGAGCACGTATCGCAATAGTCCAACCTTTTGAAAACATCGGTAACATTTGGGCATTAATTTGGCTGTGAAAATCGACACATCAAACGTTTCTGCTTCTTAACCCCATTCCGTTTTTCTGTTCTGCTTCGAGCTAATACTCGAAATAGCCCGTTATCCGAGTTTCAGTGATCAAAATTAATCATTCGAGGGCCCTTTCCCATTTATCCTTTCGCCAATTGAGAACAATTTTTATGATATTCGCAGAGAATTGCGGAATTTCCAAGGCGAACATTTCAGTTAAATTTGAGGGCTAACTACTTTCCGACAAAAGACGCGTATTTGCTGAGTCAAAGAGTCTTCTGTTTGCTTTCCTCACGCCCTTTGGCGAAGAACGAAACTCAAACAGACGCAGATGAAAAATAAGGTGGGATCGACGAAGAAGTGTGAAAAACTGAGAAGAACGTCAAGACTTCGATCCTCTACTGCAGGGGTCGGCAACCTTTTCTGCATGGCGGGCCACATTTGCAGTTGTGAATGTTTCGGAGGGCCGAATTGGGAGTGAAGAAAGCCTCAGCGGGCCGGATGAGCGAATAAATCAGAAGTTTTCTAGAGATTCTGTGATTTCATAAGAACGAAATCAAGTCTACGTAATTTACTAGCGTTAAAACTTCACCAGAAAAGGCTTTGAGACCATAATTTTACTCAAAAAATATAAAATTGCCCATGAGAAATTTTCTTGATCACTTTTTCATTACAGCTTTGCGGGCCGCATAAAGCGTTCTCGAGGGCCGCACGTGACCCGCGGGTCGTAGGTTGCCGACCCCTGCGTCTACTGCCAAAAGTCTTTGGTTTTCGAAAAAAAATTGAAATTAATTTTGTGATTAAATTTTTTTTCGTCTTTGAATTTTTAAAAGTATAATTAAAAATCCATCATAAACTATCATCGAGTATACGCTATGCTGAAGCTGAAATAAATTGAAGAATAATCACTTCAATATCTTAGAATCTACTTTCGTTGAATCGCCGCTGAAGACGGCTGCATTGTATCTGAAATGCGCATCTGGTTTTTCATAACCATGTTATTGGAGATGCCTAAGATAAGTACTTACTTTTTCAATTTTTGGGGTTGAAGTGCTTATTCTTGAATTTGTTTTCAGTCATAAGACGAGCTCGAGAATTTTCCCGTGAATGAAGCTTAAATATTTAGCATGTGTAGATCTGGTAAAGTAAAAGTAATTTGCATAACATTGATAAGCTAATTTAAGTTAACATTGTGCAGTGGAGGGCTGGCAGAGGTAAGAAAACAACGGTTGAGAATCTCCGTCGCACGATTGCCAGCTTTCTTGGGCGGGAAAAAATAAAACGTTTAATCAAAATCCAGATTCGGTTATCTAGTGTATTTTATAATGATAAAAAGTAACTCTTATCATTCTGTGGATCACATGAAGAATCTCCACCCCAGCACTACCTGGGGTGGAGATTCTTCAGGTGGAATAAATGGCGGGGGGGGGGGGGGGGAGGATTCTTCAGGTGATCTGTTAATGAAATTGATTAAGATGTATTTCAATTGACTCCTAAGTGTATATCAACGATATATTTCCAGGAGTGTAGACTTGGTATATCTTTCATCGCGCACGGTCACAAAGAATGAAGATTCTGATGAATTTATTAAGTAATTTATACCGAAAAGATGGTTTCGGACTTAAGTTACGCGGTAAACAAGACCACCTACCAGAAGAGAAAATTGAATTCGAAAAAGAAAAGAAAATATGTATTACGAAAACTTAAACATGCCAAGGTCAAATGCTATAAAGAGTGGGTGAAACATCTATATGCCAAAGGGGTGTTGGTCGCACTCCTTGGAAAATGCCTCTTCAAAGTGTAAATGTCAAGAGAGCGTAATGGTTGTGGCGATAGAATCATTTGTTCAACTAATGGATGTGAGCCGACCTGGCGAGCGAGCGGGAAAGGCTCAAAACTGTACGGCCAGGAGGAAAATAACTTCAAACACGAAAAAGCGTAATTCGTTCGGATTGATTGAAGATAGAAACATAAATACAACAAGAATAAAAGACCAAACATGCCTGTGAAATATAAAACCCTACGTGCGGACGGATTGAAATTCCTCAAGAATTCCTTTAGGTCTTTAATATCCCGCTAAATATTTTAAAAAGATGTTTCCTTAATTAATTTTTCTGAATAAAATTATAGAAAAAAGAAGGTAATACCGATAAATTACGAATAATAATGTTTTATAGTTTCAGAAAGGTGTTTCCGAGTGCAACCAACGAGAAATCTCGAAGGTGGTGTCGAATGAGATGACCTTTAGCCTTGACCCCGAGCTATATTTGACACCTTACTAAATATATTCGTCCCGAATTTGAGTTGTTCCGGACATTCAAAGGCCCATCTTAAATGGAAAGTTTCAGTTTCACCACGGCACTGAGTCAATCGCTGCTAGAAAATCATCATTACAGAATAATTGATAGTAGCTCAATAACTTTGGCTAAGATTAATAAAGGTAAAATACTCCTTTAGCCAAACAATTAGAGGGTTACAACACCCAATGCATTTCGCCCACAAGGTGGGCATCGTCAGGGGTAAAACCTGTTTCAACAGTGACTGAAAGCCAACTGCCAGGTTTGAAACGGAAAGTGTTAAGAAGACGACCGAGAAACAACCAACAACCACATTTTTGAAACAGGTCATAGTATACACGTAAACGATTTAACATTGATAACTTCAGCCAATAACTCACTAAACTCGTTAGAAAACCTTCACATTTACAAAAACCGCGATACACTTATGAACACGGACACAGATTTCAACAAGACCCTATACAAATTGACAGATTTAAACGATACACACGCCGAAAAATCTTTCCGCGTTTCACTTGTTTCTCGGTCGTCTTCTTAATACTTTCCGTTTCAAACCTGGCAGTTGGCTTCCAGTCACTGTTGAAACAGGTTTTACCCTTGACGATGCCCGCCTTGTGGGCGAAATGCATTGGGTGTTGTAACCCTCTAATTGTTTGGCTAAAGGAGTATTTTACCTTTATCATTACAGAAGTTTAGTTTCAGAAGTATGAGCTCGTAAAATCATTCTCTCAATAAATTCAAAGAAATATCGTATATTCAGATAAATAAAAAGGTATTTGATAATAAAGAAAGGTAAGATACGTTTTGGGAAAATAATTTTAATTGCCTATCAATGTGAAAGCGTGAAATTTACTCCGACAGCATATAAGACACATGAACGACTATTTTACATTTATTTAATAGCCTAAACATTCTGCTATTTTCTCATTAATATGTTCTCACATGTAAATGAAATAAAAAATGTCGGCATATTTTTTTTCGTATTTCGATTGGCTCAAAAACGATTTAGAAACTAAATGATAGAATATTGTGCACCCAATGTCGTAAATACGTTTTTGTCACTATAGACGTACAACTCGGCGATCTTTAAAAAGCGTTTTAAATGAATAATGGGTCTTACCATTATTAAAAAATAACAGTCATTTTAAATGAAGGGTAAATGCTTCTAAAAAGCATAGTTAATAAAATATTTAAAAGTAATGATTGAGGAAAAACGCCAGAACATATCTCAGACGTCGAATACCGTATTTGTCAATTTATATCGGAAATGCAGCATTAATAGACAGGACGCGTTCAAATCTTATTGTTATTCTTGTGAATAATAATTTCATAAAGGCATTAAAATAAATTATCTCAACTAGTGATTCATACAAGACCCCTGAGGTGCGAGAAGGCGAGCGATATTACGTTTCGTTTTAGCGTAACCTGGTTATTGAAAATAGCGTAAGTAGAATCTTGCGTGTAAGATACGGCAACGAGGTTAAGACCTAGTGACATGCTTTCAATACCTTCTATGAAATTTCATACATAACACTATTATGTAAAATAACCTAAGGAAAATATAAAAATACTAGGGATATGCCCGTTGAAATTCAACGGGAAAGTTTTTTAATGAAATTTCGTGAATAGATGCAACGCGAAGCTATTATCAAAGTCATTGGTACCCAATTACACGAAATCGGCAACAATGCGAATCACTAAGAATGCATCAGATTCTCGCGATAAAAACTGATCTGTTGATCGATTCGACGCGTATTAAAAAAACGATGGCAGGAAAGCAAACTTTCGTTCTTTTAGGCGTTCGTAGTTTCAAGTCTTGAACTCCTACGATGATTCTAAGTAATTATAAAATGCAAATGATTAATGTTCTACATTAAAATGTATTCCTTATCGTAAATAACGCCACGAATGTTGTTTACATTCATTGCTATGAGAATCATTTCCTTCTCTCACTCTCTATCCGATATTGATGAAGTGATTGCTAATAACATGAACGAATATAACCACATAATAATTACTGGTGACTTTAATGCCAACATACAACCAATCCCGATTTAACATATTTATATAACTCCTTCAACTCCCTTGGCCTTAGTATTCTTCCGTTAAATGCAACTCACCATACTTCTACTTCTTCTACCCTAATTGCTTTAGCCGTTACCGCCAACCCTGACAAGGTTCTCGCACACGGTCAACTCTCTGCTCCTGGAATCTCCTCACATGATATAATATACATTGCCTATTCAGTAAGGTGTCCTATACACAAGCAGAAATATATCACCTATAGGGACTACAAACACATCAATAACGACAAGTTACTTGCTGACACATCTGGCATGCCTTGGCAATCCATTGAATATTTGGACGACATTACTGACAAGGTCGAGAGTTTGAACAACTTTATATAATCACTAATCATCACTCACACTCCACTAAAGACTAAAAGAGTCTCTAAGCCCCACGCTATCAACTGATATCAAACAGATGATGAAGTCGCATTTTCAAAAATACGAAAACACAGCTTTCATACTTCCATTTTTTAAAATTGAAAAATAAGACTAAACAGCTCATCAGAAACTCTAAAACCAGATATATTCAATCAATAATTTGTCCTAATTCATCACAATCGGGGCTATAGAACAGCTTAAAATTATTTGGCATTGGAAAATCTAAGGATACACAATTGCCTCCTCATATTTGCCTTGATGCACTTAACACTTTATTCACCACTCTCCCAATCCCTGATGACAACGAATTGAAACAGAAACACATAGATAACCTCCTACATCAACACTCTCCTCCAACCTCAGCATCATCACCATTTCAATTTTCCCCTATAACACAACTCGAAGTACTAAAATCTTAACGTAAAATCAAGTCCAGAGCACAAGGCGCTGACGAAATTCCAATCGCTTTCCTACATAGGATTATACATTTAGTTCTACCTGTCATCACCCATATATTCAACTGGTCGCTTATGCAAAACAAATTCCCATCACAATGGAAACTCGCCTAAGTTCGTCCTATACCTAAGAAAATTCTTACTTCCGGTATAACTGAATTTCGGCCAATCAGTCTTCTTCCTACATTATCAAAGACATTTGAACAAATTACACTTTGTCTAACCAAAAATAATATATTTGACCCACTGCAATCGAGTTTACGAAAATCACACAGCACAACCACGGCACTCCTAAAAATCACTGACGATATCAGATTAGCAATGGACAAAAGAGAAGTCACTATCGTAACTCTTCTGGACTTCAGTAAAGCTTTTGACTCTGTAGATCTAAACATACTTCTAACCAAACTTCGCCTCCTGAACTTCTCCTCAGATTCGTTAATCCTGATTTCCTCATACCTCAATGATCGCTATCAAAAGGTCGTAGCTGACAATCATTATTCAAGATGGATTAAAGTGAAACGAGGTGTAACACAAGATTTCACCCTAAGCCCACTGCTCTTCTCTCTGTACATAAATGACATATCTTCTCAGCTTGATTACTGTAAATACCACCTCTATGCAGATGACCTCCAAATTTATATGCACTCTCCCATTATTGATCTCCCTCTCATCATTGGTAAAATAAATCATGACCTCACTTCTTTATCCAAATGGAGAAATGCAAATTTCCTAAAAATTAATCCAACAAAAAGTCAGTCTATTTTCATTGGGTACCCCGAACTTCTCTCCACATTAAATTCCACGAAACTTCCCCCACTTTTGCTCAATAATTCTCTCATTCCTTTCCAAAAAAACTGCAACTAACCTCGGGTTATTATTCAACGAAACTTTGACCTGGACTGATCATATAACTAAAGTATGCAATTCTGTTAACAGCTCACTCCACTCGCTTAAGAGAATTAAAAGCATCACCCATTTTTCTCTTCGCAAACAACTTATCACCGCTCTTGTCGTTCCACACTTCGATTACTGCGATACGGTCTATCAAGATATATCTAACGAGTTATCTTTAAAATTGCAGCTCTTTTCATAAGTTAGGTTGGCTTCGCCTCGAAGCTCGTAGACGTCTCCACCTCCTCACGTTATTTTATCAAATTAAAACTCTTCAAATTCCCCAGTATTTGAACTCTAAATTTTCCCAAATGAACTCTGTACACAACGCCAACACTAGGGGCAATAATCTTTTCTCTATACCACATCACAGGACGGAGATCTATAATAAATCCTTCCAGGTTACAGCATGCAGACTATGGAACGCCCTACCTACAGACTTCCAAAATGCAACATCTCTCCACATCTTCAAACATAAATACTTTAACTTGCTGCTCGCGGCCCAACGCTCAGGTGAACTTTCGGTTATCTCTCTTATCTTTCCTACGATGGATGCCTTCACTCCTCCTAACATAATTAATCTCTTTACAGGATATTGAGTTTCTCACAACGTATACTACTATTGACTATGTTATCTTCTTATGATATTTATATATAAATACAAATACTTGTATGTATATTTATATATTCTTTCCCCCCTTCTTTTTATTATATGCATTTTGTTATCCTCTGTATCTCTATCATATCTATATTTCATGTATATTTATCTATATTCATGTGTATATAACTTAAATGTATTTATTTGTATATTTGTGACGGTATACAGCGATGCTGTATTCACGATGTTTCTTACTGTACTTACTGTTTCCTATGCTTTGTTGTAGTTCTCCATGTATTTTTCATGTATATTTTATGTATAATTAATGTATTTTTATCTATATTTTATGTCTATTTACCTGCATTTCATGTGTATATTACTTGAATGTCTTTATATGTATATTTGTGACGGTTTACAGCGATGCTGTATTTACGATGTACTTACTGTTTTCTATATTGTTGTAGTTTACCATTGCAACATATACACTATGTAGGATTTTCGCAGGTTTTTCACACCTCTCTTCTCTGTGGGTGTTTTCTTGTGTGGGTTTTACTAGGAAGAACAAATCTGTTTTTACCTAGGTTTTCCCCACAAACTTAAATTTGTCTTCACTTATATCTTTTTGTTTTGTATATTTTATATACTCTTCATTGTAATACTTTAATATTCATGATATTGACGAAGGGTTAAATGTAAGAATGGACCTTATGGTCCGAATTTCGCCCGAATAAAGACGATTATCTATCTATCTCTCTCTCTCGTATTCAAAGCATGCTTTCAACTAACAATAGGATTTTGAGGTTAAACAATGTAATGGGTTGGAAAGGCAACATCCCGTTAAAATGGCAAGATTTCCCCAAAATATATGAATTAAACGTTTAACGTGAGGAATTTCGAACTGTAGGAGGAAAAAGATGAACGGAATAAGAAACTTGAAATTTTTCTCTTTATAATGGTTCAGATCCGAAGATCGTAGGTTAATTCTTTCTAATTTAGATCTCAAAAAAAAAAAAGAATAAAAGCCTGCACATCGAAAAGTCGATTTTTACGTGTTATTTTATTGGAAATGGAAATGTCTTCCTTGGAGTCGAACCCATGACATTTTTCGAGTTTTTTTCGTCATCACTTTAAAATATGCGAATTTAGTATTCCTGCCAAATTTCAAAAATATATCTCGATCTGTTATCGAGTTATTCGCATTTTTATAGCGTGACAGTGGGAGCCACAAAGAGACAGAAGTAGGCTTGTATAGATTTTAGATGCTATTTCTTCCAAACATACATACCTGCCTTCAGGTACAATGAAATAAATCAAACTGTCGGTATAAGTATGATTAATTAGGCTCTTGTAATATATTAAATACCTTAAAATGAATCATTGATTTGAAAAATTATTCAAAATCTATCACAAATTCTGCGTGAACTATATACAAAACTACAAGTGGCTATCACAAGGGATGACGTGCTTCTATTCCAGTCCCTTTGAATACGCAGCTTTTTGCTATAACCTGCTGATTTTCCCAATAATAGTAGGCGAGAAAACTTGCGATTTTCTTTTAAATTCTTCGGTTTTAATAAGAAAACACTCTTCGAGGCTAACTAAATGGCATTATATTTATCTATAATTCCTCAATGTCTGTCCGTCCGCCCCCCTTTTATCTCTTGAACAGTTTGTCATAGAGAAATGCTGTAAACGTCATTTTGTTTCTGACAACTAGGAGACTCCAGGAAAACTATTTTCATTTATGGAAGTGTACCGGATACGATTCCGGGAAACGATTATATTTTCCCGTAATTTTACACAGGAGTTTCGATTTTTCAAGCTGCAAGGTTTATTTCCTTCATTCATTAAAATACATAAATATGGACCGAATTTCTCTGTTTTTGCTTTATTCGACGGCTTAAACTACAGAATATCTTATTCTTGCAATGTTTATATGTGACATGGAAGAATTTGACATAAATAAGCATATCTTTTCGAAATTTGATTACTTTTCGTAATCTTTCCGGGTGTTGCAAAGGCGACCCTCATTGTTGCGTCCGACTGAATTAGCATCTATTAAACCTTCAAATAGACAAAAGAATTAAGGTGTTCGCTTTGCGATTTTTATGAAGAAATCTAAATTATAGTTGTAGCAACGTCAAACAATAGATTGCAACGTTAATAATTGCAGATAATTATTAATCAGCATACTGCGTGAACTGTGGGCATTTTAAATGATCGACAAAAAGAAAAAATCTTCTTTTATTTCAATGCTGGAATATTACCTTTTTCGTAAGGGAGAAGCAATTAGAATTGCACATATAAATTATAAAAACAAGCATGAAATTGAATATATCAGTTGTCTAATTTTATAAGAAGAAACGAGCTATTAGTATTTACTCGCATAATTGCCTTCATCGCGTATTTTCCCCACCTAAACTATTACGAGGAAATAAGACACTTATTTTTTTCTGATTTGGCCACTTTCATACGATAGGGGAAAACCGCGTATTTGCCCCACCCTTTTTTGCTGTACAAAAATCGCACGAAAAAGTGGGGCGATTATGCGAGTAAATATGGTATTACTTTTAAACTTTCAGATTTCTGATTACGCAAAAGTTTTTGTGGGTACTACTAATAATGATCTAAATGCTGTTAAATGCTCTCAATGAGCATATGAAATTGGAAATAACAGTGAGGAAAGAATACTTCCATTCGCCATTAAATCATTCCAGCATGCTATTGCAGTATCTTGCATATAGTTTTCCAGTTCTGTCCGTTCTGTTTGTGTGAGACGCTGACGTCATCAATGGAACTTTTAAGGCGTTTTTAACAAACTTGCCTATTAGGTGGAAGGTTGAAATTTTGCAAGAATGTTTGATTCAGATATAAAAACTAAATAACGAAATAAAATACGAAAATAACCCGGGTTCGACTCCAGGGGGGCGATTTTTATTTCCCGTAGGATAACACGTAAAAAGCGACTTTTTAAAGTGTAGGCTTTTATTCTTTTGGAAATTAATATTATAAAAAATTGACGTACGATCTTCAAATTTAAACTATGTTTTAGGAAAAATAAATGAAGTTTCTTATTGTATTCATCTTTTTCCGCCTATCTTTCTAAATCTCACATATTAAACATTTAAATCACATATTTTGGGAAAATATCGGCTGTTAAACGGGATGTTGCCTTGCTGACCACGTCATTGTTAAACTTCGAGAATCAATTGTTGTCACAACCCGCATACGTGTAATATATACGAGTGCATAGATTTCCTTAAATTATCGTAGGATTTTTCGTGAAATTACGTAATCCTAATGGGACTGGGATTTAGTTTGGATTATTGTGCTTATATAAACGACTATGTAGATGTAGAGTAAGAGAGAGGGGATGTGGGGAGGGAGATCGGAGGGAAGGGATATAGAATAGAAGGTACATAGAGAGTAAGGGAGGTATATAAATAGAAAAGAACGGGAGGAAAGAGATAAAGATGGAGACGGATAAATTGTGACAGAAGGGAATTAGAGAGGGCGAAGGTGGGAGAAAAGAGAGGAGGGAGAGATAGAGGAAGGGAGGGAGACAGAGGGAGGAAGGGACGGCGAGAGGGAGGGAGGGAATATTATTATTTATCCGTCATATGACGGGAAATACACTAGTTTTATTATAAATTACAAATACGTATTACCTGCGACTAATTTATCTCTGGCTATTAATTGCAACATGAAAAGTAGTTAAATATTCAGCCACATTGAAAAACATACCTTAAGCGAATGAGAGATTACAACCTCGTTTTCCAAAGAAATGCCTGTGATTTAAGTATCAATAGCGTGTTAATAATGAAGAAAACTCCAATACCCACAAAACGATTCAGAAAAACATTACATTTTGGCTGACGATGAAAACTTCGAAGTTGAAATGCGAATCTAGTATTCCAACCCATTTTGGTGGGTATCTGAGTTATCACACTATATCATTTGGTTACAGCCAGAGCGTGGGCTTGATATTTCATTTTTGGAACAAATAATGAAATCAAGAAACCTAATCTTTTCTATCAAATATACAATTTCATACAAAATGAGGATAGGAATAAGGGAGGATTCTCTTAAACTTGGGTTCTCGGTGCCTCTTACGAGCGAACACGTACCTGGAGATTCGATACGCTTTCACAAATCCACTCCCAAATCATCATTCCGCTATTCCCGCCTTCCCCATGCGCGCCATTTCACTTTCACATCTCCCATTCACAGCCAAGCTGCGCCTTGGACAAAACTATTTCCTGCCTTCGAAGAGAAACATTCCAAAACTGAATACTTCGGCCCAAGGTTCATCTTCCCTATACGTTAGGGAAAAAATCCGCCCAGACTAAAATATGAAACCTTCAGCGGAATAATTTAATTAACGGCCGCTTGCTTTGTTCGACCTTCGATTATGGCCACGCATGGCATGACGACAAGCGAGAAAAAGAAACATGGTCGCCGTACAGGCTTGCCGCTAGAGTCGCTTTTAAAAAACAAATACTTTAAAGTGGCAAAAAATATGGAAGGTCGGGTAAATAAGGAACCCGAGGTGCAAGGTCGCCGAAATGATAACTCATTAAGGTCGGGAAAATGTTTTACTCAGGAAGTAGACTGCGCGATGTGAATATAGAACAATGGCTTTTATTCTTAAGAGCGTTCGAAGCAGCGCATACGGCTCTCCACCTGCGCGGAGTACGCATTGGGAAGGTAAAATTTTCGATGGACGCGCAGCCGGATAGATAAAACAGCTCGGCGTAATGCGCGTAAGTTCGTTCCCGCGTCGGTTCGTCTACGGGTGCTCCCGAGTCCAAACGTGTTAGCGTGCGTGTGTAGTGGCGTGGATAGATGTGGAACGAGGTCGTCGGCGACCAAGGAGTTATGTTCCTTTTTGCCCCCGTCACCTTAACCGGGTCGCCTTCCTATCAAAGCCGGACGGTCAACCGCGAAACTCCGACATTTTCAACGAAAAAAGAACCGGCGATAAGACCTCCAGCATTCTTAATCCTATAACGTAGTGGTTCCCAATCTGGGTGCCGCGGCACAATGAGATATCGCAGCTGATTATTAGGAGTGCCGCGAAAAGATTTTATCCAGCATATAAGTAAACGATTAAGAAAGTGTTGATAGTTCACTGAAACAATGATTTTTTGACTAATAGATGTATTATAGCGTTCTATCCACAAATTAATGCGTCCAAAGGTTATAATACTCGCATCTCAAAATATATAGAATCTCCCTTCGAGTCCGGGGTGTGGCAAATTTCTGTTTAACTTTGAAAGGGTGCCGTGCCTACAAAATGTTTGGGAAACCCCGCTTTGGCGTGATGGGAATCGAAAATATTCGATATGGCGGGCGGCGGGAATGCGCCATCAAGTGTGAATTAATAACGTCGAGACTATAAAAAGGTAGGAAATAATTTACCGAGGTGTTTAGAGCGATGATTCTCCTCCGTCGGAAACGTAACCGAGAGATTCTATCAGGATAAAATTTTTGTCGGATACTTCCGTCGAAACTTTTCTTCGGCGGAAGTCGAAACAAATATTTGTTTCCGGAGGAAGATTTTTCATGGCATCTAAGCGGGATGAGTGGCTTTAATAATCGACAGAGATTATATTTTTCGAGACACGTGGGAACAGACGTGGTTTTTCGTCCTCACTCATGAGAACACCAAGAATCTGGAGAGTGATAAAAAAAACCGTGACGGTAAAAGAGCATCGCAAAGCAAGGCTCAGATTATACGATTCTTTCTTATTTACCCTTTCACTCCACTAACTTCAGAATTCTAAGCGCGGTTACTGTTAGCAACAAAACACTGCTTAGTTTTTTTCATTTACGACATTTTTGAGATAGAATTCACTATTTTGCGCTAAAGTGTAAACACCTAGAAAAATAAGGTAACCAAATACATATATTTATTCGTCGCAATATCATGACTTCGCCTGACTTCAGTTTTTGTGCCCGAATTAAGTTTTTATGACACGCAGATCATTCTCTCTCATCCAACGATGTTAATTCTTCAACTATGAAACGCGATTTTTTGTCAATTAAGAAAATGACTTACAAGTTTTCGACGCTATAATGTTTGCAATGACCTAACCTTGAACCGTCTTGAGATTAATTTTCGCAAACGCGCGGCAAAATACGATGTATTGCGTTGCCTGTGGAGATGTCACTTTCGAAAACATGACGCAATTACTTTTTCAAAATAAATATCTCCATCTTCTCACTTTCTGATTTCTTATATTACGAAGTTTCAATAGCTCACACACGCGCAACGCCGAAGAAGTTAAATTTACACGAAAATAAGTGATATGCCATCCAAAATCCACGAGTTTTTCGTTTAAAAGTCCCATTCGCTTCTATGGTGTAATATCCTGGAACCTCATACCATGAATTTTAAAAGAAGAAGTTTTTTAATAGTGGCGAAAGAATCACTTATTCACTTTTGATATCGATATTATATTATTTTTGAGATAAAATGATGTTTGCAAGTTTCCGTGATCTATACTGCAAAATACTGCGAGTGATCTATGGATGATTGGATTCTCAAAAGAAACGAAACAGACATCATTGTCATTGAATAGTCCGAAATTTATTGTCTCATTTTGTAATTTTTTTAACTTAGACTTTGCCTCAAGCTTTATTTATTACCTAACTCGAAATTTAAGATCACCCTCTTTTCACTGATAATCTACGCAACTCATCGTCATAAATAACGATAAATTTAAGAACATATATGAAAGCTTCGCATGCTTAATTGATAAGTAGATGATAAAATATACGAAATCATCCTTGTTTGTTGACTAATATGACGCATTTCTGTGAAATGCCTTGACGTAAGGTAAAAATTAAATTCGAGTTCTCAGTAAAATTTATTCTTGGACTCGCCAGTGAAGTTAAGTAATGTTTTTCCTTCTTATTAGAGTTTGTTTCTTGATTTTAACTTTCGAAATATCGTTTTCAGCTACACATCACCGGCAAAAAAAATTCGAAAGCAAAAAATATGATTGAAGTTGCATAAAATTCCTCGTTTTGAATTTATTTTTGGTTTAATCTGTTCAAAATATACATCACATCAGATATATGACCACGACGTTTACTAAATGTCTCGTGTGGTAGTATAGAAAAGTAACTTAAATTATTTGCCATTTTTGCGTACCAATATACTATCTATTACTAATTAATGTACCTCAATAATACTCCTTCTCACTGGGATGCGTTTGTGTGACTTTGAAGGCGTCTCAAATCGGAAAAAATTGGACTAGTGACTCTTCGTAACGTTATTGTAGACTAATAGAATGGATTCAACGAAAAAGCCTCGTCAGTAGCCACGCGAGACGGAAATCGAGAGCTGCGATAAAAATTTTCCCAAGGAAACATTTGCGGTTTCTGAATGCGTCACTGAGGTTTCCACATGTCGCCACATCGGTTACAAATAATAATATTTTAAATTTTTTCTTATTCACATTTCATACGATTATTACTACAGATACTTTATATTTTCCAGCCATATCTGTGGCTTTTAATGGAAAATTTTAATGTTATTTTAAACTTGGGTTTGTACCAATACATAAATAAAATTAAATATATCGTTATTTTTTTATATGTATACGATTGTTCACAACAGGGGCACTATGGAGGCAGAGCAGAGGGGTACCAGGCACCCCGATGAATTTGCCTCATTTATTCACCTTTAAGGTACTTTTAAAGTTTTACAAATAAAGTAGCCTTGAAGAGGCATTTAAGAATATTGTGGGTAATTGCCAATTCCACGAGCAAGATTTTAAAGAAATGTGCAAAAATATATTAAACGCAATAGGGAAAGAAGGAAGATACGCGGCGAAAGGCCACTTCGTAAATTCAAATCGATAAAAATTATTCTCCTAGTTCAATGATACAGAATCGTTAGTAGTAACAAGGTGTGATTAGCATAGAAGAAGACAGCTCATCCAGTATATATTGATACGTTTTAAAATATTTTTGCTGAGAGAATTGTAAAGCGCAAGAAATTATTTCTATGAGGTAATGTTTTGATTTTATACATTTACCAACTAAATAACGTTAAAATTCTAAAGCATATAGTTGGCTACATTAATTAAAGATAAAAAAAATAGTTTTACCAATATATTTTAATGACGTTGTTTCTCTAATAGTCTATAACTGAAAAAATAATTTCAAGCGAATCGACTCAAATCGGTTTATTCCTTCAATTAACTCTAAAAATATTCTGTAACATTATTTTTTAATTCAAAATCACCCTTTAAATGAATTAAAAAACTACAATAATTAAGTCGTTTTACCCTTTTATTATAAACTAACACATTAACTTAAAAAATAATTTGCGTTTCAGGGCTATTTGTTATAAAAACGTTTCCGGTTAGACTGATCGTCAATGTAGACGAATTAAGCCGAACTAATAAACATAGTTAAACCAATTCTCCTTATGATGACCCAAGAGTAAGGCACAGCAGCATATTTGCATTGCCAAATATGTAACGTAATTTTTAAAAAGTCTCACGTAACTTGCAATGCAAGTCTTTCCTCGCGTTTCCATTCTTCTGGCACGTTAAACCACTGAAGTACTTATTTTTCTTTCCATGGAAATCTTGTTGGGTTTATGCCAGAATTGCTACAAAAATTCTTCAAACACAATCAAAGACTTTTTCTTCCTCCGAAAAGCAAACAAATTCAGCAATGCAGAAGCGAAAAGTCTATAATTTTTACTTCCATAATAATATCTACGAAAACTTGAAGATAGGTCAGCGTTGCCAATAACGTCGGTAGCGAGATCGTTCCAGGTAGGTTGCAAGATCATTTCAGACTTATCGCAAACACATCAATCACGTTTATTTGCATTATAAAAATTCGGTAATTTATTATCCGTGCCAATTTTTAGTTTTTTTCAATAAATTGTTATTTAAATAAATGGTAAGTCGTGATCCAGTAGTTTAATAATAAGTAGATCTTTGGATTAAAGTGTGGGCATCTCAAGTATCCTATCGAAGAGGATACTTCACTTTCAAACAGGGAGGTGCAATCTAAGACCCGCGGCCCGCATCCAGCCAGTGAGAGCATTTCATACGCCTCGCGAAGCTTCGATGAAGATGTCTGTGATATTTACTACAGATAATTTTGCACTTGTTGCCGTAAAACCATGCCTATTCAAGTTTTAACGCCAAAAATTTATATGGAATTGATTTTCATTTGTAGCGTCGCATACGATCTCTTGAGTAAGCTCCGATGTAAACTCTCATCTAGCTCACAGAGGCGCCCGCGACTTATAATTCTGAAGGATTTGCATCTACAAATGGGGCCCACCACGTAAAAAGGTTCACCTTAATAAAGGCCGTTATACGTCTATCCTATTACATTATTCCTGTTCTTACTTCCATTCAGTAACCCCTAATTTTCCTACGATTCAAATAATCTATTTATTCTTTATCCAAGGTTAGATTTAAAGAAAATCGACTTTAGCTTAATTATTTATTTCTATCTTAGTTCAACCCTTATTAGTGAGAAAAGGGCTGAGTTGAAAAGGATATTTGGAATATTTCTTTTAGAATCTAACTACCACGTGACACATTTAGCATTCTTGGTTTATAGTAATTCAATCAAGGGACTATATTATTCTTCGATGATAGATGATTAAGCAGTATGACAAAACTGCTCGAGAAGTTACGCCTTTCGCAAGCACTGCAATCCCAGAATGTTTTGCAATTACGGAAGCATCACTTCCTGGGGCCATTTCAGCACATTTCACCTTCCGTATTGAGTTTTTATTCAACTACAAGCTAGAGACGTAGAAACTTGGCATGGGATGCTTATTATTTCATAAATCGAGTATCAAAACTGATTATACGGATATATTCTAGTAGGAATTTTCCCAATTGCAAACGATAAGTTTCATTAGATTTCTTCTGTTCACTCGAAATATTTTATTTAAAAGTATTTCTTCACAGGCGATTGCAAATTAAGTTCTCAGCAAAGTTTTAAGGCAGAAATCTTTTGCGACACAAACAGCTAATCAGACGAAAAATATGCGCGTCATGTCCCGTGGATATTGGGAATGGCCTCGGATTCTGATGGCTTTAAATCCACTGCTTCACTTAACATAAAAACAATAACATTGCGCGCAGAAAAATTTCTTTATAAATATTATATAGCTTTTAAGTTATTAAATTTCTCTTAAAAGATGCGATTTTGGATTTTTCACCTGAACAATAACTGAAGAAATTACCGCGCTTCGTTTTCCAAGGCTCAACAGCAAGTTAAATCTCCTTGGAAGATATCCAAATACACTAGGCAAGAACGGGTATTATTATTAAAAGTGACTTTTTCATTGCAACAGCTTTTTCTCGCATTCCAATATTCCATAAACTATTCAAAGAAGCAAGCTCAATGACTCAATAGTATTTTTCTCGATGCCACTCTGACAATGCTTTAATCCTTTATTCAACGACCTCGGCAGAGGGGTGGCTAGCGCGTCTGGCTCCCAATGCTAGGGTCGCGGGTTCGAATCCTGCCTTGTCATGGTTGTATGTGATTGTCTTTGTTGTTATTTCAATATTGTTAAATCGTTATTGATATTCATATATATATATTGATATTGTGCTGTCTCTGAGCTCTTGCTAATAAATTAACTTACATAGACACATTTCCGCAAGCTGATGTGAAAGAAAAAATGTACTTCGCTTAAAGCATTACCAGATAGCGCTGTGCAGCTAATTAATGACTACCTTTCTTTATTAAAAATAACTTTGCGAACGTATATTTATATACTACCGCTTTACAGTAACTCAAACATCTATAGTTCGAATTTTCGATTACTCGAACCTCCGTAAATCTAACCTCAAGGGAAGACAGAAAATGTTCGAATTACCGAAACTTCGAGTAATGGAACTTCATCTCAATGTATGTAAGTGCATATATGAATACGAAGGGAAAAGCAGTTACTTCGGTTCACAGAAATTTCGAGTTATAGAATTCCAAGTTTTTGAGGCCCGACTATATTTATCTCATTCATACAAAATATTCCCAATTCATGTCAAAATTAAATTATACAACTTGGAGTTAAGAAAACTCTTAATTTTTCCGTAATTCACTCTGGGTTCTAGTATTTTCATTTTAACAACGCGTGTTAAATGCATAGGGGGTTTTATGAGCCGTCACTGTCAAAATATTATGAAAATGAAAAGTGGTTCCGAAAAGAACAATTAATTTTTCAGTTGTATAATACTTTCATGTATCAGCTTCATCACAGGCCATATGGAATTGTACTGAACGCTCCTAAATTTTAAGACACCCCAGGAAAAAATTTAAACGTATTCCCGTCGTATCCCGAACTAAATCTGCATTTGTACGAGTAAATTAAAAAAAAACAATGAAGGTGAAAACTTGAAGGAAATATATTTATTATTCCTTTAATCGACGTTAATAATTATATTTTGGTAGAATACGATTTTGTTCTCGTCCCGGCGATTAAAAAATTTCCTTTCCGCAAACAGTCTGAGGAACTTTCAGGATATCAATTAATAAAATTTATGAAAACAGAAATGCGTATTTTTCGCTGCAAGAATATTATAAAAAATTTTAAGTTAAATTCAACAAAATCAAGAGTAACTTTGTGGAGAGTCATTATTATCTAAAGAAATAAATATACACGACTTCCACAATTAAATGTAATGCGACCGGTTTTCTAATATTACTGCATCATTAAATAAATTTGTGTGAAAATTGCGTATATTTATTTCTTTAAATGATTTTTTAGATAATACTGATCGCACTGAAAATCTTATCGGCTTCAATTCCAACGGTAGGCAACAACGGAGGCGAATTTTTGAGGCCAACACATTCTCTTCCCCAAAAACCTTAATTGTGGAGTCCGCTTCTAAGAAAGAGAAAGTGTTATTGCCAAAATGAACCACGAAATCCCTTAGCATTTGTTTCCCTGAGACTAAAAGACAAGTGATGAAATTTTCGACCGCCCTTATTAAGACCCAAGACCCAAATAAGCAAATATGATCGAATTAAATGTATCAGCAGACGCATATTGTTCGTATATATGCATAAACACACATCACACACATGTAGCAGTGGTCCTACATTAGGGACCGTAAAACTACTGCTCGCGGACCGCATGCGGCATTCGAGAATGTTTATGATGAAAAAAGATATCAATATAATTCAACGCATACAATTTCATATCTGTCATTTTAAATTATGGTTAAAAAACATTGAATGTTGAGATGTTTAAGGCTTGTTTTTCACCCAAATGATGCCACAGAATCTCTAGGCATATTCCGATGTTAAACCTTACGCGTGCCGCCAAAGCACTCGGCAATGCGGCTTGCCCAGGCCAGCCATATAGGAAAGTCTACCGAACCCTGGTCTACATAGTTAATCTGCCACATATTAAGGCCGATTTACATAATACGAAAATTTAACACATTCTCTAATGCATCGCCATTGTTACGTTCAACCTGCCAGTCGCAGTCTAGCGGTGTGGAAGAGGATATTTGACATGGCGATAGGGCTACCAAATAACAGAGGTTGACTAACCGGACAGCGAAGTCGAAAAATCCGGACATGTTAAGAAAAAAGCCGGACAAATGTAATATTTATCGGTAAAATCCTCTCCTGGACATAATTCTCGTATCCTGATTTTAGATGTGGAAATTAGAAATTTTTTATCCTGAAATAATCCTCGCATCCCATTTTTGCATTTAACATATTATGACGTTGGTTTCTTTGTCTCCTAAAGTTTGGGATAAATCATTTTTCGCATCATGTCCCACGTAGACATAGATACGCCTCTAGGTCGATCCTCGGTAAATTTACAAGTGAAAAGATGATCTTGGGTGCTGAAAGGTTGGAGACCCCCTGCCTTACGCGTGGATGCCAAGAATTGGGACGCAGCCATTCCATGGTTCTTTCTAAGTATTTTATTTCAAACCTTCGTAATTAAGGTCATCGTGGCTAGACGCTTTCTCTATGAAAGATGAGAAAAATATCCCTGACTCAATTTAAAACTTGCAAGTATATTCTACTCGCAATCGCTGAAACATCTCTGCGAACAAGCAACACAGATACTTGAAGGCAATGGTAACCTATTAAAGTCTCGAAAGCTAACCGAGAAGGTCACAGGAAACTGTGAAATGTATTTTTTTAGTCTTGCGATATACGAGTAGTATCATCAAGTGATATATCTTCACTTCCTACCTTGGCGTGGCATAGCATTTTCCCACAGATTAGAAGGAAATCCTGGCAAAACACTACGTAATACGCCTTAGCAGGCCCTCCGAGAGACTCAGAGAGGCTCGAGCCACTTCCAGATTTTGAAGTAATAAAAATAAAAAAATTCCATAAGGAAGCGTTTAAGCATTACGTAACCCTCTTTGGTGGTCAAGGTTCGCTATGTGGTTACAGCGGGTTATATGGAGGTGGGGGCTTTAAGCTTGCACTATGTAGCACCCTTTCGTAAAATCTTTTGACCATTTAAAGAAAAGATATAATCCGAAAAAGATGTTTTGCTTACAGGGCTTTCTACCCAGCCAATAATTCAGAGCACATTGAAATGGCTCTCGAGAGAAAAATAAAAAAAAGCGAGTGCAAAATGAATAATTCTGTGCGTTACATGATAAAGAGGAGAGAGGGTAGTTTAATTTAAGGTTACGCAGGATTATATCGCTTATTAAAAACTGGGGAAAATGGGTTACTTGAACGTCCTGCAAAAACAAAGTAAGAAAATCATATTTTATATTTCTTTTTCTCCAATTGACGTTTAAAACTAAGTATTCTGAAGCGTTAATATAAATCTCAAGTTATTTCCCTCCATTTAAACTCGATTTTATTAATCGACCTGCACCCCTATCATTTTCATCAATATTTCTCCTTTGAAATAATTACAAATGATTTTCGACAAACTTGCCCTTCGATGAATTGATTGTTCGATGAACTTGTTTTTGATTCAATTCGCTTTCGACAAATTTGTTTTCGACGAATTTGCTTTCGATGAATTAGTTTTCTATGAATTTATCTACAACAACCGCCAAAATTTGAGGTCCCCTTGAACTTGAGGCCCAGGCCAAATGGCCCTCCTGGCCCCCCTCTCATAGAGCCTGCGCCTTAGTATTATACACAAAAATGAAGCAATACATCTCTAAGGTGAGATGTACTTATGGTTTGGATAAAATCCCATAAAATATTTAAACGGATAAATATATTACGTATGATTAAATAATAAATATTTTCATTAGTTGCCAAAAGATTTTAATAAGATGACCTTTTTAAAGTTAATTTTGAATGTATAATATTAATCGTAAAATACTCAACAGAATATCGCTTGAAGAACGCCGAGAGCTAGATTGAAGATGACGAGTAGTATAAATCAGGGGTTTTCAACGGGTCGTACGAATACCCCTAGGGGTGCGTCGATAGTTTTGAAGGGGTACGCGAAAGTATGCGACCATTAAAAAAATGCTCTAATGCAGTGGTTTCCAAAGTGTGGGGTGGGGGAGAGGGGCGCGATGGGCAGACTGGGGGGGGGGGGGGCGCAAAGGATTTATCATATATTTACTGTCGGTTTAATAATCCTAATCTTGAGACCTACAATATGCAGCAGCCAAATTCTAGCCCTCAATTGGCTATGATGTATCATTTGCGTCAATATGTTTCCTTAAGATGGTTTTATTAATAGTAATCGTATGGCCAGTAGGTAATGTTTATGAACTGTAATTGAATATGGTATAAAGGGGGGCGCGAAGATAGTTTTCTTAGGTGAGAGGGGGCGCGATTTTGTAATGTTTGTAAACCGTTGTTCTAATGCAAGGGTGATCAAGACGTCGATCACTTACTCCTTTTAGATAGATCTATGAACCATTTGCTCTGGCTTACGGCTGCGAATACGTATATGTTACCGATCACAATATCTGTATAATTTAGAGAAATTACTTCTGTAAAGTAGCAGGGACGACAAACGGCTTAAGTACTGCGCAGGCAGGTCCTGAATAGGGGGTAGGCCCTGTGTCGTAGGACAACATATTTTTAATCATACAAAGCGTTATCTCTGGGGTTTAGGGATTGAGACTGCTGGTTTTGTTATGGCCCTCGAATTTGTTGACAAGTTCTTGTCCCTTTCCAGTTCCTCGATCAGTAATTTAATTCATCCTATGCCTCAATCCAAATTGACAAACAAACAGTATCCTCTTCTAATTAATAACATGCCATGAAGTTAATTAAATAATTTATATTATACAAAAGGCCAACATTTTAAATAAAAAAATGTCTTTATAAGGGGCAAGTCAGCAAAAATGGTCGAAAACCTTTTATATAGATCGTAGGCATCAGCTAATTATGTTTTAGAAATAAATGAAACCCGTGAATATACCAGAATGCATGACTATAAAGACAAAAATACGTGAAATTGATTGTTGTACGGAAAGATTTGATTTTTAATAAGAATTGTTTGGGATTATATCAGGAGAACCAAGCGAAAAAAATATTTAATTAGGAAAAATTCGGCGCTATTTTCCAAAGCTTCTGACTATTCTGTTACATTGAAAGGCAAAGTCGAGATGTACATCTAAACACATATCATTATGTCCTCTTTCAAAATTAACGCAGATAAAATACAATTATTTTAAGAACATATTCAATGTGATGAAAGATATTATTATAATTTATTCTCGTACTCCATAATTAAGATAGATTTTCTGAAATAATGCGACTCCAATAAAAATTAAGAATGTTGTTTCTCCAAATAAAATAACCAGCTGCCACTATTATTTCTTCGATTAATACTAAATTTGGGATCCTTCGATCACCTGTACCTTTGGGAAGGATGAATTCTTTCCGGCCAGAGGCGGATCCAGAAACTTCCAAAGGGGGAGGGGGCGATCGCCCCAATTGCCCCTTCCCCTTCTTGAATCCGCCTTTTCCGACGACCCTATATTTTGAAAATCTCTACCCCTATCAGAATCTTTCTTTCCCTTGCTATACAGATATAATCTGTGGTGTAGAGACAAGGAGTTTTGCGCGGAGGGAATTAAAGTATGCATTCAGTAGAGAACAATGAGGTCGTTCAAAGGGGGAGTGGGCGATCGCCCCATCGCCTCCCCCTTAGATCCGCCACTGTTTCCGAATTGATAAATTTCCATAGGATGAAGTAACGGTTGGCTTAAAATGTTTTTGGTATCCATTAACGCTTATAATATAGCCTTAGGGACGGCAAACAAAGAAAGGGGAAGCCCGCATCAGAAGTTTTAAAAGCTTAGGCGGGTTGGACAAGAGTTCATACTGGTAACTGCCAAGAGATTATACAGTATCGAATACGTTCAGATCACTTCCAAATTTTTAGGCGTAAAAGTTTCAGCATGAAAATTTTTGTGATATTACGTGCATAAATTAGATAATTTTCTATATTCCCAGGACCTAGGTTGATCCAGAATAAAGTTTAGATTAAAAAAATAATATTGCTTTAGATAAAAAACATACCAGATAAATGAAGGACAGTAAAGAGTTTTACAAAAAGGATTGATAATTTTCAATCTCGATAGATGCGTATGTTGAGTAACCTCCTTCCAGTGTTAAGACGATGTGTTCTAATCCAATCGTTATGGTAGATCATTGCTCTCCGTTGTCAATAGTAATTCTATTGATTATTGGCCATTATAAATAAATATAGTCAGCAAAATGAGGAATTTTTAGATTGAAAATTTCATTGAACAGTCATACTACAACCATACAATAAGTACCATTCACCTTTTCTCTCGAATATTCCTCTTTTTATCATAAATGTAAATTAGTGTTTACGGGTTTTCCGAACTCTATGGAGATAGAAATATATGCAAGGCTGCGTATATCCTGGAATTTCCACAATAACGAGATAAATGCAGTAAACATATTCATGTGAAGTCTAAGAATTTCCCACAATTCCTCTCTCTCTCCCTCATTGGGTCATAAAGGTTAGATCCGCAACGTTGTGAAACAAAAGGTTAGCTTCGCGAAGGATTTTTGCCTCACATACAGTACCGTAGCAATGGAAGGGCGAGCGGAGCGACCGCACCGGGCCAAGGGCAGATCCAGGGGAGAAAAGGTGGTAATTACCTCCTCAAGATATCAGGAAGAAAATGAGCAAATTAATAAAAAAATAACATCGAAGAATGCTACTTGTTTACCGTATTTATTTAGCTGTACAACATTTTATCTATCTCCTTGGTGCATATTAAAATCGGTATCCTTTCGAAGATATTTTTAAATAGTTAATTTTGTTACCTTTGGTTAACCCCCCTCTCCACAAGGATGAAGCCTGACTCTATCCTTGCCCCATGCGCCGAAGCCAAGGGCCAACAACAGGTCTGTCGTGAGCCGTCATTTTGTTATAAACTTTTGGAAAAATATTGATCTTGAATTTTAACTTTTGGAAGTATAACAATAAACGTAAAATTGTTGATTACAGTGAAATTGTTATTTTTATCATCGTCAAAGTGAGGAGCGGTGTTTTCACGCTTCGCCCCGGGCGCTTTACTTCCTCGCTGCATTGGTGCTCACGTAACTCAACTCCGAACGAATAAAAATAACAACTTCGAAGCGAACGCCAATCCTGTCCGACAACGCATCAGCATAAGTGAGAGAATAGAAAAAAGAACAACCGCGTCTTTCGATCATTTTAATGAGAGGTGGGTTTAAGCCACAAAAAGCGCCTTACCTCGGCGCTTCGTTTTTTCCATTCAATCGCTCATGAATCTTTCATCTCGCGGGGCATTTCCATCGCGGAAAATTTTCCGCCTTATTACAATGGACGGGGAAGGAGGAGGGAGCGGGGGCAACTGCACCCGCAGTCTGCCAACGCTTGCGGAAATCCTCGGGTCGACTCCAAATACGGGATACACTTGGACGTAGGGGAATCCTACGTTACTCATCACTTCTGCAGGCGATAGGAAAAATCCCAGCCGTCAAATCGCCGTCATCACGACTGATCCGTGGATCAAAAAACCTTCACCGAACACGTTTTTTTTACGGATTCCAACGGGTTATTAGGAAACGGTTATCGAAAACAGCCTGAATTCATCACGATACCTGTGGCGGAGTTATTCTTCTATTCGTCAGGCTTATGGAGACCTGTTTAAAAAAAGTGAAGATCGTATCATCACGGATATGATTGTTTGGCCTCTTTGGTCAACGTTGGAACTGCGCTAAAAGCTCTCGCTTGCTGGCGGAGGCAATAACGGGCGTTAATCACTATAAACGGGATGTTGCTCAACTCAGCTTGCAAGCGACTGCGATTGTAGTTCCGAACCGTCATTTATGCGTCCCTTTCAATTAAAGATTCCCAAGAACGTTGCGCAACATGATCTCAGACTCATTTATGAATGCATAACCTTAAATAAATTTCCTCACTCTTATAACATAAGTGATAAGCGGATTCTTAAATAAAAAAATTATATGGTAAGCCGTAAAATTAGAAATTTAAAACTTTTCCCTTCAATCAAAATATTTAAAGATGATTGAAAGAATAAGCGACACTACTAGCCAATTCCGGAAGAGTGAATTATCATTTCTATTTTCTAACAAAACTTGTATTTTTAACAGGTTCCACGCCTCGAAACTTTTTTATCCAGTGTGAATATTTTTGTATGATGAAGATATTAACTGAATTCAATTTAAAATTTTATTTTTTAGGATTGACAAACCCAATATTAACATTTAACAGGCCATAATTCCACGAGCCACGTTCAGAAGAATATTTTGTTTTGAACAATATCGAAACATATTTTTCATGTTTTTAGACAGATTTTTGAAAAGAAAAGTGGCTGCTGTATAAGGTTTCAAAGTTTGTCTTTCTGTATATGGATTTCTATGCTTATATCAAGCGCTTGACCACAGAAAATATTTCGATTAAGTTTGATACTTAGGATTTATAGGGAAGCAGAAAACGAAAATGACATACTCGAGAAAAATCGTCCAATAAAGGCTGCCAATGCTACAATACGGGTGATGATGACGAAGTCAATTAGGGCTGGCATATTACTGCAATAAAATTTGAAATGTAGACTTTTTAAACCTGCAATAGAACTGAATTCTTGGGTTCAACACACCTACTTGTTTATTATAGTGTTTATATTTTGATAAAGTTAAAATATGAATATTAATCAAATATTATGTATAACCTGAGAAACTTCCATAAACTTCATTCTATATAAAACTTTAAAGAAAACATTGATTAAATCTCTGGATGGTACTAAACGTAGCGTCAAAAATGTGAAATTTCAACTATGTATATCGCGCTTTCGCAAAAAAGACTTAAATCAATCAAAAACTACGAAAGATGGCTTTTTCACTTCACCGCCAACACAACCTTTTGTACATAGGTATATCTTGCGAAAACATTCAGCAAACGACACACTCCTTTTTCGTCCCATTTCCAACGATCGGAACGTAACTTCGAGCGTTGAAATCACGAATTCCCCTGGCGACGTAAAGTAATTTGTTTCGAAAATGCAAATTGAAGGGCAAGATAGAACGGGGAATATCGGTGATTGAGATAAATAAACCGGGTTGGGTTGGGGGAATGGGATGAAGCAGAAAAGACAGCCGGTTGAAACAAAGGCATGGCCACGAAAGCAATAAGCCACTGACAGGCGTAGTTATGAAATCTCTTGAGGGCAGTTCCCGTTGGCGCTGAGAAAAACCCAGTGGAAATGCGCGGTGTCTTAGGAGAAATAAACGCGAAGGACGTCCACCTTTTCCAATCTTTCCGTTCAGCTATGAAGGATATGCCGGGTTTGAAAACATTTGGAGTAAAATCCGTGCTATTTAAATCCATAGCGTAACAAATTGCTCCGCGGAAATGCTGTGTCATCTCTAATGATTTACTTTGCAAAAAGTCCTTCTAGTCATACTTACACGATGACGCGTGCCGAACGCAACATCGATGGTGATCAAATCGCAAGTAATTCTAAGAAGTAGTAAAGTTTTTAATTAAAATTAGCGCGTGTTTTACGCCATGCTAATGATCGGATGGTTTCTCCTAAAAGTTTACTCAGAGAACTTTAATAACAATAATTTATGCGGTGAATTCCTATTTCTCATCGCCTAAAATGTTCCTCCGTATCAATAAATATTTCCATTGAATGTAATATATCGCAGAATAACTGCAGAAAAAAACACATAACAGTATCAAATGGTGAAAAATGTTCCTCAAATAAACTTTGGACCTAAAACATAGGAGTTACGAGCGGAATTTCTTCGAATGTTTATGGAGAAATATCATGCGAAATAAAGCGGAAAATTAACTATAAAAAGTGAAAAGATACATCAGTGGTATATAAATTTACAAAGCATAATTAACCTAATTCAACATTTTTTCCATAAAAATTGCGTAACGATACAAATCCTTTATAAAATAAACACCGAAAATTCAAATTTGCACTTAGGCGCTGAGAAGATAGACGATTTTAAAAGATCGAAGTACAGAATTTATGAAAATGGACCCTAAATTATTCATTACTGCGAGTAATGTTAGCGTCTCACGAGAAACACCGATATATGTTTCATTCTCTCCGACCTACACTGATAGGTAATGCTTTTCGTTTGTCAGAATCTCTTGTTGAAATATATTAATGATCAAAGGCAAAAATACACTTATAGACATATACATTAGATTAGAAAAGGCGCCACATAATTCCGCTATGGAACGAAACAACATTCACATTCACCGAAGCTGCGCTTCAAATCTTCTCGAGCAACGCTTCGAATGAAGAAAAAGTTCGTGTGGTAGGACACAAATACGAAACGATCTTGCTTTGTGTCGAACGCTCGTGAGATTTTTGCACGAGCGGAATGAATGACGATTCAACGATGAAGATTCCGTTGCATTACTGGTTTGTAATGTTTCTTTTTTGGAAAAGGTCAAGAGGTTAGCGACGCTTAACCATTGCAAAAACGATCATGGTGCAATGCGGAAGAATGGACCGCGGAAGACGTTACTTAATTGAAAATTCGGTAACAATGACTTTGATTTCGAAACTAAACTATGCATGAAACTTTTTTAGACTCGCGGAGAAACGTTTTAAATTGATACTCCGGGAAATGGATTGCAAGGATTTCAAAACAACAAAAATTTCAGAATTGGGTTGTATCCATTCCTACTGGCATCAATGAGTCATATACGTAATAGTTTAAAACTTCGGAATGACTCATAAAATTACGATCTTTGAATATGAGTTGGAAATTCCAAAAAGGTACTACGCGTTATCCAAGAAAACTGAGCATCTGAGAGAAGAGAGAAAACATTAATTTTTTCTCTAGTGACGGGAAAGAAATAATCGACAAAATCTAGTTATCATTAGGATAAATTATTGTAAGAATATTTTAAATAAAATCTATCAGCTGGGGAGTCAGTTTTCGGACATATTATTCATTCTATATAACTTTGAAAGAACAATTTATTTTGGCATTAGTTACTTTATTTAATAAAATTTATTAAGAATATTTCAAAATAGAGTACTTATAATTTCTTAGTAATTGATCTCTGTCAAAGTTAAATGCTAGGCATCTTCAACGGATTCAACTGTCAATAAAGGTCTGTACTTCTCAAACAGAGTTTTTATATCTAGATATCTCTCATAAATTCCATCGTTTACAGGAGCTCTTTCAAGAGTGATGTGCAACTTTCGCCATTCAGACATTCCTGGAAACCAATACTGCGACTAACAGCTCCTCGCAAGGCATTTTCATCAGTCTTAACTTGCCGGTTTAAAAAAATAGAAAATTCCAAGGAAAAAGATATTGTTACGCTAAAATTTTATAATTAGCAAGGTACTTCATCGATCACATCTAGTGTCCAACAATCAAACGATATATATAGAGAGAGAAAGTAAGCAGCGATTGCTTTAAGACAATATGAAGGTCGGTTCGCGCATTTTAAATTCGAAGGGAGGATTACATAGAATCTAAAAATAATCAGCTCTCACTATCCTTCGCTCGGTAAACATCTCATTTTCTCTTAACCGGATACAGAAATCATTTAGAAATTGTTTCCGGTTGTGACTAAAACTTTTCCTTTCTCTGATTACTCCTAATGAGGTTTCACCTAAACGCTTCTCCCTACCCAGAAATGAAAAAGGCATGTTGTGCTGATCAAAGCATTGTCTCACACGCGTGTTCTGGATACTTGGCGGATTCTTTTGCAACGCATTCCACGGTCGTCGCTTCCGAATATGAAGACGACTGCTCGTTCGGAAACTTTTATTTTTTTGTGACATACAGCGGCGTAACTTTTTAATAGGTCGTATGTAGATACTTAAAAGTCGTTTTTTATTAAATGAATACATAAAAAGTGAAGATATTCCCAGGAAAAAATAACTGCAATGCATCAAAGTGTGTGGGCGCGTGTATGTATTATATGTATATATATAACAACTTACGGAAAAGGAAAGGTAAAATGAATATATGGATGTCAACAAGGTGTTGGGATGAGGAAACCCAGTGAGCACTCACCAATCAGACGACTTCAGGTTGGCGAGGCCCCGGGGATGTCGAAGCGACACACGTAAAAGAACACTAAAACACAGAAACATCACAAACGTAAAGCTTTCGGAACTACTCCTTCTTCATCCCAACACCTTGTTGACATCCATATATATATATATATGTGTGTGTGTGTGTGTGTGTGTGTGTGTGTGTGTATATATATATATATATATATATATATATATATATATATATATCTTAATGAAATAACGCATAGAAGTATTGAAAGAACGAATATACTTCAACATTATACAAGACGATCTTCAGTCAAATAACAATCACGATCAATTAAAATATTTTTTACAAAATACGATAATGTTTCTGAAATGTCGATGACCATAATCTGATTCGCAAACTGAGCACTGAAGCAAAAATTTTTAATTATATCTTACTAAGCTGAGAGAAAAACATTCAAAAAGCATATCCAAATTTATTCAAAGGAGAATCAATATAGGTGCACACAAAACGAATGCATAATTTAAACAAAAACACCATAAAAATAATTCGCTTTAAATCAATCAAAATCTCTAAAATAATATCTGATTTAAAACAATGAAAATAATCGTTGGCTAAAATTTAAAATGCACCTTCAATGCCTCCCAAATAACCTCCAAGAACAAGGTCTTTCACGCGAGGAAAAACAATTTTGCCTTGAAGTTAACGTATGATTTGACCTTATAATATCGTCTCCTTTGATTTAAATTATCACCATTGGGAAAGATACGCCTCGCCCACATATAATCCGAGTTTTTCGATACGGATGAAAGATGTAGGACGTCATATATAAAAAATAAAGGCATTTTTCCAAAATCACGCAAAAAGACCTGGCTTGAAATAAAAATAAGAACACCTGCTGATCGCAAAAGTGTCATTTGAATTCAAAATGCAAATTCCGTAACATGATACGAATTCCAGAGGTCTCCATTAATACATTATGCCCAAGCCCAAGTGTAAATCTCGAGGTGAAATCGGTTAACGAAGTAATAAGTTGGACCTGTGCCTGCACCAATTTCGATAAATCACAAAATGAATGGATTTAAGTGATCCAGTGGCGGTAATTAACGCGGAATAGTTAGAGGAAGAGTGATGAGTACAAGCTCAGACTTTTAGCACCATTAATCGCAAATTACATTATTCGCGATACGCCTGATTCGATTTGAACTACGGATAATAAGTAATGCCGGACCCATGACGATAAAATGAAGAATATTAACCGAAGAAAAAATAGTCTCGAAGCATCCAAACACTCCAGAACATTTTGCGAGCAGAGTAGAGAGATCTGTATTATTATCCACTGTCACCGCCACTAGTGGCTCGAAGAATGCGTAGACAACACTGAAACGTGCCCGTCATTTATTCCAAATCCATAACACGATTTCCGGGAGGCTTTCCCAAAATCACTTAGCCAAATATTTTGCAACAAAATAAAATAAATCACCCGCAATGAGAATAGTCCATATCTCACCTTGAGTCCTAAAAATTAGGAAGCGTTCCACGGCGTCCTGCGCGAATCCGGAGGTATGAATGGAACGCCTACCGTAATAAGTTGATGCCCTCACTGAGGAATGCGTTGGAAGAAGAACAACAACAGCCCAAAATAACACACCAAAAGCTTCAAAACAAATCCTCCAGTTCAGTTTCCCGCCTCGCGATATCGAATCTTCGTTTAACGTCGCGGAATCGCACTGGAAGAACTTCTCTCACCGGCAACAGCTAAAAGAGTACGAAACACTCTTCAGATGCGTAGTCCCGACTCGCGACTCCACCGTCACGAGACACGATTCCGGAGGCCATCAGGTTTCCCACTCTTTTTTTCGAAGAGGTAGGGAGAGAGGGAAGGGGAGAAAAAAGAGGAGGGGAGGAGGAGGAAGAGAGAGAGTAGGGATGGAGGAAGGAGAGGTAAGAAGGTGGGGAAGAAATCTCTTCTCCCCTTCCCTCCGGGTTTCCCTTTCCATTTCACTCTCTCGCCTTGATTCCCTACACCTTCCTTGGGGACTGTTTGCTCCTCCCCGTAGGTCGACTTCTTGTTTTTCTTTCCTCGCGGAAGCGATCTCGCGTATTTTTTGTTCGCGTCATTAGTGTAACGAGGGAGAAGCAATAGGTCCGAACATGACAGTCGAGGAGATTTCGAAACGGAAAAGAGCGAGGCGTTAGCTAATATACCATGCGCCGATGAATTTTTCAGATATCAAAACGGCCGAACCTGATTATTTTCGCCCGATGCAACGTGCTGTATTCGTATACTCAGCCAACGAAGGGAAGATGCTCTCAACTGCTAGGTTAGTCAGAAACAAGAGTGTTTTTCTGTCCGACCGAAACGAAAAATATTTCCCTATTTCTTGCCGCGGGAGCTCCTCCGCAACGGGCCCACAGACAATTTCGCAACGACTTGTTACCACGAAAACAAACACGAGGGAAATAAAATAGGTATTTCTCAAAATCGTGCTATCTTTTGATTTCCATCTTCTAATTTCATGACGGATTCTCGCATGAAAGACCGGAAAGTTTTCTTTTCTTTTAGAAGGCCATCTTTGTTCGCTGCGGAGGACGCTTTCAAATCTTCCTAGGAAATATGAGAAAGCAGATTTATTGATTCTTTTGCAATACTAATTCTTGAAAGACAAACCATACGACTATTCAGTTTTACTTCATTCACTAAAGGTGAATTCTTTCATTAATAAAATATCTATCAATCTCTGGGAGATTCCAACGCCCTGAATGAGTCTCATGAACGCAAATGTCACATTCTGAAAATAAAACGATTTTCCCCGGATATCTGACATGCTCGGTCGTTTATAATTCAGTAATTGGTCGATTTTTTATCATCAAAGGAATGCATTGCTTAAGCGTTTTCATGAATTTCGATTACATATAATATAACCATCGAGAAATTCTTATCATTGCGTGAAAGAAAATGAATAAAGAAAGAAGTATTGTTAATGGACAATTTTCTACTCGGGCAGTTTTTTGTTTGAGTTAACAAAAAATCAGAAAGCATCAAAGGAACAAACATGCATAATCTTAATTTATTTTTCTTTTCGTAGCCATAGGAATGATTTATAAAAATAACGCACAATATTTTTAAAATATAGAAGGGAATCTTAATCATAAGAAATTTCATGAAATATAATTAAAGAACACAAACTCCGAATACATCCACTTACTATTTGCGTTATTTCGCATCACAGGACGTTTAAGGTCGGGAAAACGATATTTTGTAGCAATAATACAAATTTCGCGTTATTCTTTAAATCAGGGTCGTGCAACCTACGGCCCGCATCCGGCTTGTGAGAGCATTTTATACGACCCGCGAAGCTTTGACGATGATGCGGTCTGTGATATTTACTACAGGTAATTTCGTATATTTACTTGCACTTTTGGCCATTAAACCTTGCCTGTTGAAGTTCTAACGCTAAAAAATGGTTTTGGCTTTATTTTCATTAATAGCGTCACACACCTTGTGTAAACTTTGACGTCAACTCTAATCCGGCCCGCAGAGGCGCTCGCGACTTCTAATACGGCGAAAGCATTCATATCTACGAATGCAACCCACCATGTAAAATGGTAACACACCCGTACTTTAGATGTTCACAAACACACAAAGAAGTGATCTCACGAGGACTATATTACGAATAAATTATACCGACATAATATTGATATCTAATAATCCGCAAAACCCGAATATTTGTTGCTATAATCCATACCTTAAGTACCCTTTCGATGTATGCGGCTTAAAATGCTAAAATATTCCTGCTTTAATCACAAACAGAAAACTTAATCAAGAGAGAATAAATAATACTATGGGAATCCATGAAAAAAGCAAAAGACGAAATAGCAAATTCAAATATTTTTCTCCGAGTCAATCTTCATCCCTCGAATAGGTTTTCTTAATATCGATTTGACTCTCGATTAAAACAAGAGAATTCCATTTTAGTGAATTTACTGAAAATTAAAAGATTTGTGTGCGCCGAATTTCGATCGCGAACGATGTTGCGACTTTTTTTGTCATATTACCACTAAATTTAGTTTGCCTGCATCAGTGGCTTCGTGTGAACGCACTTCCAGCGTGCTAATGCGGATTAAAAATTACCAACGTTCAACAATGGGACAAGAGCGATTGGTTGGGCTCGCAATGCTCAACATAAACTGCATCATTGCACGTAGCCTAGATTTTTCATCAATAATTAATAAATTTGCAGAAATAAAAGCTAGAAAAGCCTTTCTTAAATAAAAAATTATTCAAATAATTTATTAGCTTATATATTTATTTTTTATTCATCGAAATATCAGGAATGAATGTTGAATAGGACATGCAAAAAATAAATATAAAATACGATGTTCTTACTCTGTTCTTGCAGAGCATCCAAGTATTACGTAATCCAACTTCCCTAGTTTTTTATAACTGATATACCTAATCCTGCGTAACCCTCAATTAGATCACCCTCTCTCCTCTTGATTATGCAAGGCACAAAAATTTTCATTTTGCACTCTTTTTTTAATTTTCTCTAGAGGGGCATTTCAATGTGGTTTGCATTATTGGCTGGGTAGAAAGAAGAGCAAGCGAAACATTTTTTCGGATTGTATCTTTTCTTTAAGGGATTACAAGATTTTATGAAAAAGTGTTATACAGGAATGAGGTCAGGCTCAACCCTGTGGAATTTACTAATCGAGAAGAAGAAAGTGACAAAGTTCTTTCTTTTTCTCGAGTGCTATACAGCCTTGCCTCGTTTTACGAGTTTTGGCTTATACGAACTGAGAAATTTCATACCTGTTTTTCGATTTGCGAATAAATTTTCGCTTATACGTGCTCTATCCGCTTCGGGAAAGTTCGGGAAAGTTCGTCAGATTGCATTTTTTACTTAGAAAGTAATGGGAAAATAATTTTCGTTTTACGAGTTTCCGCCTAACGAACAGCTTTCGTGGTACGAATTGAGTTCGTAAAACGAGGGAAGGCTGTATAGTGCAACCTTGAACCCACAACCCCCAATGTAATCCGCTGTAACCATTCAGCGAACCCCAATCACCAATGTGGGTTACGTAATGCTTAAACGCTTCCTCATGGGAATTTTTCAAATTGTAATACGGAGAAGGGCCTCAAAATCTGGAAGTAACCCGGGTCTCTCCGAGTCTCTCGGAGGGTCTGCTTGTAAGCGTATATGACACTCTAACGCAGGGGTGGGCAAACTTCTTACGAGGCGGGCCGCATTAACGGTTGCAGGGACTTAGGCTTAAGCGATTTAAATGCTTCGGCGAGCCGCATTAGGGTTCATATTAGAGAGATCCTATTAGTGAAAATCGATAATTAATCATATTTTCGTGTCATAACTTCACTAGGAAACGTTTTCCGGTCATAATTTCAATTCACAAGCATGAAATTGTACGCATTACATTTCACGGTTGTCTTTCTTAATGGCATCGGGGGCCGCATAAAATGTGGTTTGCTTGTATGGAATTTCTGGTCAATCGACCTCTTGGATTATTATAGCCATTACTCCTTCCACACTGAATACACAAGAGAGTAGGGGGTGTGCCGTTGGTGTAGTGGTTAGGACGCTGGCTGCTACTCGCGCTGCTGCTCGAAAGGGCAGCGGGCACGAATCCTGCGAAAGTCGGATTTTTTCCAAGGTCGTCGGGCCCCGTTTGTGTGGTTTGAGGAAACCGCGCAAAGTCAGCGTTCCGTCCTTCGGAAGGGACGTTAAGCCGTTGGCCCCTTGGTACTCTTCGCTAAGAGTAGGCTAATGCCGGCACAGGGTTTCCCTCCTCCCTTGTGAGTGTGTTCGGTGTGGAAGAAGACATGGCTATAATAATCCAAGAGGTCGATTAGCCAAAAATACACATACACAAGGGAGGAGGAAAATCCGGTGCCGGCATTAGCCTACTCTTTACGAAGAGCACCAAGGGGGCCAACTGCTTAACCCTTTAACTGTTGTTATTTCAATGTTCGAAGCGGCTCCGTGCCGAGTTTTGTAGGAAAATCAAAATTTTAAAATACATATTTTAAATATATATTTATTCCTCACACCACAATTCTGAGGATAAAACACATATTTCCTTGGTGAAAAAGGTGCATTTGACCATTCGTATACAATAGGGAAAACTCTTCTAACCTTCCTCAGAGTGCTAGTAACAATATCAACATCAGTGACAATGGATACTCTGCTGGAAGACCTACTATCACTTTCAGTGGAATGGGCATCTAAATACACTGACATGACGTGAGACATCAATACTCTCATTGGAACTTGATTCAGTTGCACTCAATTCGTCTAAAATCTGAATGATATCATCCTTACGTATACTTGACATTGAGGTGGAAGCCATGTTTATGTGGGATTTGACTAACTGATAAAAAAAACAACTGAAGAAATATATTATGGGCGTCCAATTTACTCTCATTATTTCTTTTTTATTCATTGTATTAATTATATGCACCAAACTTTCCAGATTACGATCGAATAAATAGGAAAGGCCGAGTCTCATGGATTTTCCCATTCCTCGCAACTATCTCAGAAGCACATAACTTGTCTCAACGTCATAGAACTTAATATGAAATCGAGGTCAATCAATCTGGCAAGTAATTACCAGAGTTTTTTTCTATAGCTGCCTTTATAAGCAGGATGGCGTAACCTGCTTTCTAATCGCCTGAAAAAATTCCATTTGTTAAATCAAGTCTTATAACAGGAGTGGCCAAACTTACTTGCCCTCGGAGCCGCATACGATATTCTTCAGAAGTTCGACAGCCGCATAACACATTATATGCTCATAAATTTAGGAACGGTAAAACAACTTGTATCTGAAGCAGTTCGAATATAATGTATGTCCCTTAGGCATCCCCGACAAGTCTCAAGTCAGAATATATCATTGTGTTCTGTAGTGAAAAGCGCTGACACATCTCTAAATGGCAATTTAAAAGAGCCGCATACTAAGTTTAAAGAGCCGCCACCATACTCAAACATACTTACCCCCGGAGCCGCATACGATACTATTTAGACGTTCGATAGCCGCATGATACACATGCTGTACTCATAAATTTACGAACAATCAAACAACCTGTATCCGAAGCAATTCAGATATAATGCATGCACCTTAGGTATCCCCACCACGCCTCAAGTTACCATAAGTCACTGTGCACTGTAGTGAAAAACGTTTACACGCCTCTGAATGGAAATTTCAGAGAGCCGCGGTTTGGCCACCCCTGTCATATAAAATGCAAGCGATCCAAGCAGTTGCATAAATAGACAAAAAGAGCTCGCTTGAAAAAATACAGAATTATAACCAGTATTAATGATATGTTTAACGACTTCGCGAAAGGAATTCTGTTTCGGTTCCAGTACATAATTTATACAGATCTGAGTGGTATATAACGCAACAAGTTTTTTGCGATAATTTTGTTCCTCTGTGCGTTTACTGTGGCAACCCACACATTTTTTCGTTACACGACCTATTCCCCGAAAACAACCAAAGTATTTGCCAATGGCTCTTACATACTATCATCAGCACATGTAATAAAATTACGTTTCACCATCAATTCTCGTCTTTGATCCTCAAAGTGACAATGGTAATACAACATTTTCATTCCTTAATGTATTAGTGCTCTTCGAAGTATACGGATTTAGATGGTTGTCACGATAATTACTCGGCGCGATATAATCTAAATCACTGGTATTCGCTGATATTAATTATCAATTGCTATTTTGCAAACAAATCATCAAAATAGGTTTACGTGATACGTTACGGTAGTTATTTTAAGATTTTTTTAAAGTATTAAAGAAAACATCTCTGCAAGATGGATTTGAAACCCCATGTAAAACAAATAGGGAAAATCGTTCTTGGAATCGAACACGGAACTTCAATCTCCGCCAAATAAAATATAGCCCGGTGGTGGGCCCTGGCAACAGGAGCCTCATACAAATTTTCCTGAAAATCGGTCCATTGATGCAAAAGTTGTTAGTAGGGGACACATGCATATATATATATATATATACACACACACATACATATATATATACACACACACAGACAGGACCACTTCATAAGGCTATGATTCCTATGGAAACCAACCTAAAAATGAGCATAATACTTATCCACTCCATTGTGGTCGAAATAAACGGGCAGTTGCGCTTCCTCAAATAACGACAGTGGAACTGAATGGATTAAATGACATCATTACAAAAACATTAATCGTATCCGTTCCTTCTTGGAATTAGAAAAATGCAACGTCTGGAGGTTCGATTTGTTAGGCAATTCTTTGGCAGGATAAGAAGAGCCGACGCGTCGCTGTTGAGGAAATCTGATTTATTGTCCTTAACATATCTCTGCATAAATGTTAAAATTAGACCTATGGAAAGGCACAGGCCAGAAATTGCCAAGGACGAAGTTCTAGGAATGAATGAGACGAGATGTAAAAAGCGAGATCAGAAAGAGGATACGAGAAATAGACTGCAGGAAATAGCTTCGGAAATTTTTCTCTTCCCATTAAAATGGCAAGATTTCTCCAAAATATATGAATTAAACGTTTAACATTTGGAACTGTATGCGAAAAAAGATAAACAGAATAAGAAACTTCATATCCTTTTCTTTTAAATGGTTCAGATCCGAAGATCGAAGGTTAATTCTTTCTAATTTAGGTCTCAAAAAGAATAAAAGCCTGCACTTCGAAAAGTCGATTTTTACTTGTTATTTTATGAGAAATGGGAATGTCTTTCTTTGAGTCGAACCCAGGACATTTTTCAAGATTTCTTTTTCGTAGTCACCTTAAAATATGCGAATTTAGTGATCCTGCCAAATTTCAAAAATATATCTCCATCTTTTATCGAGTTATTCGCATTTTTATAGCGTGACAGAGGGAGCCACAAAGGGACAAAGTGAGAAAGGGACAGAAGTAGGCTTTTATAGATTTTAGACTAGTTAGATGCCCGTTGAAATTCAACGAGAAAGTTTTTTGTGCAATAAAAAATGAACATAAATATACCATGAATTTCTTTGGATGGCAAGAAACAAACTCTCGTTCTTTTAGGCGTTCGTTGTTTCGAGTCTCGAATCCTACGATGATTATAAGTAGCTAATTATAATATGCGAATGATTTATGTTCTACATTCAAATATATTCCTTGTCGTAAATAACGCAACAAATGTTGTTTACATTGGTTGCTATAGAAATAATTTCTCTCCTCTCTAGTACTAATTGTAATAGCATTCAAAGCATGTATTCATCCATAAGGATTAAAATAACAATAGGATTTCGAGGTTTAACAATGTAATTGGTTGGCAAGGCAACATCCCATTAAAATGCCAAGATTTCCCCAAAATATGTAAATTAAACGTTTAACATGAGAAATGTCGAACTGTAAGCGGGAAAATATGAACAGAATATGAAATTATAGTTTTTTCTTTAAAATGGCAAGATCCGAAGATCATAGGTTAATTCTTTCTAATTAAGATCTCAAAAAGAATAAAAGCCTGCAAGTCGATTTTTACGTGTTATCATATTGGAAATGGAAATGCCTACCTTGGAGTCAAATCTAGGACTTTTTTCAAGATTTCTTTTCGTAATCATCTTACAATATGTGAATCGAACATTCCTGCCAAATATCAAAAATCTATCTCGCTCCATTATCGAGTTATTCGCATTTTTATAGCGTGACCGAGAGAGCCACAAAGAGACAAAAGTTGGCTTTTATAGATTTTAGATTACCGAGTATGGTCGTTTTATATATTTCCTGGGGTATTCAGACGAAAGCATTCCTGAAAGAGAGCAATTCCATTTTAACATACGGCCTACAACCTGCTTATTATTAATAATCCCGATGTAATAAAGTTGATGAATCGTCCCTGCCTGCTCCTACTAGAAATCGCACTCGGTACGGTGTTGAGGGTAGCTATTTTTTTAAAACGTCACTTAAACAACCATCTACTTCAAATTTCGAATTGGGCTTCCATATCAGTTGTTGCGATCTGTGGTTTCGGTCATTCTCGCCGAGAAATCTTAGCCTTATTTCTTCAGCAATTCTTTATTTCACAGATTACCGACATGTTGATCGGGAACAAAAACAGAAAACATTTCTCAGTAGATAGGTGAAAATTTCATCAATGCGCGACCGTCGCCTCCAACGGCTGAGCTGGATGATTGTTTTCTGCGACGCAATAGTCTTGAGTTTAAAATAAAAGATTTGCCGGAGAAACGTGGCACCTTGTAAACATAATTTTCAAGGGAAGTAAACCACAGAAATTACTTTTCCCGTAAATTTCTACCACTGAATTTCAGACCACAACCGAGGGCTTAAAAATGAATATGCTAGCTCAGCTTACTAATTTCATCAGTAGAGGAACTATAATACCGCAGAGTCCGCGACGACAGATTTAGAGGGTCCTCAAGGTTTATCTAGATATTATTGTAAACAACGAATTATCGTACGAAGGGCTCCAAAAAATATTTTCGCGGGGAGGGAGGGGCAAAATTGTAGTTCCGCCACTAGCTTACACAGAATAAATGATACAAGAAAATTTTGAATGGCTCAGTCAACCACGTTTCTTTTTAAAATCAAACAAAAAATGGGTCTCCAATGGTTTATTCAACCGCTTCATGGCTAAAGAAGTTGAATAACATTTAAATTTGAGCATTGCGAGTCACTAGCATATCGAGGATCTGCTGTCGCAGTCGCCATCGCATCAGCCGTCGAGGATTTTATTTGCATCGCGTAAAAAGACAATATAGCGAGAAGAATTAAGTTTACCTTCACGTACCCACGTTCCGGAAACCCAGTAGAGCGGTTGAAAGTTGAAATCATCCCAAGAATAACGATAGGATTATCTTTTCCTCTTACCGAGCTGCTGCGACGTTTCCCGGAGTTCTGTAGTTTAGAATTCTCCTAAAATCTGAATCGATAAAACATTTGAATTTAGCCAATGAATCGAGGAAGACATGATTTTCTCGAGACTGCATAGAAGCCCTTTCGTAGGATTCGCTCTCCAATAATTATCAACCGAGTTGCAGAATTTTGCTCAACTAACAACAAGTTAGATAGTCCCATTGTCAGCGAAACGCACCATCTGCGATTCTTGGTTTTGGATTAAAAGAAGTCGAGAAGGTTCCAATCGAACTTCGATAACGTATTCACGTGCAAAATGCTAGATTTAGCTATATTCGTCCACGGATTACAAATATTCGTAGCGCTCGGAGAGAAACGAAATATGTAGTCTCTAACCCTCCAGCCATTCTTCCCTTGCGATCTTCAGTATGTCGTCAAAGTCAGTCTTTTCGTGGCCATTGACGTTACCTCCGACGTCCTTATTCTAGTAACTACCACCTGACCTCTCTTCTATGCATATGTACGGATAGAGAAAACTAAAGCTTGACTCATTACATAAAATGTTTACAGCACCTGACGATTTCAACGCAATCATACCTGTAGCTAGTTTAAATTCATGGAATCTCCGATAAAACCAGTTAAACAGTGTGAATGAGTCTCAGACGCTGAACCTCGTTAATGCTAATGGATATATTAATGCGAGGTGTAACGCAAAATCAGGGAAATCGCCGATGTCAAAGAGGTAAAGGCCGATTGGCGTGTATAGTTTTGCCAGCATGTTACTTCAACACCACTAGTATGCTTAACAGAAGCATTGGATGACATGTTCGAGTATTATAATTTTTTCCGATAAGTTAGAACTACATATATCTTTTCCATCTTTGCTTGAAGGCCTTTAGATCAACGGATATAATGTAATGTTTTCTTCGACAATTACAGTCCATAAACATCGGCGTTATGCAGCGAGAATATTATTACGTCAACATATCCCTGCATAAATAATGATTCATTCGCGGTTCCACGTCCCGCATCCGAAAAGATAATATAAGCCAATTAAAGTAATGGCGGGAAAATTCCACTAAGAAGATAACGGCGTAAGAATTCTCGCCCTTCTTCAAATGCGGGAATACCAAACATTTCATAGCATTCCACAATTAAAGTTGAAAAAAGTAGGACACGCCAAGGATATAGTTCCATCAGTTAAAAACGTTGAAAATTTTCTATTTATCAATATTATGACGAACATAATAGTAAGAGCGTTTTGTCAACCGAAGAAAAGCAGCTACATTAAACAAAAATTAACGAAGTAAATTTCGTTAAATTTCAAATGACCTTACCGTAACTCCTTTAGAAATAAAGCTTCTGCGTTTTCTGCGATTTATCCTTGATGCAACGTGATATTTTAGTTCATTCTATAATAACTAGGGGCCCAGCCCCTACGCGCTTCACCCCTATCCTTCGTTCGCTCCAGAGTGTGCTACGCGCTTTGCATTTATTCTCGAGAAGCTGAAAATAAACCCCACATACCAAATAAAATAATTTTAAATTCATTATACATATTTATTTTGTATTTAAAATCAAAACACAAGAAAGATACAGTTTTACAGTAAGTATGTGTGTTATTTTGTATTTAAAATAAAAAAAAAACGTTTTTCAGTAAGTTCATATATTTATTTTGTATATAAAATCAAAACGTGTTATTTACTTATTTTATATTTCAAAAGTAAAATCAAAACAATATGAATAATGTATGAATCAACTACAATGGCCTCTTTCGTCTAGGCTTCATTCTAGCAAAATTATCTATTAGTTTATTATAATCTACTTCAGTAGCTCTTTCAATGCTAACCCAGAAAATGTCCTCATCCATTGTAGAACACAGGTAGTTTAAGTCAGCTAAAGGATCATTCCGTAACTGCAATACTTATTGGCAAGGTCAGAAAAATGTGGTACATCTGCCAAAAATTCTAATTTGTTCACATTATCTGCATTGTCAAAATGCTTTGAATCTAAACCACTAAATTTGGAAGCCACATTTTAAAAATGCTTGGATCTTTTACTTGTGCTATTTATAACAGAATCTAGGGACTCTAAGAAGGATTCAACTAGGAATTTCTTCCGAGCATCAAATATTCCTTCATCCTCTGCAATTTCCTCATGGAATCTTTTTCTTTTATGTACTCTGTGCTGCTTGTATTCCGTAGTAATATCCCATTTTCGAGTCAACTCAGTTGCTTCATTCTCAATCTGTTTGAATTCAGATTCAAATTCATTTAGCATGTTTTTCATATCATTTTCAAAAAGCTGAATCAAATGAGAAGCTGTAACCAGATCTAGACTACTTTTCTGTAAATATGAGGATAAATTGAAAGCCTTCTCTACCACTTTACTCCAGAATATAAGAACTAAGAAATAGTAAGTATTTAGTGTTACGAGAATACCCTTTGCCTCAGCGAGCTGTTCAGGAGTAGTTTTTCATCTCACCATCCACAATTCTTTGCAGGACAACTACTAGTGCTGCTAAATTCTCTACTGCTGACTTTCTGGATGCCCATCTGGTATCACAAAGTTCCTTTAGAATCAATGCGAAAGATTTGATATGATTGCATTGTTCTTCTTTTATTATTGAAAGACGAGGTAAACTGCCAGAAAAAAAGGTACAGAGACCTTCTAGAGTTCCAAAAAACAACAGAGTTTGAATATTGGATCTTACTGCATCAATTAGAATTAAATTTAAATTATGTGCACAGCCGTATGTAAAGAGTGCATTTGGAGCAACTTTCCTAATCCTTGTTTGGAGACCTGATATTTCACCCGAAATGGTGCTTGCTCCATCGTAAGACTGACCATAACACACAGTTATTGACAGCCTCAAGTTTTTGATTGCTGAAAGAAGAATGTTGAAAAAAATCTCCAGCACGTACTCCAGGTATTCCGCTGAATTGTATAAATCGCTCCACTGCATCACCATTTAGTGTTACATATCACAAGGATAAAGAAAATTCATCAATTATGCTGATCACATATTGAACAGACTGACCCTTGCTTTTATACTGCTTTCTCTAATGTCTTTTCATCATAGTCTTAACAACCATTATGTCAAAATATTACCTTAAAAATATTGTTGAAAAGGTGCCACTTTTGGAGAATGTGCTCAGGGGGAGCAACCACTCCCCCTGCTCCCCCATAGCTATGCCACTGCAGATGGACACCAGAAATTAGATAGTATAGGATATTCTATATATAGAAGAACCGATAAATAATTAGGGAGAATAGGGCCCACAACATGTTTCCCCACCCACCTGAGATTTTATTTATTCTCCAGTTACGTCCACATTAGTAATTTCTTATGATATAATACATTATAACCAGTGGCGGCTCGTAGCTAAAATTAGTGGGGGTGCTGCTCCAGAAAATTTTTAGCCATTGTTTTAAAATTGTGTACTGAAGTACTGACATTAAGCTTAAGGAATATATATTGTACTACAACAATAAAGAAAGAATTAAAGAAAAAAGGACTCATTATATTAAATGTTATCAATAATATCAAGTGGAAATAGGGGGTGCTGCAGTTCCGCAGTGCCTATACACGAGCCGCCACTGATTATAACTAACCAAAAAGAACGGTATGATTCTACATTTAATTAATTTCGATTTTTTCCTCCATTTATGAATAAACTAACATTTATGTTGAATATAACAAGATATGGTGCTTCTTAAAAAGATACAAAACAGCCAAAACGCATTATAAACATCTTCACCAAGCCGCAGGAGAAGCAACGATTCGTCTCCCTTAGAAGTGACTTTAAAATCCAAAGTTAATCCTTAAATTTTTTGCCAACAATAAATGATGAAAACATAACAAGCATTAAAAAATACTGAAAAATTGATCGTGTAATCATTACATCGCAAAAATGTTGAATTGACAGAAATATATATGCAGTGTTTCTTAATTATAGTGGTTAATATGCCAAGCTCTCCTGCAAAGGGCTCCAACCATCACTTTCACCTACACAAGTCATGTTACCATCTCGACCTATCCTGCAGCACTCGTATATTGTAATGAATGTTTTGCCTAGCTTGCTTATTGTCATATATTATTGACATAAGTATAGTGAAAGTAATGTTATTCAATATACATCCAATATAAATCTGATACCTATGTACCCCCTATTTCCTATCAACATAATACTTCAGAAAATGTGATTTCATTTCCATGATCCGCAATATATTATTAGGTTTTAAAAATATATAAAATTGTTGATTTTCCATAGAAGCGCATAACATATTGTGAGATGCATTAGCCATTACCTATTTTAGGAACAACAGTAGTTTTTTTGAAGGAAAACAATGCAAGTATCGAACATACCACCAAGTAACTACGATGAAAGGGTCCCAGAATTACTGCCCAGGGCTCTCTCTAACGTTAAAATGCATCCCTGGATGAATGCAAAGGTAATGGATGCACTGGTCATAATCCATTCATTTTAAGCAAAAGACAGCTATGTGATCCTCTCACTAACCAAAACATGAAAATTATGGAATGAACAATCAAAACTACTGAATTTCAACAGGAGTAGAAAGCATCTGCCACGATGACACAACTTGTTTACCATGACTAATTCAAGATAATAAAATTATCGGCATTTAAGTTTTTCTTATACTAATTGTAGGGTTAACTATGATGTGCAAGATTTATTTTGACCTACCATTTATTAAAAAATAATTAAAGCATATCTTTTTTATTAGTTAGGCAAGCTATTCCGTTAGTATAATGTATACCATAATATATCTCCACATCTATAGGCAACTCAAAATAATTTACCAACATACTCCTTTACACTTCAACACTTTCCGAGGTCTGTAAAGATATTCCATTTCCTTATTATTTTTCTTACATATCTAGTTGTACTTATTTTTGCAAACCTATGTAGCCTTTAGGACAGCAATAATTTTTTTGATAGAAATGTAGTTTTATTTTTAATGAATAATAAAAACAATTTAATGGTGAGAAAATAATTCACAGATAACAACATCATTTAAACTTGAAAACTCGAGATGTATTGTAATTTCCTACAGTTTAATCATAGAAAAAATTCAAATTTTCTACCTGATGAAACAATTCGTGTTGCAATTATTTGCTATTTAGTGAAACATGCATTTAGAAAAGCTTATTAATATTCTGTAATGATGAAATTTCAATAAGTATGGAAAACTAAAGCACTATTTAATCCACAACTCTTTCTTTAAATATAATATTAAACTTGCAAAATGAGTTTTTGTAATAAGGCAAGATGAATGACATCTGCCATTGATTGATATCACAATTTTATAATGCTGTTACTATGTATAATGTAATTTTGAAAACAATAAGAAATGAAAGCCTGTTGTCAGTAAAGGTTAGTTCAAAGATACATGCTGGATACCAACAGAGAATCTTGTTTTCATTTAATGGATGAATTTTAGTTTTCATGTGGTTTATTATCTATCCAGTTTCAAGATACAATAATGTTATAACAGAACCATCCACATAAGTGTGAGGTACTCAAGATGGTTACTACAATAAAATTAACATCAGAAAATTCAATGATTAAAAGTATAAACTATTGACGAGGTTCAAATTTTCCTCTTCCCTCCAAGCTAAAAATCAATTTCCAAGTTTTATAACTGAAGAATTTATCACAACTGAGCCTTCAATTTCAGACATTAATTTATCCAAATAATCATAAAGCACATGAAATATACTTTCACAAACCTTGACGAACTTGAAATTTAACAAATGTAAACAGAGAAACTAGTATGGTAATTTTCATAAGTAAAACTATCCAGTTAAACCAACACAAAGCAAAAAATACCTCAAAATTGGTAAAAAAATAAAGACCTTAGATTATCTAATTTATTTAAGCATTAGAATGAATTCAATTTCAATAAAATGCATCAATCTGTTCAATACACACGAGCCATTTAAACATAAATTAAATTAAGATGTTATATGGTACAGATATGCAAGCGATCACAAATACATTATTTAGTCAATACACAATATAATTAAATATATATGTATATGTTGCTTTTCAACTTTTTCAGCCCTTTATTTAGCAATTATTTTAATCGGATCATTTTGAAAAATTAATTCACACTTCAGTCTCAAGCTAATACTATCACCCCATCATATAAAATGGTTGATGATGGTGGTTGGAATAACATTTTTCAATTGACTAATCATGTTATGAAACAATAAAGATTCATTCTTTAGAAAATTACAGCTAATACACTTACTTTAGGAGAGTAAAAAATATATTTAAACACAACCACAAGTAACAAATTGATAGGACCCTCATTTATTTACTACAAATAGACCATTCAGAGGCAAATTAATTTTCAAATATGGGGAAACTAAACTTTATTCACACAAAAAAGGTTATCACACTAAATATTCTAAGCCAGATGCACCATATCATGGCTGTGGAACTAACCATCCCAGAAAATTGTCTATTTCTGTTAGTGCATTAATTTCTTTTAACTGGCTATGCTTCTGAATGGTTCAGAAAACTCTTACAGTGAGATATAGATAAATGCAGTATACTATGGTTTTTATGCAGAAGAGGATAAAGTTTTAGGCACTTTACCTTATTAAATACTCAAATTATAAAATTGATGCAACTAATTGTTTATCTAGCTGAATTTAGCACCATTTATTTTTATTACAACCTCTTTTAAAAACTTCAGCAAGCACGTATTTAAAGAAATACTATTACTTGCTCCTACTTCAGCAGCATTTACATGTCAATATTAGTTACAATATATTTGAAAACATTATAAAGTATATTTCTCAATTGACAAAATAGTGCTCTAATTATAGGCCTTCACCAGCTCTCAACATTTAAATTTTTTGCTCAAGGAGAGATCTTTTTAAAAGTATATAATTTGTATTTGCATTTAACCAGCCAAGAGCTTTAAGTCACTTTTTCGTTTTGATCGATTTAGAACATCACAAGAACCATCATGGTGACAGGAATTTGTTCTCCTTTCTATAACTACTGTTGGTAATTAATACCAAGTTGACTGAAGACCAACAACATTGGAAACTATTTTTAGAATTAAAGCACATATCACAAATACATTACTGAAGTCACAAGCCAAAATAATTATCAAAGATAAGTATTTCAAATTAATAATCAACAAAATAATTTATATTGTGGTTATATTTAATATGATTTAAATGTGATAGTATTATCCAAGGAAAAATAAGTACACTTCATCAGAGGTAGTTATTAAATTCTCAGGGAACATATCTGACATTTCTGCAAGCAAATCTAAGGGCTTAGCATGAAATTGATTAAAGTATGATTACTAGATATATAAACCATGGTCACCTGAGGCTCTTGGTGATAGTATAAAAGAAATAAATGAAAATCACTATTATGGTAAGGGCAGCACCATTAATTTTCAATTAGGCTGATAGGTTTACAACAATATATCATAAGATGAGACAAGTATGATTATAATATAAGGCATTTTTAGCTACCAGAGCATGAGACATTAGTGATGGAAGAGTAGGAATTGACTGAACGTAATTCTTCAAGGTACAGAGCCATAAGTGGGGTTCATTTTAATTCTATAATTAGCGCAAAAAATGCTAAATATATTCTTAAAATTGTAACTAGTTTGAAAAATTCAATTATTGCATATCATAAATAAATCTATTTGAATTAGCATAGCAATGAGAATTCTAATTAATATAAGTTTTTTGTAAATACTACCATTAATTGAATAAGTTACTAAAAAATTAATTCGGCAGCCATAAACATGACAAATCAATATAATACGAAGACGAATAATAACAACTGCTCAGCTACGATAAATAATATCATACAAAGAAAGGCCTTCCGTATTATATTTTAATAGATGACTAGTATTAGTTAAATTTTGATGTTTAGTATAAGGAAATACCAATGATATTTAGAACTGACCTTACGTATTGGTCTATGTAGGTAGCAATCTGTCTTAGAAAAGTCTCTCATAGCATGATCACTCTAAAAGATTTATGTTTCATTCCAGATATCCTAAATAGCACCCAGAAAAAAGTAAGAAAGGGATATTCAGTCATTTAGCATAGACATAATGGTCAATTACGGCCTCCACTTAAGATAATTTTCAATTTTAAATAATTTCAAATGGAATCTTTTGGTCACAAGGGAAAAAATTTAGTAAATTCCAGATGAAAGCTTTAAACTTTTTCATTACCAAATAAACAATATCACGAGATGCCACTCGCATTTAGCAGCACATTTCTAAAAGATAAAAATGAAAATCGCTTCCAAATGGCAAAAAATTGTAAATATTCAATAAAACAAGATGTCTGAATGACAGTATAAAACCTTTTATCAGAATTCCACTTATCCAGAAATCCAGTTAACCGGCCATTTTCAAAGCTAATGCATTATTCCAAAATTTATTAGGAGAAAGAAATTTAAATTTGGCATCTCACTAGTAATTACCCAGCTCTCCACCGTGCGTTGGATGCACTCTGGTGCTCTGAGGTTTTGTTTTTTCAGTACCTTGTTCGTCTGTTTGTTTACTAGTGTTAAATATCTCCTTTCTTATTTTGCCCCATAAAATGGCCAAAAATCAGAAGCCCAGTTGTTTTAATGGATTCAGAGTTTTCCCTGTGCACTATAAGGCCATTAATAGAGCATGGATTACGTCTTCAATATTTATTGAGTGGTTCAAGAAAAAATTCGTACTCCAAGTATAGAAGTGCTCAAAATAGAAAATATTCCAAAACAGAACACTTGTTCTGATAGTGGAACCAAAAATAGTGGGCGCTAAATAACTGATAGAGGTAAATTTGGATTTATTTCTTATGTACTACAATGAAGTGAAAAAAAATATTTTATATTAATTTTATTAAATAAAGTTAACACATCGGTATTATTAAATGTTTGACCAGACCGAACAATTTTACTGATGCGTGTGACAAACTGGAACGTAGTTCCTGTTCTGAGCACTGTTTACAAGTACTATATTCCAGATAACTGGAATTTTCAGATAATTGGCTATATCCCAAGCTTGCCAGATAAAAGGTTCGATACTGTATTTCTAAATAAAACATATTAGTATATTACTCTTCCTCCAACCTGGCTGTTTACATGGTGGCTCCAATTCATTTTAAGGGGTACAATATTTTATCAAAAGCACAAAAATTTTAAAGTAAAATGGAATGGTCATTAAATAATAGAATAAATACTGCTAACAAAATTAAGCCAAAAAAATCAGCCTCTATGAGGACAGCTTGTAACAATTATTAATAATTAATATGGAAAAGGAAAACTGCTAACAGATATAAAAGGACTTAAAATAATAAGGCATCAAGTTATATTTACAATAAAAATATTTGCAAATAAAATTGGAATTGCATCCACGACAACAAAGTAAAAAGACTAAATCTAGGATTTCTTGCCTCATTAGTAATCTCTAATATACAAACACCCATTTCATAAACACATTCTATCTAATCAGCTTGTTGCTTTGACTCAAAGCTAGCACCGACTTCTGGAAATGAACAACTGGAGCATGAGCCAGTGTAATATTATACTGTAATTCACTTTATGAAAATGTGTAGCTAACTTGGCTTTACATATGAAAATTATATTTACATCTATATGTTTAAAAAGAATTGATTTTTCTCCAGAAAATTTAACACATTTTAGGAATTTTAAAAATATTTCCTAAGTGTTAAACAACTTCACCATAGAAAAACTTATATTTGCATCGGTTACAGCCTATGATTTATGAGTGGAATGTTTCCTTTTCTAGTGCTAATTTATAATTTATGCAAATGTCCCACATAATCTTGGAATATATCATCCATTGTCTACAATTTTTCTCTGATTTGATGAGTATTGTGTTCATCCTACCTTGCCAACTTGATAAATAGAAAATTCATGTAACAATTTAAAGAAACAAAATTTACAGTGATGATAATGAAACTAAATCAGCATAAAATCACCCAGTAGTATGAAGTGCAAATGTTTGTGGTGCAAAAGACAAACACAGGCTATCGTGGGATACATTAACGAGACGAGTTCAAGGAAGATTTAGCACATTTCAGTAGCAATTACATTTATATTAAAGGGCACACTTCCTTATAAAAATGTACAAAGTGTGACAAAATCCTCAACTACTTTTTCAAATGTTTGAGACAAGTTTATCCATATAAAAGGAAAACTTCCTTACTAAGCATAATACTTTATAAAAAGTTGGCATATAAGACAAAAAATAAATACATCCAAATATTATGTTTAACTGCTATGCACAATATCATAAAAATCCCATAAAAAAGGGGACATTAATATACACCTATTTCTAATTGTTATGGAGGACAAAATCCTTTTAAATACATCTATCCCTTGTTGCCCAAGTTTTAATGGCCCAATACTGTACAGCAGCAACTAAGATAACATGCTAACTTAGTTGAATATGATCAGGTATGTTTTTTGGGAATGACTGAGCACAATTGGTCATCAATTCCTTTTTCTTTTTCTCGTCACTTGAGTCACCAGTGTCAAATCCCGAGTCGTCAAGCTCTTGGCTTCCCACCTTAATGCCTCCAACCCCCATCTCATTCAAATTCACTTTTCTTGTGGGAGCTCTGAAACTTTTCCCTGCATTTACGTTATAAGAATCCTCTTTCCATGCATTTTCTGAAGTGAGAATATCCACCATTTCTTTTGTGTCCTCAGAACAATCACCATTAACTGCAGCCGTTTCTCTAACGCTTTTGTCTTGAGTGACAATGCTACAATGTTTCCTGTGATGTGCAGGTTTGCAAACATCATTTCGAGTTGCCTTTGAAATAACGTTATCAAGCAATATCCCCTTCTGGTACTTCATCACCTCAGTATTTTTCTCTTCAATTGTCCTTAATATGCATCTCATTAAGCTTTCAAAAAAATTGGGATAACCATCATAACCTAGAAAATAAAAGTTTATTAATTCAAGGGAGCTGCAAAGAATGTTATGACAATTTGATTGATATAATAAAACAAACCTGGGTAGACATTAATGTCGATAATGGCATAACGTCCTGTTCCCAACTCCCAGACCAAGTCAACACCTAGGAGTTTCATTCCCAAGGTTTCTCTTAAAACTTTCCTGAGTGCCTTTATGGAAACACTGTCTGGTGGACAAGGAGTTAGAAGATGGTGAGGATTAGGCAGAGAGTGATTTTCACCCACAGATAACTTATGCGAGTTCCTCTTGAGTAAGTTATCAAGATCAACAGGGTCAAGAATACTAAGGCTTGACGTTGAATCTGCCTTAGATACATCATGGCTATCAAAAAATATTGTTTCTTGATCTGTGAAAAAATAAGATTATTTGAAAAGTTTGTTAAATAATAGCAATACAAAAATGATCACATATAAATCATACACCAATAAAAGACAATAGAAATAACTGTTAGTGCACTACTCTTACTGGAATCATTTGGGTTGAATTTCAAACAATACATACACCCAAATCCCATTTTTACATTTAAATTTTACCAGAAATGCTAGTTTTACAAAATGAAAAAACTAGGCAGTAGAATTTAAATTTGGCTCCCTAGTTTCAAAATTGTGTCTTACTTTTGTCCTAAAATATTTGTGCAATAATGTTGTATTGTTTTATGTACTGGACTTTTTTAAAAACTATCATCATAATTAAACAACCGTAACTTTCCAAGGTTATTCATATTTTTGTGTATTTGCTATAATTCTATGGGTTCATTACTCAATCCAGGTTTTATGGAATATCCATTTGTACAGAATGAGCTTGGTCCGAATACACTCCATAAAAACAGGATTTTGAAGAAGTCATTACTAGTACTCATACATATATACAACTTACCAGAAGGATAAAAATTCTTTAATGACGGCCTTTCTACAATTTGAAATTCATCTCCAACAAAGAAAATTTTGTAAAGGACAGCATTGTGGCTGACAAAAGATTGTGCCACACATGGAGGGAAGCAATCTTTTACACCTTCTTCATTAAAAATAACAGCCATCTGTTGAACAAGAAAAGCAAACATTAACTGTTAGCTGCCTCACCACCTGTGACATGGAAAATACAAATTATATAGAAATATACACAGTATGAGTCCACATATAATGTTTTTTGTTATAAAGACTTACAAGCATGTGTGAAAATTGTCAAAACCATGTAAATCGTAAAATTAAAAAGAATATAAAACTTTTTACAATACAAAAAGATAATAAAAGCTATGTTTTCAGCATAAAAACTTACTCTTGGCTTAGATGAAATTATACATACCGTACTTACCTGGTTATAAGGTGGTTTTTTCTAAAATGTAAGCCAAAAAATTCATACTTGTCTTATAATAGTGACCAAAGATATCTTCTATTCCTTCTCTCCCTCTCGCCCCAATAAAATTCAATCCTCTGTGTTCTACAGTCTATTCTACCCTTAGAAGAGAGTATTACGCTTATGGTGTGCAGCTGCAAAATTTTTCCTGCATTTGTTTTCGTCTCGTATTAAACGTTTTAAGAAATGAAACTAACAATTTAATGTAGATCATTGGAAGCCAAATAATTGTTTAATCATAATTATTTGTTAATCTTATCGCATAATTATATTTATATTGGAAATTAAGTGTAACCAATCTGGTATTTTGAAATAAAAATTTAGTACCAATATACGGAAATTTTTTCTCATTCGCATGGCTTCTGAAATAAGGGGACGCCTTAAATTCAAGGTCGCTCTATAACTGGGCAAACATGGTAATTTTTATTATTTTAAAAAGATTTGATGTATTATCCTATGTCATTAAGGAATTAAATTCAAGGAAAAAATAGGTGATATTTATTCAGATCATTGCTTATTGGAATAATAAAATATAAAATTTAGTTAAGATAATTTCATATGATCAGTAGTACCATCAGAAGCTGAAGAAATCTTACCTATTTCATCCAATGCCATAACCCAACTATGAATATCAGACAAACAATGAAATATAAATAATAATGAAGTGACATTAAGCCATTAACATAAAAACAAATAGTATGTAATATTTATTTATTTATAAGCAATCTGCTTAAAGCACGAGGCCCATTACAACTGATCGATTAACAGTGTATAACAATAACAAAGACAATCACAAACAACCATGACCAAGGTGGGACTCAAACCTGCGACCCTAGCATTGGGAGCCAGATGCGCTAGCCACCCCTCTACCGAGGCCACCAAATATAGCTGAAACTACCAAGGGACAGGAAAACATTGTGAACTGTACTTCATTCTCTCAGAATTTATAACCATGAATATGCTCTCAGCTATGCAAACTATATTATTTCACATTTCACCTTGAAATTGAAACTAATCAAGCATTATTTTGTAGAAAATTATACCCAAGTACCATTGTAAATCAAAGTGTTAAAATTAGTGCACAGATAACTGACCTGGTGAGCATCCTTGGAACCATGAGCAATAGTTGGTTTGCACACTGAAAAAAGAAAATATTCAAAGTCAGAGAAATAACAATGCAAGTAAATTCAAATTATAATAATGAGTAAAAGTCCTTAAGGAGAGTTTCATAAACACAAAACTGCATAATTATGGTATTTACCCGAAAGGAAGACGACCTTGAATTTAAGACGACCCCTAAAAAAATTAGGTTCACTTACAAAAAAACTTTGACACATATGTATAACAAGCTAACATTAAGAGGATGAATAAAATAAGTAAATTTACTACTTACATCTCCTCTCCTCTGTTTCCTTCCCTTATTCTTGCTGTCCTGTTCATTCATCACAACTTATTCAAATTTGAACAAGTCGTCTTCCATACAGTCCATGGAATTTGATACACAGCATTTCTTGAACCCTCTTGAGATGCTATTGGGATCTATTTTTTTCCATTCTGCAATGATCCAATTACAGAGAAGTGGTATACTGAGCTTAATTTTCCCTGTAGGAGTTAATGCATGATCCCCTGCCAAAAGCCATTCTGAATAAAATGACTATGTAATCCTTAAAGGGCTCCATCACTACAACATCTAGCACTTGAATTTGTGATACCATACCTCCTGGTATAACAACAAGGTCAGTATTCATACCATGAAGGGTATTTTGAACTTCCTCTGTATGGTGGCCTTTGAACGCATCTAAGACAAGCATTGCTCGCTGCCTTAAAAGTGCCCCAGGTAGTCTATTCCACACTATGCTTAGCCAGTCCTTCATTAAATTAGCTGACATCCATCCTTGGCCTTGACATTTAACAATTATTCCAATCGATAGTACTTCCTTAGGCACTGTTTTGCATTTTAAAATAACATACAGCGGCAACTTTGTTCTGTTCGCTAATACAGCCAGCATTACAGTAATGTGCAGTTTTTCATTCCCGGAAGTTTTTATGATGACATTTTTTGCATCTTTTTCATTGATTGTGTAATTGGATGGCAAGTCGAAGTAAATGGGTGTTTCATCTGCATTACCCATCTGGCTCAGAAGGTAATTGTGACTTTTCCGCAACTGAATTACATGCCTCTGGAAAGTTATTAGTTTGTCTGTAAAGATGGAAGGTAGACACTGGCAAAGTGAAGTTCTTTGTCGCAGGCTAAAACCATTATGATGCATCATACGCACACACCATCCATTACTAGCCTTGAATTCTTGGTGTGGAATGTTTTGAGATTGTGCTAATTCTTGGGCTTTCAATTTAATGATATCCCGCGTCACCCGTTTACCGTCCATTCTTTGAATACGCACCAAGTTTGCAATTTCCTCTTCTAATGCATGAAATTGGCCTCATTTTGGTCCACTAAATGATCTCTGTGTTGAGTTAGCACCTTCAAGTTTCTCTTTTGCTTGCTTCCACCTTCGCACATTTGTTTCAGTCACATTGTGTTTCCTCCCTGCCACACAATTATTTCTTTCTTCAGCATAGTGCACCACCATTAACTTAAAATTTCTGTCGTAACTTCTTTTAATTCCTTTTGATACATTCCCTCTTATGTTTGGGGTATCTTATTTAAAAGTTGTAAATAATAACTTGTCACTATTTCACTTTAAAACTCAGCAAAGCGTGTACTACTCAAGAGCTCTCGTAAATTTTCTACACTCTGAAATTCACGTCCACTTTACGTCTGCCGTTGGCATACCAAATGCAAAGCATCATGTTTCAATTGTAGTAGATACGTTTAAATTGTATCAGTCTTGTTTACATTGTATTACTAGACACCTTAATTGGTGCCTAAATGACTTTGTGTATCATATTACGCGCGGAACCGCGCAGCTTTAGTAATTTTTTTCAACTTGTCACGCGATTACCTACCCAGCTCTAAACACTTCCCTACCACCGAAGTGGAACCATTGGTCTGTGGGAGCAATTTTAAGAAATTTGACTTTAAATTTTTAAAGTATTGTAGTAATTAATTAAATACAATGCATTACTTTATGCAATAATAAATATTTTAATGGACTTATACTTGACATCTGGGTGTTTCATGGTGCATTTAAAATAGGGGTGTATACTCGCCTAAAATCCTCATACTCCATTCTAAGACGATACCTAATATTTTTAATGGCATTTTTGTGAAAAAACCTCATCTTCCTTTTGGGTAAATATGGTATTGCATTCACCTCTTTGTAAAAATATTTACATATATAACACAACAGGCTATAACTAGTGATATGGCAAAGGTGGCATTTATCAGAGGTGCCTCTTGCAAAAGGCGCACCTCATCACCCGCTACCATGCAAAAGAATATCTGTTCATTAAAAAATATTATTTCCAACTAAAATTGTACAACTATTGTAGCTAGAACTAACTACAGTAAACCCTTGTTAGTATGACCTCAGCTAACACAAACACTTGGTCAACACGAACAATTATTTTCCTCAATCCTGAATGTAAGGATTAATGTGCGCAAGTTGGTTCATTTACACGAAATTTGCTTAAAACGAACTACAAACAAAATTTGGTAACCAAAGAACTCAAATAATTGGTTAACATGAATACTTGTTTTACGTATTTTAGAACCAGAAGAGTTTAGTTTCCGGCATGTAGAGAGGTTGTTCGTGGAAACAGTTCAATATGCGAATGCAGTGTTGTTCTAAGAAGGGTGATTCAGATACTATCTTCATTCCAAACTGTGCCTGCCCTGGGCCCCTCAGTCGTGTTTCCTCTTTTATGAGTGTCTCAAACAAAGGAAGACGTGACAAATGTGGATGTTTTCATTGTAACAACATGGGTGTTTGCATTCCTTGCAAAAACTTTTTCGGTTAAACTGATCACCGAAGAAGAAAGGATGGAAATTATTTTGTCTGATATCATCATTCACTGTGGAAAGCAGTGTCTTGCTGCCATAGCAACTCTAATGAGGATATAAGACTGCTAAATGTTCAAATCCACAAGGTAGTGAGAGCTTACTGTGCCTCTGCAGTTTATTGTGCCTGCGAGAACATGGCTATGCAGAGACAAGCATTTTTCTCTCACTCCTAGGAGGAGAACTCAACAATTTTTGGTGGTTTCTTGAGTGTCATCAAATGAAATCGATATTTTCTATTTGATCATCAGTATGCAGAGAAAAATCCCCGGCCAGGCAATTCCATCTTTGTCCTGTTTCTTCCCACACCAATGAAAAAATATCATATTTAGCTGGACGACTATGGCTCAACCAATAGAATTGCTTCCTAAGGGTGAAAGAGGGAACCATCATCCACCTTCTCCTGTTCGATTAAAGTTTTGTGAGTATGCATCCAACCCCATAAATGGATGCTGCAAAATAATACAAACTTCAACTATGCTAGAAACAGAAACAAAAATGTTAGATGATGTGGAACGGTTTTTTCTCTCAAAATTCTGAAGTTGACACTTTCCACAATTATTAAAAAATTAAGAGAAGATCTGTAGCTGGAAGGTCAAAAGATGGAAAAGTATACTCCATAAATGGAATACACAGATATTTTAAAGGCCTTCTTTATGAGAATACATATGAAATGGTATCAAATTATTATCTCTGAAACTATGAATTATTATCTCCGAAACTATAAGTCATAATTATATGATATTGGGGACTATCTTGTAGTAAATGTTGTTCTCTACCTGAATAAATTTTTTAATCTATACCTCACAGATCATATAAGAGCATGGGAGAGAAATACATGGATTTTTATTTGTTGCTTGCTGAAAGAACCGTCTTCGCAATCGATGTAAACAAAATATGTGATGTTTTGCTCAGAATTTTCTCAAATTTTTATCTCTGATGCCATAACTCGTAATTATGCGGTCTCGCAGACTATCTTGTTGTAAATGTTGTCCTCTATCCGAATTATTTTTAAAATCTATACATTACAGATCATACGGGCGTGGGATAGAAAAACATGGATTTTAATTGTTGTTTGCCGAGAGAACCGCCTCACAAATCGATGTAAACAAAATACATGATGTTTTGTGTGGAATTTTCTAGTATTTCTATCTTCAAAACTATAACTCGTAAGTATGTGATCTCATGGACTTTCTTGTAGTAAATGGTGTTCTCTATCCAAATAATTTTTTTAATCTATACCTTACAGATCATATAAAAGCTAGAGAGAGAAAAGATTGGTATTTCATTGTTGCTTGACTTATACGAGTATAAGTTAATTAAAGTAATTATGTAAAGTGGAAGTTCTAATTGATGGATTAAGTTAAAAATTACAATTGGGTGATAAATTTTAATAACAATCACTCATAATTAATTTACCCCAAATTCCCATGTATAACGCGCAGGTCGATCTTAGCACATTTTCCACAGGCTTCTGAAGTCTATAGTATAGCGCGCAGCACTGATTAAATAGTGAACCATTCACAAAGTTTTTTATTCATACTACTGTATTTTGTAAGTTTCTCCCAAAAAAGATATTTAAGGTACTTCAATGGCTATAGAATCTGCTCTGCTAGTTGACGAAGAAAATCATTCTACTGATTTATTTCTTTCATAACCAAAATGAGTTGTTCTTTGTTTAGATCATTAAGAACATAAGTCTTCTTTCTACCACCAGAATTCATTCTCATAGTGTTGGTGGGGGGAATAGTGATTCTTCATCAGATAAAAGCGAAGATTTGTCAATTGAAAATTTAACTGATTCATTTGTAAATGAAATCAATGATTTTAATTTGAATTGTGAGACCAAATTTGAAGATTTTGATGGTTTTGATTCATAACGAATTAATGACAAAAATTTGTAAACAATTTTCTAACTTTTTATTAAGGAAAGTGTCCACATTTGGCATGGAGATTTGTTTTCATATTCCGAGAGGAATTTGATTTGTTTATCCAACCAACCATGTTAATGTTGCTTGATTATTACGTATGAAAGTTTTAATGCAACAAACAGGCTTGTTTAAGCCAAAAAAGTATTTTTGAACTTAAAGTTTTCTTTGTAGTACATTGAAAACATCGAATTTTTCCGTGAAATCTGCAGAGTTAATGCATCTTCGGAGCTCTACGTAGGTTTTGATAGGTGGCAGCAATTTAGTGAACACAAGATGGAATAGCCTGCTCGCTTTAAGGTTATCTCGTACATTATTTTAAAATTAAAAAAGTGGCATTCCTTATACATAATGTGCACCAAGAAATTCCGAAAAATTTACAAAAAACTTGTATAACGCATGCGTTATACAAGGGAATTTAGGATAATTTAAATCCATTCAGCGGTTTAGGAGATGAAAGTTACAATGGACATACGGACCAGACGTGCCCATAAGGCTTTACCGCTTTGCTGGTAAAAAATGTCTAACAAGCAATGCCAAGATGGAGCTAGACAACATTCAGAAGAAAAATTGTTGAAATGGATTCAACATATGGGGCAATCAAAGGTCCCGATTTCTGGGCCTCTCTTCCCAAAAAAAACCAAGAAATTAGCTATCAAACATGGAATAGAAAATTTTGACTGCTGTAGTGGATGGCTTTGGAGGTTCCATGGAAGACACAGATTCACTTCGCATGTTATTCGTGGTGAGGTAAATAAAGTGGATAAATGGATTCAACATATGGGGTAATCAAAGGTCCCGATTTCTGGGTCTCTCTCTTCCAAAAAAACCAAAGAAATTAGCTATCAAATTTAGAATAGAAAATTTTGACAGCTGAAGTGAGGTGAGGTAAATAAAGTGGATGAAATGGGGGTGGCTGGATGGTTTCAGAATTATGAAATCGTTAAGAGCTCACATTCTGATAGGGATACTCTATTTGGATGAGGCAGGCATTTTCTTCAACCTGTAACCAGATTGTTCATTGGACCTCAAAAGCATTAAATTGTTAAGTGTCAAGCCAGTACAAAGAGCAAGGAGAGACACTGTAGTTGTTAGCTGCAATGCAAATGGCACAGAAAAATTAAAATTGTGGATCATTGGAAAATCCAAGAACCCAAGATGTTTAAATAAATTTAAAAGGCTTCATTTATCATGTGAATACAGTCACCACAAGCGTCAATCAATGCTACTTCATTTAAGGAATGGATCATGGATGTTACATTCATTTGAATATTAGTTCAGTTGGACATTTGTGGTGTTTTTAATAACAATATTATTTAACAAAAACAGGTTATCCCACTTACGTGTTATATGTATTTACATATATTAACCCTAGAAAACTAATGTGCATAAAATTGATGTGTAATCTATAAATAGAATGTGATTCATCCCCTCCCTCATCCTACCCCTACTCTTGCAGTGCTTATGTTGTTTAATATGGCATGTGCTTCCAAAGTGAACATGTGTCTGTTGTTCTTAGGTTCCCTTTCATAAACTGATATTGATAAGTCACCATGTTTACTTTACATAGCATTAGTATTTATATAAAATTTGTCTACGTACACATGACACTGAGTCATTGTGACACACAAGTGGTACCAACAGTTGCCCGCAGGGAAAGTTCCAAAACATTGTCACAGATTACCAGACACCTAAATGTTGGGTTACTTGACTTTTGAATCACCCTGTAGATAATCAGGACTCTACAGTATACCAAAAACTAAATTTACTTTTTGGAACATTTAACTATTTGAAACAAATTAATTTTTTACTTTTAACATATAAAATGTTATTTCATTCAAATAAATTTATATAAATTGTATTTTTCTACCATTAATCAAAGATTACTCATCTTTCACAGAAAATGTTCTCAAAGACTTTTAAAAATTCAGCTATTTTAATGCCTCTCTGACTTCATTAACACAATAACAATGACTACTTGAATATTTCCTTTTTTGTCACTTGTATTATTTGACGTATCCAAGGTATTATGTAAAGTTCAAAACAGAGTTGAAATTTCTTGAATATGTGAAAATATACAACGCAATTTATAATCCCAGTCAGTCACATGCAATTACATGAAATCAACAATGTAAATTACCTTGACAATGAAAGGTTTTCACATAAAAATACATCAAATTTAGATATCAAAAACTTATTTTTAGACAGTGAATCGGTCTAAAAATTCGTTTTTAATATCTAAATTTGATGTATTTTTATGTGAAAACCTTTCATCGTCAAGATAATGCATGTTCAAAAATTGACGGCAGGAACATAACTTTTCGTTTTTTTCAGGTTTTTTTGTTTCAAGGTGAACAGCTTAAAATTTAAAGGTAGCATTGCCGAGCAATTTCTGAAAGTTTGATCAAAAAAGAATAGAAATTTTTTGAGTTATAAGCAGTTTTTGTAATTCTCCAAGTCGACTAACATGCCAACTTATGGCATGGCAGGCCTACCTAGCTTATTATATAATAAGAAGATATTTTGTTTCCCTGTACATATATAATTCTAAATGAAAGATATACCCCTAAGTGCCACCTGCTTATCTGCACCACTAGAATCCTCTTTTCCATCAGCAAAAATTGCTTCATTGCAGAACAACCAATAAATTTTACCATTGCTTCACCTTAGTTTCTTCTTGAACACCATTGCCAAATAAAAAAATCACAGCATTCAATAATACATAAAATTGTAACCATAAAACTTGTGCAATAGCGCAGAAGATAAACATCAAATTATGAATAAGTTACGAAATAGGCTCTTTACAGTAGAAGATAAAGAGGATGGTATTACAACACCAATATATCAGTGCTCCATCCAAAATTGTTTTATCTAAAACAACAATAACTCTGTATCACTCTAGTGGTTGGAAATGATGACAAAATTTTATTCTTGTGAGACTGTATGAAGGTCATTTCAACAAAAATAATTTGGATGCATACATATCAATATCATACCTAAGCAATATTAGCCCTTCAAACTGCATGATAGTTTGTAAAGATTGTGGTGACAAATGGAAAAAAAACTCAAAATACTAGAATAATAACATTTTATCTCATTCTTTTAATTTTAGATATTGTTTACATGATACAAAGCTTTGAACTTCATGAAGGCCACTATCTCTAAAGAGATCCAACAGGTGCTTTGTTTTGGTATAATTGATATGTGAAGCATAAAAAATTTTCAATGAAAAAACAAAAACTAGTACATTCAAAATCAACTCAACACAAATTGCATGACAGATATAACACTGCCTTTTACTGCACTGCCATATAAAGATTAACAAAATCCAATGACTTGCATAAAATTGACCTTCATTTATGATGGAAAAAGAAGGTACATAAAGGAAAGGAAGAACTAGAAAAACAAAAAATATCTGCTGGGATGTAAAGAAACCCTATGACATCATTTTTAACTTAAATTAGATAAATGAATAAAATACAGAGCACAAATATATGGTATGCAAGAAATACAGACATCGGTACAGCAAGCGACAGGTACGTCAACGTTTTCTCAATTTTAATATAACCAAGTTAGTAAAAAGAGAAATATGATTTTAAACAAGCAATGGCCCAAGAAAATACATAACTAACTGAGACCTGTGCAGTTATTCCACGGAATTTTTTTGATTAATTTACGAACAAAAGGTTAGATAAAAATGAATTTTTATAACCACTTTTAAGTAGTTATCTTCATTTGCATGAATATTATGATACTAAAATTTTGCGATATGAACCACCAAACTCATACAACAAAAATTTTAATGGTTCCTTATATCACATGAAGTCTCCAAGTCTAAACTAAGTCTCAAAACACTAAGCTTTCACATTAATTTTCAATAAATTATTGTTCTTCATGCATTTATTTGAGTGGAAGCTAAATGCAAATGCTCTGAAAACAGAGGACAAAAACACCAGTAACCTTGGTATAGTAAAAATGCTCTAACGTGGTGGCACGCAGTAGGCACATTAACAGTAGGACAAGTCCATCCTCGAGGATGGACCACCTATAGGGGAGGTGGGGTTTAGGTGCGGGCATTTGATGCGCGAACTTGAGACTCATGCAAACCAAAATTGTTACTGTGCATAGGCTCTGACGTCGGCTCCCCCTTTAAGTTTTTCCTTCCCATTCCTTCTCTACCCCTCTCACGCACCTCCAACTGCTACCTTAGAGTGCACGAGCTATAACCTCCTTTTGAAATGTGAAAAAATCAGAAAAAATTTCCCTACAAACAAAGTTTGCATGAATTCCAATTAGATAAGTGAATCGACAATAAGAATAAAAATCTATATTCTTTTCTGCAAAAAATAGTGCAAATTCTGCAATGATATCTCAATTCTGAGACATTTAAAAATGTTAAAGACTAGAGGTCTACAGATCGGATTCCAGATGGTTACATGTTAATCAAATGGAAACATGAAATGTCTAGATTGAACCAACAAACTTGCACCCCCACGGGAGTCCATGCTTTCCAACTAAACCACATTTAAAGGGGTTTTTGTCTTCTGTTTCCATGAAAAAGGGAATGGCGCATACAAACAAAGAAACCCACACTGAAATAATATATAAGAAAATACCTACCGAACGGAAAGCTAACTCCAGCATCTCTCAATTTTTGAAGGTTTACGTCCACATCTTGGGAAGTCAATTCAACAAAATTTGGGATGAAGATGCCTAAATCACCAAAGATACATTTCTTGATGTAAATTACTTTGAAATGAGGCAGAATAACCAATTGTAGAATTTTTAAATAAGAAAACATCACATCCAACATATTCTCTATGTTCTCACAATATTTACTACTATGCTCCATTTGAATATCTCAACATTAACTAACTTTTTAAAAACATTTTCCAATTTAATTTCATCACATTCTTTATTTTACACTTTAAACTTAGGTACAGTAATCTTTTTACTAAATTGTAAAAATTAAGAATTAATAAACAATTTACCTAAGTTTTCCAATCCATTGTTGTTAATGGTACTATAGGAATGATGACGTTCAAGCAATTTCCTAACATTCTGCAAAGGATCTATCACACCAATTTCTGGATTTTGCTCGAGGTATGACTCAAAACGCTCTATAACCTCATGAGCCTGTAAGGAAGGCTGAAATTATTTTTGTTGCATAACAAGGAAGAAAAATATTAACTATATATAAGTTTAAAATATAATACTTATTTCATGGGAATCTCAGAAGACAAAAAAAGTTACCTCAGACTAAGTATTAGAAAATTTATTATTATATTATTCTGAAAGGAGAAAGATAGCTAAGATTTATGAACACAGGCAAAACATGGAACTAGATTTTTAGGCTGTGCATATTACGTATTTAACAAAATTCTACAAATTTTTCCCACATATTGAAATTGTTTTCACATACTGGAAAACTATTAATGGCATTTTCATTGTTTTTTATGCTAATCAGAGAGAGATTACTACCTTTACTTTAATGATCACGTTTATGTATGTATTACATTAATGTCACTTAAAGGTCAATGCTGTAAAAAAATAATTTGCAACTTTGGTACATAGTTTGAATTGACATTGCAACTGATTTAGCCTTAAAAGTATCACAATTCTAAAAAATCATTTATCAAATATACATATTTTAAAGTTTAAATTGGTTTTAAAGCGACTTCTGAATTCTCTAGTAATGCTTGTATTCCATGATCTATATAGCTCTCACTTTTAAATTTCACACCAAAAATGTTAACTCACATAATATTAACATCTCTTAAACCTGCATGAAATAGCTGTCAGTGTATAAATGCATATTAATCGATTAAGGAATAAAATAATGAGATGGACTGAACAAATAAATTGCCCTTACTTATCCAAAATGTAGATATGCATATTGAGGAAAAACATCTGCTTTTAAAAATACTCTTGATGTAAGGAACAACATATTTTAAAATTATGCAGCTGCTGGAAAAACTATGGTAAAACCCAAAGTTAAAAATCATGTTTTATACAAAGAAATGCAAGCTAAGGGACAAATTCCTAGGAATACGTTAAATGATGGTCTCTGCCAACGATTAGGTTCATTTTCTCAGAAAGTCTTTAAGTAACTCAAATATCCGACATGAAAAAATAAAAACCTGGCACGATGAGATAACTACATTTTTAACTAATTCCGAAATATCAGCAGAGAAAGCTATTAGGGTTCTGGAAACCTAAAGAACCAAATCAAATAAAATATGAAAATACGCAGCATGATGAAAACAAAGCCAACTAATAAATTATATAAGAAATCATTCGAGCTCACATTAGTATCTCCCTGCACAGCCTTGGCAATGACATCAGTGAGTTTGTGGATGATAACAGAAAATGGTCCTTGGTCTTCCAAAGGATGGGTGAGATCTATCTGTCGAATTTTAAGCAAAATTTAAAAAAAAAACAAATAAAACCACAGAAATTGCGACGGTCGAATTCACTTTTAAATAAAAATAAAATTTACGGCATTAAGCTTCTCACCTTAACTAAATCGAATCCATATTTTCTGCAAGAAATAGAAAAGAAGTCCATAACATTGGTATCAAAATCAAAACGAAAACAAATGTAGCACGTGCCATGATGAATGAAACGCACAGCATACATAATCTAATACGTCTTACCTGCAAACATTTCCAAACTCTTTCCAATTTAATTTCTGGCTTTTCTTTTCGGACATCCAATAACCAATCGCTTTTTGAGGTTTCTCCATATCTTCTGGCACGTCCATTTTCGATTAATTATGCCAAATCATAGTTGACATGCCAAAACCACTATGATTCATTTAGGCCTGTGCAACGAATATAACGTTGTTTTCCGACTTCACTAAAACGACACTGAACTGGAATTCCAAAAAACTGACGCTCAATGAAGACAAAACGGTTTATATCGTAAATAATTAACTAATACTTAGAAATGTTTTTTAGATAAACCCTCTCATTACCACACACCCACTTCCGCGCTCCCATATTTGTTCCCGTGATCGACTGCTTTACACAGCTTTATTTACATATATCCGCTACGAAGATATAAGTAGGAGAGACAAAATTAAACTGAAATTGCAGAGCATGAAGTTTACCAATTTCGTCACTGTAGCGCCACTAGGTTTCTTCTACTTCGTACCCGGGAATATCAACTTCGTATCTCTAAAATATTTTTGATATTATTTTAATTAAAATGTTTCATTAAAAATGATTTAACATAGTACTTTATAAATTTCTGATAAATTCCGTCTTTTTATTGCTAGAACTAAAAACCGAGAACTATACTTTCTGATTATGTTTCTTATAAATTTTCGTTCAGTTAAAATTATGTGCATAAATAATTTTATTCATATGTTTTATTTAAATAACGAGACCAGAAAACAATAAATGAGAGATCAGTATATGCTGATCTTTCTAAAACTTTACTAGCTGCCCGTGGTGTGCAAAAATTGCGCGTTATTATCATCACGGTATTATTATACCTATTTAGTAAAAACTAACATTTTTAAAAGGAAGCACATTGACTCACTATAATCCTCTGCATCAGCAAGAATAACTAAAAAGTGAGCATGAAATAACTCCTTTTTTGAAATTCGACGACATAAAGGCAAGCCACAACACGACCAAAGATTTTTGTTTTAAGAATATCGTTGTTGACTAAATATCTAGAGCAACCGGTGGCCGTGACTCGATTTCAGATGGCCCGCGGAGCATTCCGACTATTTTAACTTTTGAATTTTATTAACCCATCGGCTTACCTAACTGTCGAATAATTAGGGATGAAGATAATTATCGAAAGGTGAAAAAGATGGCTTTAGAATGAAAATTCAACCTACAATAAGTACCGAATTGTCCAGAATATAGCGCGATGTTTATTTCCAAAAAATATTCGAGTACTAGTGATTTTAAAAGATCGTAAAATTGTGTTTCGAAAAATCACCGTACATTCCGCACATCCGTTTACGAGATACAAGATATTTGTTACATTGTAGACACATTAGGCGTACGTTACAATTTTCTTGAAAAGCCTCGGAGGCGAGAATAAATCGAGTTCAATCGGCGGCTGAACACCTCGATAGTCATTGAATTGAAGCTATAAGTGCGTCGGCGTATTCTTTGTAACTACCTTAGCGAGTTTTTACGCATCCGTTATTTAAACAATGGGTGACAAAAAGGGTATTGATGTTGTTGATAAGAAAGGTTCTTCCAAATCCCAGGAATCCGATGAAGTTAGCATATGGATTTTAAAATAGTCGTAGAAAAATATGTTTTTAAATTCCACCGGAAATGAGAAATCAAGGATAACTGCTATGCTTGCAGTCACGGCCGACAGGCGAAAACTGAGCTACGTTATTTTAAATCGTAAAAGGATGTCCAAGGAAAAGTTACCACCAAGTGTAATCCTACGCGCGCAAGAAAAGGGGTGGATAAACGAGGAACTTGTGTTAGATTGGCTGAAGGCTGTTTGGGGTCGCGTTATATTCGAGGTCGCTTTATATTCGGGACAATACGGTACTTAAGTTGTCTATATATTGATAGTATGTTTTTAATAAATTGCGTGGCACTTCGCAAATTTATCCGTTTGTGTGGCCCGCGATTAAAAAGGTTGCGCACCAATGATCTAGAGCAGGGGTCGGCAACCTACGGCCCGCGGGCCACGTGCGGCCCTCAAGAACGCTTTTTGCGGCCCGCAAAGCTGTAATGAAAAAGTGATCAGGAAAATTTCTCATGGGCAATTTTCTATTTTTAGAGTAAAATATGGCCTCAAAGCATTTTCGGGCGAAGTTTTAACGCTAGTAAATTACGTAGACTTGATTTCGTTCATATGAAATCGCAGAATCTCTAGAAAAAGCTAATTTATTCGCTCATCCGGCCCGCCGAGGCTTTCTTGACTCCTAATGCGGCCCTCCGAAGTATTCACAACTGCAAATGCCGCCCGCCATGCAGAAATGGTTGCCGACCCCTGATCTAGAGTAAATGCCCGTTACAATTCAACGGGAAACTTAGGAACTATCCATAACAGAAAAAGGAGAATCGTTAGAAATTCGTTGATTTAAAAGTAGCAGCACATGACATTCTCTTTAAAACACGATCGGAAAAAATGACTTGTAATATTTAATACTCTTCTTTCTTAATATCCCTCTCTGTCCCCTCTCTACCTCCTCCCTGCCGTCTACATGCTCCTCCGTAGGGGTTCTAGTCTTTGCTCCTCCCTGTCCTCTCCCTATCCCTTCCCAGTTCTCTCCTCTTCCCCTCCCTACCCTCAACCGCCTTCTCACTGCCCCCTCCCTGCTCCCGACCTTCCTCCTCCCTGCCCCTTCACTACCCCAACCCTGCCGCCTACCTGCCCAGCCTCTTTCTCTCACATACCATATGATTCATTCGTATAAATACCTAAATCCTATCTTCGCCTAAGTCAAACCTTCAGCTTGCAACAATTTGCGTTGTTATGGTAACTAATATTTATTACTGAAAAAAATCTGAATCGCGGGCGTTAATTCGGCCGCCGAACTAAATGTTCAACTTTAGAAAGGCATTCAACGTTACATCTCTTCCCATGTTGTTCAAATGTAGGAAAGACAGGGTCTTGGAATCGAGCCCATGAGTTCGTTGTAGACTGTGACCATTGGAAAAGTTAAAGGTCGCATTGTCAAGTAATAGATTTGGCGCCTATAGCAAAATTTTAAGGAAATACCTCGTTTAAGTAGAATATGATTTTTCCTATGTTTTAATAAAGAATAATAGTTTTTATTAGGAATGGCTTTAACATTTGAGTAATAAATTAATACTTATTTATAGGAAAATAAACTTTTGGCATTTTGTGTGGAATCGATTGGCGCATTTTGCAAGCGGCGCCTATGGGAAATGCCACCTTCGCCATACCCTAGTTACGGCACTGCCGGAAAGTTTGATAGAAAAAATTGAAAGTTTCTTTGTTATGAGCGTTTTTCTTATTCTCCAATTTAACCCCATATAAGGCTTCATACACACGCTCACGGCGTTTTTAATATAATAGATAAACTCTTCCGCTCTCGGTCGTTGTCGTTTTATCGTTTTTTGACCCTTAGAAACATTTTATAGATGTTTATCGTCTTTTTGGCTATTTTACTAATGTCGATTCCTTTTTTCTACGAGTTAATATGACATAGATTAAAAGGCATTGCATTGATTTCATCAATTTATTTAACCGCGAGGTTGAACTATGTTTTTACTTATTGTACTTTTGAGCTTCTTCTGTTGATTCGTAATTATGACCGTGTAGACTGTTCAATAATTGTTTCGACATTTTATTAATTTAGATGATTAAAAATCACCAATGTTTTGATAAAAGTTTCTAAACTTCACCGTGGGCTGATTAATTAATAAATTACCAAATGGAAACTATGGCCGCCCAGTTACGTTTGTGGCCACAGACCAATTCCTGCGCGAATACGGATTTCCTGTCAGGAAAGAGCTGCAGAAGCAGACAGTAAATGGCGTTTTAAAAAATTAGACTGACAGCCGGACAAACCGAGAAAAGGTGCACAACGGGACACAATACTGACTCATTAGGCGAAAAAAACGAAGTCTCATTTAAAAGTCAGCGCGTCAGACACAGATAGACAAATCAAACGCATGAGCGGTTTTTTTTAAACCGCTACCCAATAAAAATTATTCAAAAATTGTAGGAAATACCGGGTTATTACTTACTTTTAATTTCTATCTTACACCTAAAATTTACAATTTTGATTACAAGGAGGAAATAATTAATAGATAAGCGTTCATTAAGTGCGCTTTCGAAATATTTACTTCAAAAAGAAAAGCACTGGTCATAACTTTAAGCGAAACAAAAAATATTATAAATAAGTCCCAAATGATTCATTCGACGCACAAAGCGCATTGTGTTCCGATCGTTCAATTAATAAACTAGTGGACTGTATAAATCGTATTTTATTCTACCGAGGGCGGTACAATCACCGAATCTGCGTTCTATTACAAACACCCGAGCCGGGCAGGCACGTCCAGCGTCACCGTTTTGATCTCTACTCCCGAGTGGGCAGACGCGTCCTCTCCTCACCTTGTTCAGGTCTCCACTGCTCACACCGTCCAAAGGCAACGTTGTCACACTTCACCATTCAACCACAAGGCGCCCGCCAGGACGCCGCCACCCGTCAACAAAACAAAGGCAAACATACAATGTCCCAACATGCCGGCCGCTGAAAAGGAATTACAATCTCCTTTTCTTACATAACAATTTAAATGTCAATAAATTATAATTCAGGTGCAGTTGGGAAAGGGCAAAGCCTTGTAATGGGTCGCTTAAAGGTTCCAGAGGGGGTACGGATAGTTGCTACTCGCACTAATCCGTCTGCGCCTGGATGGATTTCTTGAATCACTGCCAGCTTCCAACAGAGTGGAGGTAAGTTATCTTCCTTCAGGATGCAAAGGGTTCCAGGTTGCACATTTGCAAAGGTTGATGTCCACTTGGCCCTCTGCTGTAGGTGACTGAGATAGTCAGTCGACCATTTGCACCAAAATTGCTGGAGCTGCCGCTGTAGGAACTGCCATCTGGAAAGTAAGCTAAGCTTGACATCGATTAAGTCTGGTTCAGGAAAACTAGTGATAGCCGAGCCAATCAGAAAATGACCCGGAGTAAGAACAGCGGGGTCATTGGGATCATTTGAGAGAGGAATCAAGGGCCTTGGATTGAGACAAGCTTCAATCTGAGTTGTTAACGTGGTCAACTCCTCGAAGGTTAAACATGCTTTTCTCATGACTCGCCGTAGATGGTATTTAAAGGATTTCACTCCAGCTTCCCATATGCCACCGAAATGTGGTGCTCGGGGTGGAATGAAATGCCATGTAATGCCCTCTTGTTGAGCATATGTGTTCACCCTTAATTGGTGGTCTTCTGCTTGGAAAAGTGCCTTTAATTCTCGAAGTTCTCTTTCGGCTCCAACAAAATTCGTTCCATTGTCGCTGTAAACATTATTGCATCGACCTCGACGTGACACAAACCTTTTCAAGGCTGCCAAAAATGCTTGTGTGGACATGTCACTGACGACTTCGAGATGAATGGCTCTAGTGGACAAACATACAAATATGGCGATATAGCATTTACTCTTCACTTTACTTCTGCGAATTCCAAATTTCACATACAAGGGTCCAGCGTAGTCAATTCCACAATTAAGAAATGGTCTAGCGGGTTTCACCCTTGGGCTGGGCAATTGACCCATGAGTTGACGAGTTGATTCAGCTTTCAACTTGTGACATATTAAGCAATGGTACAAAATTCGTCTAATAGTTGCCTTACCATTCATAATCCAAAAAAAATGTCATAAGGTTGATAATAGTAACTGACCGCTGGCATGGAGCATACGTAGGTGTTCGCTTTCAACGATCAGTTTTGTTAGATGATGGGATGGAGGCAATATTATCTGATGTTTTTTATCATAAGCAAGTTCAGCATGCTGCAGGCGCCCTCCGACTCGGAGTAATTGATTATTGCATAAGAAAGGGTTTAAATTCTTTAACTTGCTCTTGTTGTCAAGAGGCCGAGAATTCTTGAGCAACTGGATCTCTGATGAATATGCTGTACTTTGAGCAATCTTAACACAGGTATGTAATGCCGTTTGCAATTCCTCTTTAGAAAGCGGACCAATTTTACGATCCTCAGGGGGTAACTTGCAGTTGGATACATAACGAAGACAATATGATACAACTCTTTGTAGCTTTATTAGTTTAGAGAACCTCGAGATTATTTCATCTTGACAAATTGTCGTGGCCAAGCTGGTCACAGTCTTGCGTTGTTCTGGCATGTCGTGTGATGCCGGAAGAATGCCTGCGGTAGGCCATGAAATTGATGGATCCAGGAGCCATGCTGGTCCGTTCCACCATAATGAGTTGTGAATTAAATCATTTGGATTGATTCCTCTTGATATTAGATCAGCTGGGTTGTCCTGAGATGCGACGTGTCTCCACTCAGCTGTTGAGATTCTGTTCGCTATGAACGTCTTCCATCTTGTTGGTGCTGCGGAAAGCCATGCCAAAACTATCGTCGAGTCCGTCCACAGTGAGCTGTGACTGATCTTCATGGTGAAACCAAGTGCGCCGCATAATTCTAGGCGAGGAAGAGAAATCTTCTTTAATGGGGCAACTCTTGATTTTGAGCATAAGAGCTTGATGGTCTCTCCATTCTGATTGGTTGATCGTACGTAAATGCAAGCTGCATATGCACGTTCAGATGCATCCGAAAACCCGTGGATTTGGATGTCAGCTGGTGTGCCTTTCACCAGAACTAACCTGTCAATCCGAATGTTGTCAACTACTGGAATCTGGTCATACAAAGGTTGCCAGCACTCCAGTAATTCTGGTGTTAAATCATCGTCCCAGTTGAAGTTTTCTTGCCATAACTGCTGGAGAAACATTTTACATCGAATGACAATAGGGCTGATTAACCCTAAAGAGTCAAAAATAGATGCTATGGTGGAGAGAACCCTTCTCTTGGTAAAGGTGTTCTTTTTCGAGTTCCACAATGTAGTCTTGAGTCCATTTGCAATCTGAAATTGTTCTGCAGCAGGGTGCCACAACAGACCCAGTGTTTTAATATGATCATTGTCCAGTTGCAATGGAAGTTGCGTTTCTCTGAGCTTCTCAGGGATACATTCAAGTAGGGCTGGGTGGTTGGAACACCACTTGCGTAATAGAAATCCGCCCTCTTGCAAAAGTTGCATAAGCTCTTTCTGCACAAATAGAGCTTCCTCAATGGTTTGTGTGCCAGACATACAATCATCCACGTAGAAGTCACGTAATAAGACTTCTGCAGCCTTGGGGAAAGACTTGGCTTCTTCAACAGCGAGTTGTTGAAGGCATCTGGTTGCCAGAAAGGGTGCGCTGGCGGTTCCGTAAGTTACGGTATTCAGCTGGTACACTCTAATGGGAGTGGTAGGCTCCTTTCTCCACAAAATTCTCTGAAGATTGCAGTCCTGAAGATGTACATTAATTTGCCGATACATTATTGCAATGTCGGCTGTAAAGCACACCTGGTGTGTGCGAAAGCGTAAGATGATTGAACACAAATCTGGTTGGATTGTAGGTCCAACCATCAGCAAATCATTTAAAGATGTTCCATTTGTTGACCCTGCTGATGCGTCAAAAACCACTCTAATTTTCGTCGTGCTGCTAGACTCTTTAAAGATCGGATGATGCGGTATATGATAACTGACTGTAGCAGGGTTGGTTGAGGCGTCAATCGGCTGCATATGGCCCAGAGCTTCATACTCGTCCATAAAATTTGTGTACTCCTTTCGCAATTGGGGCTGCCTCTCAAATCTTCTCTCCAGTTGATGAAATCTTGTTGTTGCCATGTGGTAGGAATCGTCAAGCTGTGTGGGATCCTGACGCAAAGGAAGACGTACTACAAATCGTCCTGAAGAGTCTCTTGTGGTCAATCGTTTGAAATGCTCTTCACATTCCTTCTCTTCTTGAGTCCGAGGTGTTTGGTTGATTTCCTCAACTTCCCAGAACCTTCGAAGTAGTTGTTGTAAACTGTCATCACTTCTGAGAAGCAAGGACCTGGTTAGCTCTGGCTGAAATGATCTTGTAGGAGTTCCTAAAACTTGGTACCGTCCTGATACTATCCACCCTAGATCAGTGTCCTGAAAGACTGGAGGATCGTTGCTTCTAACCCGTTTTCCTGGTCGAAGAATATGAAAAAATATCTCGGATCCAAGCAACAAGTCAATTTTCCCAGGTTTGTTGAATGTCGGATCTGCGAGCTGGATATCCTGTGAAATGCTCCAATCTTGATAGTTGACACGTGTTGCAGGTAGATCTCCAGATATCCTTGGTAGGACAGAGCAATTAACATGACACTTATAATCATGAATATTGGAATGTACCTCTGCGAAGACGCTGTGTTTGGTTTCGGAGGTGACTTCGCCAATACCTTGGATTGACGTTCTATTGCGTTCCCTTTTCAATTTCAATCGTTGTACACATGCTTCTGTGATAAAATGTGATTGGGAGCATGAGTCCAACAAAGCTCTACAATTTTGTAATTTACCACTACCGTCTCGTATCTTAACTAAAGCAGTAGAAAGCAGTATCTGTTTCTGCGATTCAAACTTTAACGAACAATAAGTGACCATGTCTGAATGGGGTTGCTCATTATTGTTGCTAGATGATGCCATTGGACCATCGCTACTTGCAGGGTTTTGTTCGTGCTGCTGGATTTGGTTGCTAGATTTGTCTAAATGTAAGAGGCTGTGGTGCTTCTTATCACAGATGCGGCAATTACGAGAACGACACTGTCTTATGTAATGATTCTGAAGACAGTTGTAGCATAAATTGTTAGCCTTAACAAATTGTATACGCTGTGGTACACTCGCTTGGGCAAAGGCGCTGCATTTATACAAGGTGTGTGGCTCTTTACAAAACATGCATTGATTCTTTGTTGCAACATATGACTGCCGTGGTTGGTGAGTATGTTTAACATTGCTTTCCTGAGGTTTGTGGCTAATAATATTAACCTTGCTTTGACTAGGTAACATAGCTTCCATAACCTTGCACCTTGTTTCTAGGAATTCATGTAAATCGTCCAATGTCAAAAGTTGTTCTGAAGCTGATGACTGAAGTTCCCATTCTTTCCTAGTAACACAATCTATTCTTTCAAGAATCAACTGAGAAATTAACAATTCGTGCACTGGCACCTTAATATCTAATGCCTTAATTGCATTCATGTTGCTTAACGTTTGATTTAAGAGTGCTCTAAGATCAACAGCAGATTGGTTATTCACTGTTGGTAAATTCAATAAATGTCTGACATGTGCAGTTGCAATTAGTCGTGGATTATTGTAACGATGGCAAATCAGATCCCATGCTACATCAAAATTTTTACTAACAACAGGTAAATTTTCTATGAATTTATGTGCTTCTGCAGTCAATGAACTTAGCAAATAATGAAAACGTTGAATGTCATCTAGGGCTTCATTGTTAACATATCGTAAAAATGCCTAAATTGAGTCACGTCTCCTGCAAAAGTAGGTAGGTTAATAGTTAGGAGCCGTATTTCCTTCCTATTCTCCGGTAAAGAATGATTCGACAACAAATTTTCTCCATTATCTGACCCTTGATTAGTGGGAGATTTGTTGTCTGTTCCTTCTTCTATCAGAATTAACATCTTTGTTTTAAGCTCAAAATATAGCGCTTCAAAATTTTACGTCAACAAAACAAAGGCAAACATACAATGTCCCAACACATTGCGACACCTGATACTCCACCGTCAATTTTTTGTTATCGCTTATCACAAGGAAATACTGTTTCCTGTCATCGAACGCATCAGTATTTTAAGGAAAAAGCTACGATATGTCCCTAGATTGTTTGCAGCTCAAAAAAAGAAAATACAGAGAATAGCATAAATAGACAAAACATATAGGTACGAGAGATATATACGTGCATACATGAGAGTATTTTAATGTAAAAACATTAAATAAAATAAAAAAGAAATATATAAATATGAAGCATAAGTACAAATGCATTTTAAAAACATCGGAAATATAAAGCATTAAGAATAACCAAGAATAATACGAAACACATACATTCTTTAATGATAAATAAATGTATTAATTAATATTAGATGTTACGCGCTAAGCTATATATAGTCAAGAAAATAAAAGGTAAGTTTATCCGGAGTCGTAGAAAATAAAGTAAGGAAGATGAGAGAGAGAAGGAGGTGCCGACAATATCTTTTTTTTAATGCACGCATTTCTTCTTCATAGAAATCTCAATGTAATCGATTTCATTCTCTTCTGAAATACTTGGTCTATATTTTAAACAAAGTATCATCTTTCTTTTGGTAAAGATATCAGTTCCGAGGGCATTTTGACGAAAGCAGTTCAGTCGTGCACTTCACAGCTGGACAGCAAGCTGGCGATGATTTCCGTGTTGAGTTTTGCTTATGGAACTTCTACAAATTTCAGTATTTTGTAATTTTATGAGTTTATAAACACGTAAGCTGTATGTACACTTAAATACTTAAATTAATGTTATATTACATTCTACTTCACTGCCTTGCTAGAGTCTCTGAGATCGCTCGTATGGGACTGATTAACATCATTCTCAATAATGATATTATAATATTTCAGATTGACGGCAGAATGACACGTAATAACAGAAAAATATAAAAAGGTTATCAGATGACCCCTTCAAAATAGAAATGAAAATTTTAAGTAAAAGAGGAAAGGAAAAGTTCGTCCATAATGGATTTCTTTATACTTTTGAAAAATGTAGTAAAAGTGACGAAGGTTTAAAACTTTGGCGTTGTGAACAACTGGGACGATGCAAAGGGAGGATTCACACGAGGGATGGAAAAGTTTAACCCTGCACAGGTCGCGCGGCGTCTGTGAGACGCCATCGAACTTTTAATTCATTAATGTAAGCGAACCTATAGTCCAAGGACATTTAAAAAAAAAATATAAGCACTCATAGCTAATGGCAATAGATCAGGCTCATTCGCTTTTGTTCGCTTGTAAGAAGAGTATAACTTTTAGCTTTGGAACTATCAGGAAACATGAAAGGGAGATTTCTGGATGTTTCATAGAAACGAGATCTCGAGAGGTAAAATCGAGTGTTTGGTTTCCAGGATAACTGCACCCTAGTTTCATATGTCTCGAAAAATAATAAAAACGTATTGCTTATTTCGACGACGCATGACGGGAGTATAGATTCTTGTACAGGAGACAAAAGAAAGCCAGACATTACATTTTACAACGCTTCAAAATCACGTGTTGATACTGTCGACCAACTCTGTAGCACTTACAATAAAACCGATGGCAATGTGAGACGTCATTTTTTTTTAATATGGGACCGTGAATTGGCGAAAGACTTCTACGTATTCGTTCACAGTACTCTACCTTACCAAAAGAACTCAAACGGGATATTCAATGTCTTTTCCTGAAACTCCTGAACGTGCAACACCTGTAGAAGATAGTACTGCCCCAAAAAGGCAAAGATGTTATAAATGTATGCAATCAAAAACAGGTATACACAATATAAATGCAGAAACTACAATAATTACATTTGCTTGTAGCATGCACAACAAATTTGTTCTGATTCCTAAATTTGTTATATCAAAATTTGATCTTTTATTTTTTATGTTTGCTGCCTAATGTATTATATTAACATTATTGTTTTTCAACAATATTTAATGAGATTTAATGTTAAATAACTTTTATTTTGGATTACTAATCGCTACATACCTAAATTTTATTGTAACATCGTAAAAATAAATTAAGCTGTTCATAATAAGTATCGCAGCTCTTTTGTACTTTGCGTAATCCATCTATAAGCTTCCAAATACTTGGATAATGCATCCCCAGCTCAGCTTGCAGTCGACGATGTGCTGCTTCTTCATGGTTGTTGGTGTGGTCCTGTGCATCTAATGTCCGATTATATAGATTCCAAATTTCCGGCGGAAACAAAGGAGCAGCGGCGTTTTATACCGTAGGCAAATAAGACATTTGCCTAGGGCCCCCATTCCAGGGGGCCACCAAATTATTTTTTTTTCAATTTTGTTTCAATTTTTAAAGGGATTAAAATAAAATTATTAATTTTAAGTATGCATTGTAAACCCAATAAATTATTCCATACTATTCCGCCTTTGTTATTACATAATTTTTAATTTGGCCATGTTGCCGATAATGTGATATTTTTCTCAGCATGTGAATGCAAAACGCGGTCTAATTTTGTTATAAAAGTTTTGTTTTTGTATTTATTAACTCAATTAAAAAAACGTAAGTATTATAATAATCATTTATTTTTATTATAATTTTTCCATTTATGAGCTTGAAAGTTAATATAAAAGAAAATAAAATCCCATTTTATTACAATTAAGAAAACTAGTCATATTGCAATCTGTTGTCTACAAATCAATAAAATTAAATTCAATCAGATTATGAAAAGAACGTACGAGTCTGGTGCACAGAAAAGAAAAAAAATTAGAGGGGCAGAAATCGGAAAACAACAAAATTTGTTGCAGTATTTTTTCTCGAAAAAAAAACAACAAAAGACAACGCTGCTGATGAAGCAGTCACTACACCAAAAGACTATGCTGTTGATGATGAGACCCCGACCACTACACCAGAAGACTATGTTAAAGATATTGCTTTATGGCCAAAAACAATCCCAAACGATTTGATTGAATTATGTATTCGTGACAAACCAAAAAATGTAGGCGATATAAAAAATTCAAAATCGAATTTTATTGAAGGTGGCCAAAGGATCTCCAGAAAACTAAATGAATCTCATTTAATTATGGCTAATGGAACAAAGGAAAAAAGAGAATGGCTAATATTTTCCGAAACAACCAAATCAGCATATTGTTTTATCTGTAAATTATTTTCAACAAAATCTAAAATCCTAATTTCAGGATGTTGTGACTGGAAAAATATTGGCGAAATCTTAAAGAGACACGATGATTTAAAAGAACATAAATATTATGTGTGTTTATGCCCGGCGTACTAATACCAGTGGAAGAGTTTATTGTGAAATGGTAAAAGAATATAAAAAGCAAACTATTTATTGGCGTGAGGTTTTGAGAAGAGTGGGTGCTACGGTGAAGCTTTTAGCAACATTAGGATTGGGGTTTAGAGGAGATGACAGTTCCAAAAATGGAAATTTTATGAGATGCATTGAGTATTTAGCAGAATATTTTTCAATCATTGTTGATTCTACTTCTGACATAAGTCATAATGACCAATTAGCTTATATCATAAGATACGTAGATAGACAACATCAAATACAAGAAAGTTTCTTGGGTTTCATACACATAACAAATATGATGCAAGTTATTTGGAAAAGATTATAGTATCGACGTTAGCTGAGTTATCTCTAGATATTAAAAACTTCCGAGGCCAAACTTACGGCAATGCGGCAAATATGTCGGGTTTATACAATGGATTACAGGCAAAAATAATAACAGTAAAAATGCAGTTTTTATACCATGTGCAGCTCATTTGTTAAATCTAATTGGAAATTCAGCTGCAGAATCTTTTTCCAAGGCCATTCATTTTTTTTATTTCATTCAAAATTTATTCGTCTTCTTTTCGTCGTCAACAAAAAGGTGGGATCTTCTAATGAAGACAAACACAAAATCAAATTTTACATTAAAATTAATCAGTGATACCAGATCGTCTGCAAAGGCGGATGCAATATTAGCCGCTAAGGTAAATTTTGGGGCCTTAAAAAAGTGTTATTTGAACTTTATAATGAACCAAATGAAAAACCTATAACGAAATTAGAAGCAGAAAACTATACAACTGCTTTGAAGATTATGAAACAACACTTTTGCTGATTTTACGGAATACACTTCCACAACGAATAAATGCCACTAATAAAAACCTTCAAAGTAAAGATTGCAACCTACAAGAAGGCGTAAGTCTTCAAAAATCATTGTCCGCATTTATTTTAAATGTTCTAAACAGCAGCATATTTGAAAGTATGGAAACGGAAGCACATTTATTGTCAGATAATAAAGAATACAAATCCGATAGAGGAAGAACCAAAAAAAGAAAACTACAGTTCAGCGAAAAGAGGGATAATGAAGCAATATTAACTAGCAAAAATTTATTTATTGTGAGTTGCCTTAATGTGATATGTGATTGTCTACTATCAGAAATTAAAAGGCGCATTGAGGTGTACGAAGACGTGTTAAATAAATTCGCAATATTTATAAATTTAAATTTACGCGATACATCACCAAATGATTATGATGATTGTATTGCAAATTTAATTCATAATTATGAAGACGATATTGATGGAATTGTGTTCAATTTGCAATGATCCAAAAATTAGTCACACCGATAGAAATGTATGTGGCGATTGAGGGAGGGTTAGTTTCAACCTTCCCAAATGTTGACATAATTTTAAAAATATTTTTGTCAATGCCGATCGCGAATGCATCTGCGGAAAGGGCATTTTCCGCGTTGAAAAGAGTGAAAAATTACGTGAGAAATTCACTTGGACAAGAAAAATTACGCAATTTAGCAATATTATGTATTGAAAATGCGATAACAAAAGAAATTAATTATGATAATATAATAGATAGCTTTTCAGCACACAAGGCACGGAAGGTATATACATTTTGTAAACATGAATATATTGTATCTGATAATAATTGTGACTTTTTAAATTATAGATATTGTAGCTATCCCCAGCTACGTTAAAAAAGCTAAAAACATTTTTGGGCTCCCAAATTTATTTTGCCTAGGGCCCCCGAAAGCCATAACGCGCCACTGCAAAGGAGGACGTCTACCATTCCTCGTCTATTTAGACGACCGATGTAGTTTTCTTCAAACCAATTTAATAATGGTTGTAGTTCTATCGGCAATTCATTCCCAGTTGTTTACAACGCCAAAATTTTAAACCTTCGTCACCTTTACTACATTTTTCAAAAGTATAAAGAAATCTATTATGGGTGAACTTTTCCTTTCCTCTTTTGATTAAAATTTTCATTTCCATTTTGAAGGGGTCATCTGATACTACATTATTCTTGGTTATTCTTAATGCTTTATGTTTCCGATGTTTTTAAAATGCATTTATATTTATGCTTCATATTTATATATTTCTTTGTTTTATTTAATGTTTTCCATAAAAATAGTCTCATGTATGCACGTATATATCTCTTGTACCTATGTTTTTTGTCTATTTATGCTATTCCCTGTATTTTCTTTTTTTGAACTGCAAACAATCTTGGGACATTTCGTAGCTTTTTCCTTATCCTCCTCCTCACCGTGGGTGTTTTTCTGGTGTAGGATTTTATCTGTGAAATTAATTCAACCACATTTTTTTATCCTCACTAAAATACATCCTAATTAAATAAGTCATATCCAGGAGCGCGTTGTGTGCTGCAGATAGGGGCGGCCGACTCATCGTCAGCAACGTACAGTAATTTTAACAATAGTGCAGACTATATTAGAAAACGGCGTATATTGCCCATAGTGACTATTACACGGTATTTTATAAATAAAGACGGCTAATTTCGCCCTATAATAAAGTCATTTGTGTGTCTATCTTTCTTTCCCCCTCTCACACTCTCCCTTTCACCCATATCTCCCTTAGCCTCTCTCTCACCAGCGTTGAAACGGCCGATCATGAAACGGCCGGTCATGAAACGGCCAGCCATGAAAAGGCGGTCACGAATCCGCGGCGCTGAAACGTCCCATTTCGCTACCTGAAGCTCTTTCAAAACCAAGCTGATTGCTGCCCGAGCTACATCATCCACGCGCAACGTTAAGATAAAGAAAAGAATGACTCCGGCGGCTAAAATTTTTACTAGCTAGGTTAGCACAATTAACTTAATAGCCATACTGGGGTTACTAAAAATCAATGTAAAAATAAATAAATTATAGCAGCTTTGTAAATCATTCTACGTAACAAAAAACGAAAACTCCATCTTTTATAATGTTTACTGTATATACATATACATGTATTTTTCGTTGTACATGTGTAATTACCGAAGAAAGTATTTTATTTTTACTGAGATTATTAGAAAAAATTAGCAATAGGATAGGGGCGCCAAAAGAGAAGTTTGCCTAGGGCGCTGAAATGTCTAGCACCGCCCCTGAGCATATTCTATTTGAACAGACCCGTAGGAGATACCAAGACTATTATAAATGTCTATAATGCTTTGCCGGCGATCCTCGTGGATGGCTTCGCGCACTTTTTCGATGTTTTCATCATTTTTGCTCGTTGAAGGATGAACAGAACGCTCAGTCTTCAACTGATGTTTGTCCATTTTTGAAACGTGAATACCACTCGTATGTTTGGGTTCTACCCATGGCTTCCTCACCAAATGCTTGATTAAGCATTGCAAGGGTCTCAGATGCTGATTTCCCAAGTTTGTAACAAAATTTCACACAAACACGTTGTTCTTTCAAAGAAGTCATTTTTACGTGCTGATAAAATCGCTGAAACACTGACACCAACTCAAATAAAACACGTAAAAATAAAACGCAGCTTGTTAACATCTTCAAGCTTGGGAGACAACTTCACAATGAAGTATACTACGCATTCTAAGTTGCGCAGCTACGTGGCACAAACGAGTGGCGCGCCTTGCGCAGGCCCGGACATAGAGACACAGGGCCCCTAGGCAGTTAACAGAGTCGGGGCCCCCTTTTTGGTAATTTAGCAAAAAACAAACTTTGCTTTTATTTTTTATTTATTTAACGTACTTTGACTTTAGAAAATAGACAAGCAGACTTAGAAATGAAATAGACAAGTACCAACTATACTTTTTTACACATTATAATTTTTACATTTACATATAATTACAAGATTACATTGCCACGCGACGATCTTTCTTCTCTGCAAAGGAACGGATGACCTCACTATAGTCCACAGACTGCGTTATTTCTGACTCTATGTACAGCACAGAGAGTGAATTAAGCCTGTTCTCTTCTGTGGTAGATCTTAAATAATTCTTTACTCTCTTTAGCGCTGAAAACGACCGTTCTGCCGAACAGTTTGACCCTGGTGTACACAACAGCATACAGGTCCATGACATTCTAGAACATTCTTGAATGTTCCATAGTCTTCCACAGAGTTCTAGAACATTCGACACTTTTCCAGAGTTTTCCAGGACTTTCGAGAACTTTCTATACGCATACAATATCGAAATATCTAGAACCTTCGAGAATGTTCCTGTACTACCATTCACTAATCATTTCCGGAATATTCTATCTTACGGGATTATTCTATAAAATCTTAAGACACTATACACTAGAAAATTCTATCACATTCTTTAGCTTCCGTCGCCAACACTACTCGTATCCTAACCTCAGCAAATTAGCGTGGAAGATAAAACCTTTGAGCCGCAAAATTGAAATTGATACAACTTTCTAACACACACTTTCAACGCGAACTGACAAGTAGTGACAAGTTATAGAATGAAGTCAGGTGCGATGCAAAACAAACAAAGAACACAAACACAGTGTTGCCACTTGACTTGTCAAAAAATTAACTATGGTCAATTATTTTCTATTTCGTTCGGAAAAATTGACATATTATTTTCGGTGTCCTGTGTCCTCAATGTGTACCATTTCGGCCCCTGGTCGGGGCCCCCGCCGAGGTTGGTGCCCTAGGCAGCTGCCTAGTTTGCCTAGGCAGAAGTTCGCCGCTGGCCATGCGGCCAGTCCGGGAACTTTTTGATTGCACCTCGTAATTCTTCTGTTGAACGTGCTTTCTCACAAATGAATAAGTTGTTGACATTTGAAAAATCGCAACACAAAGTCTCAAACCTCAAGGCCTTAATAGTGAGAAAAATAAATTTCTACCAAACCTGTTTGGAATTCTTTAATACTTGGCAATCCATTCCTGAGTTACTAAAGGTTTAATCCAATGAAAAGAACGAAAATTAAAGGTAGCTCTGAATGGGGTAAATTACCTATCATTTTACGTTGTAAACCTATATAAATTATAGTGATGTTTAATATATGGCAGATGCCACACTTTTAAATTAAAAATTATTTAAAGAAAATTATAGGTTATTCTAGAGGGGTCTAAAATATATATTAAAGGATGATATAACAATTTATTATGTTTGGAGTTAGAAATTCATGAGAAAATTGGAGAAATATAGAAAAGACATTGTTTTTTAAATTTCTTTGCACTTAAATGGGTTTCCTCTAAGAAAAGAAATTGCTTAAGGAAAATCACTGGAAGAATAGTTCATTATTTAATTTAGATGCATAATGTTAACAATATTTTTTCTTTATTTTTTATTTTTAGACCCCTTAATTTAGAAGGATTTTTCTTAACTGATTACACACAAACCTTTTTTCCATTGTTTGTGAATTCGTGTGGAACTCCGTAAGACGGTGTTCAGCGTCTTAATTTATCGGAATTAGCAGCTGAACTCTAGTCCAGTGGTCCTCAATCTGTGTGCCGCGGCACACTAGTATGCCGCAGTACATGTTTAGGGGTGTCGCGAAAAACTTCGTTTAGTAAATAAATCAACGATTTGCAGGTGTTGGTGGGTAATTAGGGCAATCATTTTTCTTCTAATAAATTATGTAGTATCATCAACAAATGGATGCGTCCAAAGGTTGTCATATCCGTATCTAAAAATATATAAAGCCTGCCACAAGGCTCTGGTGCCGCGAAACTCTCATTATCTTTGAAAGCGTGCCGCGACTTAAAAAAAAGGACCGCTGCTCTAGTAGGTCGCCGTAAATTGCCTACATTACAGGGGCAAACAGAGTATGTCCCGGTTTGACTGATGTGAAATCTGGTCACTTTACCCATGGGTCTCTTAATCCGGCCCTGGATAAATGTTATTAATGGTTACATAAAATGAAGAACTTTAGAATAAAGTTTCTTATTTTTACTATTTACAATTCAAATGGAGCCGCATGATGTTCAAGGGTGGCGCGGCAATTGTGTATGAGAACCACTGGGATGGAGAACAAGATTTGCCACAAAAAAGTCCGCGAGACCACATAATTATGACTTAGAGTTTCAAAGATAAAAATTCAAGAACAGCCCGATCTTTCTATGCCGTTTTACACGTATTTCCCATTAAGAACGCCTTTTAAATCTGTGTGTATTCCATTTATGGAGTATACTTTTCTATCTCGTTAGCTAATATTTGCGTGACACCATGCCTAGTCAATTTAGATAAGACTAAATGATATCAATTTACTGGATTTTTTATATAAAATGATTTCCACATGGATGAAACTTCGCCCCAGCAGCGTGCCGGGAACGTTCTCGGACTCCCCTTCCCCCGCCACGGATTCGCATCCCTCGATATTAGGTCACCTTTGGTCGTATGGTCCCTCCTCCCCACGCAATGGGGATGTCGGGTATGCAGCCCGTCAGTTTTCTTCAAGAATACCTTTTTATTCTTTTATGAACATACACTAGGATAAATTTAGAATCTTGTTTCCACCTTATGGTGAGTATAGAACTTTTTCTTTCTCCACTCCACCGATTTAAAATACAGTAAACTCTCGATTATTCGGGTTAAAGAAGGAGAGAATAGGCACAAATAATTTAAAAGCATGGATTATCCAACAAAAATTATTTTTTTCGTTGCCTATCGCATCACATACTACTCAACTAATTTTAACATAGTTTAATTTTATTTTAACAAATAATCCAATATCATCATCCCGTAATCATCAGGAGTTTACTGTAGTTAAAAAAAACACCGATATGTAACTCATCGAAATCCGATTTCCAGATACTCGTTGTTACAGTAATACAAGACATTATTCCACTCAACTTTTTCGAAATAATTCAATTAAACCAAATAATGCCTAGCGCTTCAAAATCGATGAAAATTCCAAATTCTGAAAAGGGGTAAACAAATCATGATCATTATAATACCACCATGAGGCACAGTTTACCCAGAATATGTTTATAAAAATGTTCATCATCAAAACAGAAAATGTATGATTGGTGAATCGTAAGTTTTAAATAAAGGTTATAAAAGAGAATAGAGAAAATATTTTTATTCGCATTATCCCACCGCTAATCAATGAAATGCCCCGCAATGTGAGGGATCATTTCCTGATTGTGAAATGCTCTATAGGAGGGTCTTTTTGCTTTCCTAGGATCGGTACTGCACTGCGATAACACTATGGTCGGATCCAATGCTGAAATGCTCTTAACCTTCGAAATTTTTATTATAAACTTTATAAAACGAATTTTCACAAACGAACAATGAAGAGAATTTATTGGCCAGTCGTCCAAAATTTCGCGATATGCTAAAATTTCATTGTGGATGAGTGTTAGTCCGCAATAAATATCACGAAGGCCCTTTGTGTCGCAAGAATGACCCTACTAAAACTTTTCCTATGGTCGTCCCTTAGAAATCTAAATTCAAATACTGAAATAAGATACAACTTCAAGAAGAAAACTAAATTTAATTGATTATAAATTCGTAATTATTCGTTCAACGGAATTTTTTACTATAAATTTCACATTCAATCCGTACGATCTCACACTTTTCAATTGTTATTTTTGCGTTTTTCTTAAAAGCATATCGTATATTTATGGATCCAAATTAATTCTCCGAACGAGGTATTCTTGGTGTGAAATAATTTCAAGTTAAGGTGGGGTTCTCAGATATACCACGCTTCTTCATTGTTAAGCATGTCAATCAGGACGCGAAGCTCATAGCCCAAAGATTAGCATCGAGGAAATATAGAAGCGCTGCTTTAAAACAAACACGGGCTTCCTTCAGTCTGATAACTTCATCACGAAAAAGGTGAACCTTAATCTAGATTTTTCGAAGAATGTTGACTAAATATCACGTGAAAATGCTATGAGATATAATTTATATTTCTTAATTCGTCAAAAGTATTTTTTTACATAGTCGATAAATCGCCGATAAAGCTGTCGATATTTTTGATGAAGCCGTCTCCCATGAAATTCCATTCGAATTTCCTTTGATATAAATCACCCAAGTATTTAGCAACTGGAAAGGTAATTTTTTATTGTTTTATTACTTTTCTTAATCTCTAGCCCTAGATTTATTGACCCTTGATTCAATCAAGATTAAATAGCCAATAAAAATAACAAATGGCGTCGCTTGGAAAATGAACAAAATTATTTCATTCACTTTCAGAATGAATACAAAGTGTCGGATAAAATCAATGGGACAGAAATGTTTACAGGGTAAGTTGATTGCCAACTGCGCTGAGTAAAATTTCAGAGGTTAAATTCACTCTTAAGTTGGAATGGCGGTTTAAGCCTAGTGTTAATTTAAATGTACAATATTATCTTAAAAGTCGTTCTTAATATTTTTGCTCTCAATAGCTGGTACTATTGTCTGTGCGTGGAATTTTAAACATTATGTAGGAAAATATTCTAAGGAGTTCAATCCAACCGTGTTCACGCGGGTCAGTTTTGTTTTAGGTGCGTTCATCAAAATTCTCTCTGCGGTAATAATCACAATTAGGTCTTTTAAAAATAAATTTCGAAATAAATCAAGAATTTATTCGCTATTTAAGCCAGAAATCGATTCATTATAACAGCGAGATGCAAAATCACGCATTAAACTTCAAAAGACGAATGTAGATCGTAAAACGAAAATCGAACCAAGAGTCCTTCCAAGAGAAAAGTAACCGACCTCCATTATTTTTTTGCATTTAACTCTCTCTGTTATAATTTTATTATCACTCGGATCGGCAACGAGAAAGATAACCGGCTGATCTCCAGATCTCACCTTTTATCGCAATTTTCCACCTCGCCAGTTAGTCGTTTCGCCACCCAGAGCATCCTACACTATTTCCAAAGGGGGAGTAGCAACGCCGCAGATGGCAAGTCGAGGACAGGGAGACCGGTGAGGGGATGGAGGTCGAGTGGGGTGGGGGGCTCGGAGGCGGACGACGGGCAGGGATGGGTGGCAGTGGACGGGGAGGAGAGAGCATAGAGAGCGGGGGAGAGGAGGGGAGAACATATGGGGCGGTCGCTTCATAAGCGTCGTCAATTCGATACTTAAAGAGTGACATCGTCGAGATCGGTCGAGATAGGAACAACAGACGACTCATGGAACAGTTCGAAAGAGGTGACTGAGGGAGCTGGCTGATAACGAGCGCGTGCTGGGGCAAAAGGTCAGCTCCATTCGATGCGCAGTAAGGAGGGATATCTTTGGTGTAGTGGCCAGTATCGAATTCCCACTAACTGCAGCATCCTTTTTTTTCTTTTCTTTTCGTTTCCCTCCTCCACCCCTTCCCGACCTACGACGCGTGCCACACGCAAGTAGCGTTGACCCGAAGGATTCGAGAGCAACAGCCGGAAAATGGTGTTATAAAAACCCCTTCTCAGGATGAGAGGATGGAGAAGATGAAGACGTGAGCTCGATCGGACGCGAAACAAGACGCGAGTGGTTGTTTTTGAGGGCGAGTGTTGTTCTCTATCAGCTCTTCGGGTTTTTTTTGGGGTGGTGTCCTCGGACTGCTGAGTTTTCGGGAGCTTTCGGTGAGAAGGATGCGGGGCTAAATCGCCTGGGAGAGTCCGGAGGAATAGCAAGGTAAATCGTTTTGCGCGACGCGAAAGTTCGAGTTTTTTCCTGTGCTGTCCACCATTAGGGGATCAGATGGAGACCTTAGTTTTGAAATTCTCCCCTATTGGGCTCTGGGCGTCTTGTTTTCTTGGTGCCACTCGGAGAAGACAAAGTGGAACATGTATATCTCGGTTTACGGTTGTTCAACATACGCGTTTTCGCTTAAAAGCGATTCTTATTCTTCGGAACATTTTTCGATGTACCTACGCGACGCGTATCGGTGTTAACGCGAGCCATCCCGCTGACTTGGTCATGAGGAGCTGGTTATAGGCCGCGCTATTTGCTGCCCCGTGTTCGTAGGTCTATTGTTTTAAGGTGATAATAGTAAGTGGTTTGAGTATATTCCCGGGTATTTTCTCAGGCGAATAGAGATTAGAAGCCGGAGTCGAAACCGAGAAGTTTAGAAAAAATGTTTTCGCCAAGCCCAGGGATTGTCAAACTCTGGCACGCGTTCCACTTTTAACAGAAAGAGAACAGAGATGTGTACAGATTTAACGATTTTAAATTTTTCATAATTTTATTCTAATTTTAAAATGCCCGTAAAACACCAATTAAAAACATCAGTGGAATACAGTAAAACCTCGTCATTTCGATCCCGAACAATTCGAAATAGCGTGTAATTCGAAGCTAAGAGCAGTCCCCGGCCAACATCATAGGATTTTGCGTACTTTTTAGTACGGGTTATTCAAAATACGTCTACAATGAAATTTAAAGTCATGATCTGGCGAACTCGCGAACATTTCGTTTAATTCGAAACCTTGACCCATATTGTGTGTTTAAATGGAAAGTTCATGCGTGGACATGACAAAGGCATCGCGTTTTTGTTCTCCATTTTTCGCAAACGAAATATACCTTGCCCCCCAAATAGGTAACGGTTTTTACTTATTTAATGTGAAATAAAATTGTAGATGATACAAATAGAGGAATCGTCTTATTCTTGCATCACTAAACCTTCTTTATTCCAGGTTCTCGGATTACTTCACGTATACGGCTTTATCGTAGATCTTCTCCGTAAGTTTATTGGAAAATAAAACTTCAAATAAGGATAAACAAAGATGCTAGAAGCGCGCAGGGACAGGAGGGATGAGGTTTTGTATTTGCCCACTCAACAAAATAATGCCAAAAAATATAACTTTTTATCTTAGTAATTTGGGCTTCAATATTCAATATCTTCAATGTTATTCTCATTATCACTCTCTGAACTGACACTTTCTCCCGAATCACTTTCAAGTAAGATTTCAGTCTACTTTTCATCGCCAGGTATTGCTTGCGTTTTTCTATTAGTTGGCGCCATGGTAAGTTCGAGTCTTTTAATCTCTTAGAAATTAAAGAAAAGTAACAACGGAAAATAACAAACAATAGCTGCATCCGTACAGCGTAAATGTTTCCCTCAGAGCGGCAAGAGAATATTTTTTTGTGCGATCCAAGCGCCTCCCACGCTTTCGGTCAAGAATAATTCAATATCTTTGAATGGGCTTGTTTGCGCATTGATGTCAGATAAGTGTTTCTCTCTCTCACTCTCATTATATTTAGGGTATGGATTTTTTGGGTTTAAAACAAAAATTTTATTCGAAAGGTAAATACCAGGTTTTATTATTTTACTATTCATTCGGGTAAAAATCGGGTATAAGTTACAAATATTTCGAGGTTTTAAAAAAGTTCAATCTCGGGTAATTTTCGTGTTTTATTATCCTTTAATTCGGATAAAATTATTTTAAAATAAAAATCTTGGTTAAAAATTTGAAAGTTTGATCAACAATCAAAACTTTTTACTATACCTTAAGTAAGTTTGAGAGTGTGATATCTTGTGTTAAACGCCTCCAGGTAGAGAGGAACACCTCGCAGGCTGCACAAATATCTTGTTTTCCGTTCAACTTCTTTTGAAAACACACCAGATATTAGTGAAATGGTTTTTCTTTCGGAGTGTTTTCAACTAACAGATACTTGGGCTCTTTTTTATTATCCCAACGAAGATCTAGCAGCGACTAGCTAAGGCGAGATCCTCGACTATTCGTGGCGCGAGCAAACCAAAGAGATTAAGATTGTGTTACAAAGTAAGCTTACGACTAAATTGTTTACAAAGAGAATAAACAGATTGATCACGAACATCTCGGACTGCACTCAAGCGACAGAATAGATATTGTGGCCAAATATAAAAAAAATTGTGTTTAAAGAAAACTAATAATTTCGGGTTTTACCCGAACTTTGAAAAAGGCAGTCGGAGGGTAAAAATCTGGTAAAACCCGAAAAATCCATACCCTAATTATACTGTTCTCAAGAAATGCTGAAACAAGCACTAGCCCAGATCCGAAGATCATTCCTCCTCCCTTTCCATATAGCTCTCAAGTGTTGACGCAAAAGAAAAAAACATTCATCTCAAGAGTGAGAAATATCATAAAGCAAATAAACATCCCCTTCCACCACACAGTAGCTTTCGTGCAGAGGTTCGGTTAGTCTCAGCATTGAATAGGAGTTTTTAGAACCCACAATTCGTATAACTACGCGAAAATTCAATCACAAAATTTTACGTATAATATAGGTAAAAATAAAGACAGTAAAAATTGCAGAATTAAGCGCAATAGGAAAACCCAAGGTTGCTGTTTTGAAATATATCAAGGTTTTTCAGATTTAAGAAAATGTATTGCGTCAACAAAATAATGATATCTAGCGATCACCGCGGCGTCCCCAGTACGCAGTTTTCGTCCTGCGTGCCCAGTTTATTACAATATGGGGTTTATTACAATAGAGATCGTCCATAAAATACGTCATGTTAATGTTTGCCTTTTTAGTTTTCCCTTCTCTAAAACTCGGCGCGATACGTCCTACCCCTCCCTCCTTCGTGCATGCCGCAATTCATGGATTTAAATCCCCTCGCATGTAGTTCCAAAGGGAGAATGTGTTTAGTACATATTGCAGAAAAGAATTCTACGATGAAATGTAATAATAAAGATATTTAAGCTTTTCGACAGTTAATTTTCTTTGCAAGCCGAAGATTAGGATCTGTCAAAACAGAGAATCTGCATTCAGAGTGAATTACAAGATTAGTGAAATTTACAAAGAAGAAAATAATATTGCGCTTCGCATTGAATGTTTTAACAATTTTTAAGTAGGCCTCGCAATTTTACGTCATAATAAACTGTCTTCAGAAAAAAGTTCGGAATAAAAACATAAAACCGACTTACCGACATATTTCAAAATAATTCCTGCTCTACAAAAAATAAACAGTACCGATTGCGAAAAATCCTTCTTTCTTGAAACAATGACAAGGTAAATTCTTTTAATGTGATAAAGATTCGACGACGAAATTCCTGACGCATATATGTGAAAAAACGCTGCGATTAGAGTTAATCTTAGCGATATCATTCAAAGAAAATGGAAAAACATCGTCTTTTTCCGCCTAAATTATTCCTTTAACGAAAAACAGATAACGCGAAAGTACAATTTAACACGAATTCAAGGCAAATGTCTTCAAATAACAAATAGTTCTGGAAAGAACTAATCTGCCTACTTTCCTTTCAGTACGATTTTAATACAAGTAGGGGTTTACACAGGTTTCCCGTGATACAGAAGTGCTTTTCGTCAAAATCGTCGCGGTATAATCGTATACTAACGTATTAGCTTTGAAATAAGAAAATTATTTTTTCTTATATTGTGGAAGCCCTGCTTTTATGATAAATTCTAAACATATTAATCTCGTTTTCCAATTCTATACTCGCCCTACAAAAAATTTCTTTGAACTCGGTTCAGCCAATATCTTTCATAGTTACAGAAAAATTCTAACCTTGATATTGTGGTAGCCCTGTTTTGCCGACCCGGTTAAAATATAATATATTGGTTATTTATTTATATGAAGATTATATATACGATATTTGGCTAAATTACATTAGGTCAGTTCTCTAAAATTCGTGTAAAAGAAATATCATTTTACTTTGTATTGTGATAGCCCTGCTCTTTAGTTCCACTTTAAACATCTTGATTTCATTATGGTATGTAGTACAAATCTTATTTAGAACATTTAATTGAAATCCGTTCAGCCAATTCTTTTCAAATTCTTAATTACTGAAAGAGTTTAATTTGTAATTGTGGAACCCCTGTTTGCTGATTCGTTCTAAATATGTTAATAATTTTTTACATGATTGTACATTATAAATATTAAATTTGGTTAAAATTGATGCGAGCAATTCAACAAAAATACGTGTAAAAATATCCTTGTATTGTGGCATCTCTGCTTTCTATATCTACACTAAACATCCTGATTTTGTTATTTTATGTTGCATGCTTACATCATACAAAATTTCGTTGAAATCAGTTGGGCCAATTCCTTCCAAATTCGTAATTACCTTAAATTTGCAATTGTGGCACCCCTGCTGTGTCGATTCGGTCCAAATATATCAATTTGGTCATTAATTTATGTACATATTCTATACTAGTAGAAGGTGCTTGCATATTGCATGCATTTCATCTCACCTTGAAAAAACATTCATTTTTCAGAGAGATATTTCATCATTGTAAATATTTCTTTAACTCAAAAGATTTCTCCTCTGCACCAATTTCGTTTTCTCCTTATGGAACAATAATGCAGTAAAACAATCACTAATATTTGCAATTTTAAGAATATTATAATATTCCACATTCGGTTAATAATGCCACAGATTTCTGTAAAATTTTAAAGTTGTGCCACATTTAGAAGTGAAATAACATTTATCTAATTGTTTAAATTCATTTAATTTTTAACGGCTGCAATAAAAATTTCATGCAGATATTGAAATGTTTATTCGTTTACATAGACTAAGATCTCAATAACTTAAAAATCTGATGTAGCCACCACATGACTTTCTCCATATCTGTAATATTTCTAAAAATTCCAAATAGGTTACATAATAATAAATATTTTAAGAAACTGCGAGAAAATTTTAGGCTACAAAGAACAGAAATAAACTCAAACCATAGCTTTCTGATATTGGATAAAGTCATAAAGCTCCAACAATTAAGAAAATAAAAAGGAGTGTTACTAAGAAGTAGCTAAGCGTCAATTGTTAACAATAGTCGTCGGTAGGTGGCGTGGTGGTGGCAGCTAAAATAAAAGATATCTCTTAAATAATGCAATATATGGTAAATTGTTTCAAACAAAGATAGTAGAAAATTAAATTTCCTACAACTTTTATTCCAACACATTTTACATTTATCAAATATTAAAGCAAATATTTAAAAATAACGGACAAGTGACATGAGTAAACACCCACTTCCGGTTGACAGATTTTTACCAAAAACTAATCAGTTCTTGTGACTGTCATGAAAATGTTAAATATAAAATTTCGCGTTGACCTGATTAATAGTTTTTGAGTTAGAGCACCCACAAAAAGCTGTCACATATACCCAGACATCGAGAAAATGTTCAAAACATGTTAAGGGGACCTCAAAACGTGTATTTCGATTGAAATCTCAAAAAATATTTTTTTCATGAAAACAATACTTTCCCCTATACTACACACGGAGAAAGTGAAATAATTGATAAATTCTCTCATTTTAGGATAAACCCACTCAAGATGCCAGGAAAGTGAGAAAAAACCCACTGGTTAAAAGGTTAAACAACATCAGTAACTACTATATTTATTAAATTAACACACACAGACATCATCGAGAAAATGGTTAAAACGTGTTCAGGGGACCTCAAAACGTGTATTTCCGTTGAAATCTCGAAGTCGATTTTTTTCACGAATAAAAATGTTTCAAAGGTTGTAGAAAATTGAATTTTCTACAACTTTTATTCCAGTCCATTTTTACGTATATAAATATTAAAGCAAATGTTTAAAAAATTATGGGTGACAAGAGTAAACACCCACTTTCAGTTTACCGATTTTTACCAAAAAGTAATCATTTCTTGTGACTTTCATAAAAATGTTAAATATAAAATTTCGCATTGACCTGATTAATTATTTTTGAGTTCGAGCACCCACAAAAAGCTGTCACACAGACATCATCGAGAAAATGGTCAAAACGTGTTCAGGGGACCTCAAAACGTGTATTTTCGTTGAAATCTGGAAATAGATTTTTTTCATGAAAATAATATGTACTTTCCCCTATACTACGTATGGAGAAAGTAAAAATGGAAAATAGTCTTATGAGATCGGCCAGGTATCCGTGTGTGTAGGTGTGTGTGTCCCCACCTAAGATCTTCTTCACGAATGAACCGATTTCAACTAAATTTAGTGTCATTATATATAGACGTTCCTTACAGAGGAGTAACATAACATATATATAGGAGGATAGGATAAACACACAGACACTTCCAGAAGAGCGGCAGACTCGAAATTTTTTTATTGGTAGAACTATGCGCAAAACCGACTAGAAAAACGAAAATCTTGAAAAAGTTCAACAATGCAGCCGCTAAAAATTTGCAATTGTTTAAACAAATTTTCAAGGTTTATGTATTTCCGAATGTGCTACGGAACTGAAATTTTTTTGCTAGGTAGAATTTGTAAAAAAAAAAACGAAATAGGAATTATACAAATTTTGATATTTTAATTTGTTTGGCACTCAAAAATTCTTAAAGTTTAAACAAATAGGTAAGTGTTTAGATATGACCGGGCGATATAGGGAGCTGACATTTTTACTTTCTCCATATATTGCATTGTTTAGGAGATATCTTATATTTTTAGGTGCCACCACCACGCCACCTACCGACGACTACTGTTAACAATTGACGCTTAGTTACCTCTTAGTAACACTCCTTTTTCTTTTCTTAATTGTTGAAGCTTTGTGGCTATATCCAATATCAGAAGGCTATGGTTTGAGTTTATTTCTGTTCTTTGTAATGTCTAAAATTTTCTCGTAGTTTCTTTAAATATTTATTATTATGTAACCTATATGGAATTTTTAAAAATATTTCAGATATGGAGAAAGTCATGTGGTAGCCAGATCAGATTTTTTGGAAAGTAGGCTAAAAAGAATTATAAGATGGACGAGGTGGAGCAGTTAGTCGAAAAAGGAATATTTTTTTGCGCAGATAATAATCCGGCTGTTTTTACCATTTACTATTTTTAGTTGCAGTATAATTAAGCATTATCTAAACGAAACGAATTTCTTGCAGCTAATTGGTGTCATCAATCATGTATTGAACATTATACAGTGACGTGCTTACATATGAATGTTAATAATGAAAATGTTGGCATCATAATTTTTAATTCAACAATTGAACTCGTCTTATGGCTGAAAAATTCAAGAACAAGCAATTTAAAAAATGTACTTCTCTTAGGTATCTCCAATATCCATAACAAGGTTTAAAAAAACCATTTGGTTATACAAGGATTTTTTTTTTAAACTTTGTTGAGACTATTGGAGATACTTAAGGCAAGTACATTTTTTAAATTGCTTGTACTTGAATCATAAACTTTGACAGGAAATTCGGATAACATGAATTGTCAGTGGCCGTACCCAGCATATGGTATTAACCGGCAGTCGCTCTGTATAAATGAGATTAATAAAATGGAAGATAATTCTATCATTTTAATTTATCTTATTAACGCCTGGTGAACATTTCCGATCTATCAAAGACGCATGTCTGCTGCTTCACCATTATCAAAAATAAATTAGAACGTTATTAAAAGGCTAATCGAAAAACTGATACGTCAATTAGGAACATGTTTTCCCAACCCACATAGGGAAAAGGTATGAGCTACGTAATACGCTACGCCTGTATCCTGTCATCGATAAAAAATACTCTCAGTAGATGATTTCTTCAAATACATCTAGGGAAGAGGGAAAGGTCTGATAAACGTACATAACTATACATGGAAATAATCAGAACAGACCTTTAAACAGGATCGGTTAAATATCAAAGCAACTACTAAAACATTTATTTTTAAAGAAACAAACATCGCTTATTGCATTAATGAAATTTCAGTGTTATTTTCAGAATTAAATCATTTGTTACGTTTACAGCAAACGAACGAAATTTAACCGTGAAAAAATTAGGTACATGTCGTTTCATTATATACTGTAATCATGAGATTTCAAAAAATATTTATTTTAGTAATTTATTTATAGGAAGCTCATAATCAGCCTTCTTACAGTTTTTACAATGAGAATATCAAAGACAACAAATACGAGAACGTTCGACCGTGCCCATAGCAGGATTCGAACCTGCGATCCTAGAATTGAGAGCCGAAAAATTTAGTACTCAAAGGCTACAACAATTTTTTTTTTTTTCAAATTTTGATCTTGCTTCATAATTTATGTGGAAATATGTATTAAATTCGTATAAAAGTTCGTATTAAATAAAATTTCCCCTCTTAGAATTAAGCAAGTTAAGTTAGTGTACAGTGTATCACAAATAGGCGCGTTTAGAGCGATGAAGTATTTGAAACAACGATATACTTTGTACAATACGAGTGAAACACCACTACCCGATTACGCCTTTCTGTCTACTAAAGCAGTGCTTCCCACACTATGATGGTCCGCGGACCATTTGTGGTCCGTTGGTCGTTGGTGTTCTCCGAAGGTTTCCAAAATATAATGTTTTAGAATGAACTGCATATTTAGTCGATTTTTTTGGAAAAGTTAAACAATTCTTACACTATCACAGGTATTCAATACTTTATTATTACCCCTTAGTTAGGCGCACCGGCGTACAGAGTACGCCAACGCATTTTGAAATGTTGGCAATTTGTAAATTTTGCTTCATATACTTTGTTCTTTTATGTAACCTATGAGTATTGCCTGAGTAGTCGAATGAGCTGTTTGTAACCTTTTAGCTATTGTTCTTGAGGAGTAAGACAGACGCAAAGCTGTGTGCGTCGCTTTTATTTTGTAATATGTTTATTATGATGTTGTTTGTAAAACTATTTTATATTTCTCAAATTTCTCCTGCAATATTTGAAAATAATTCTTGGAATAAAACTAGTCAGAAGCCCCTCAAACAGACAGAAACCTGTGTAAAACATTTAAAAATGTTCAAATAAACTACGTATCCAATTAACCTTTTTTCTTAAACGAAGTTACAGTGGGTACGTTTGTGCAAGAAATGAGGTAGTCCGTAGGGTCTGTAGGATTGCTGTAGTGGTCCGCGGAGCTCAAAAGTTTGGAAAGCACTGTACTAAAACATTTCTTCCCTCCCAAAAGTTGGTGCATTAAGAAACGTTTCAGAAATGATTACCCGGAAATGTTGAATATTTATTTACCCATCTATTTTCTCATCTATTGCAATTAATGAAACACTCGTAAATTATTTAAAACATTACTCACTTGAGTTATGTAGTTGTAATATTTACGTTAACATTCTTTTCTTCGTCGTAGATAATCCATCTCCTTCCGCTTTCAAAATGCTGCATGCAAACGTACTTATGTAAGATTATAGCAGATCTTATTTACTTCGGTAACTGCGAAGATTGTTTTCGTCGACAGCAATCAAGTAATATCCACGCATAGATTTTATAAGTTCAAAGTGTATAACGACTTTCTTGTTTGATTTATTTGATAGCAGCTACTCCTACGATAGATATGTATTCGAGAATTAATATTTTACTTGGCTAGTTCTACAAATTTAATTTGAAGACTTTTTCGACGGAAAGTTCTTTTTCGTTTCTGGTAAAGTGGCACCCCTGTTTTGGTTATGTCAACCATTCAGGCTTATTGAGTTCAACCGTAAGTTCTAAATACCTAATTTCATGAAAATCCGTTCAGTTCAGCCGAGAACGAACATGCGTACGGACGGACAGGTGTATAGAACGAAGGCCTGTCCAACACATAGCTCGCGGGCGACATGTTGCCCACGAGGTACTTCAATGTTGCTCGCTAACTAAAGTTCCAAGCAATTACATTAATTTCAAATCCTTTTCAAATTTTGAGTATTTTCATGCGAGGTACGGCTTTTTAAGAAATATAAACAAGATTGGAAAGGTGTACTCCATGTCGGAATAGACCGAGTTTCCAAATGCGTTCTTTGGGATTTCACAATGTTCTCAATATTTTTCGCTCAGATGAGTATTAAACGAGAAGCTAGTGAGGTAGGTTGTAAAATACATGTAAGTCCTTATGTAAAGTTGTCATTATTGTCCGATTATAACCAAAGCTGGAATCGGTCGACAAATTTAAGTAAAACTTCTTAATACTAAATGTCATCAAATACGTCCTGTGGTTCCCGAAGATGAACATTGTAAACGACATGTAGATCTTCATGTAAAGTGGTCGTAATTGTTGTCCGATTTTAACCAAAATTAGAATCGATCGACTAATTTTAGCAAAACTCCCCAATACCAAATTTCATCAAAATACGTCCAGCGGTTCCCGAGTTTTAACATGCGGACAGACGGATGGACGGACGGAAACGATCTCTCCTACTAGCATATGCGTTCACTTCGTGCAAAGAAAGCATAATAATCGAAACATTTTAATGACAGCGTGAGAATAGTTTGGATGAAACATGTTACTTCATATACTTGCTGACAACATTCAACAGTATACAATTTCACGTGTGGATTCTAAAAATAAAATAACTAGCTTTTCCGTAAGAATATTCCTATGTTTAGATACATTTCATTTTTTAACAATATTAATATTTTGGCATGAATAAGTACAATGTATGTTGCCCACGACTTGAAATTTTTTAGTTGAAGCTGCCCGCTGGCATTGAGGCAGTGGTTTCCAAATTGCGGGGCGCGACCCCCTCGGGAGATGAGGCGCGGGGAATAAAGCAGGGAGGGGAGAGGGGGGAGGCGCAAAATGTTACACGTATATTTGCCTTCCGTTTAGCTATCCTAACTCTAAGGCCTACAATATGCAGCCGTCAAATCCTAGCCTTCAATTGGCTAGGACGTATAGTTTGCCTCCTTGTTTTTCTTAACGTGGTTATATTAATAATTGTTGGTCTAGTGGATATTGTAAAGGAATGTTGACTAAACATGATATAGAAGGAGACGCAAAGGCATTTTTCTTAGATGAGGGAGCGCAGCCTTGTAATGTTTGGAAACCACTGCTTTAAAGGTTGGACAGACCTGTAATAGGCGATTTATTGGAAATGAAACGCGGCTAAAAATCAACGCTTTCCTTACGTGTACAAAAAACGTCTTTGCTATATCGAAGTCTCGTGAAGGATCACATGGCGGTTTCCGAAAAGGGAAGGAAACGTCATCACCGCAATGCTCGTGTTTACGTTAAGCTTATCACCGTATTGATTTAGCGGTCCTTGATATGCCCAGTGACCGTTTGGTAATTGGATTGAATGATATTTCGAGCATCGCTTGCCAGGGAAGCTTATACAATTTTCTACATTTCAACTCGCGTCAAAGTTAGACTTCGGTAATAATCCTCCAATACGCTTGTTATTCCCAATTTTACAACTCTTCAATGCATAGTTACTTATCCTATAAATAAATGTCTTCATTAACAAAAGTTCTTATTTTTCACAGTGATAAAAATCAATTTATCCCAGGTCTGTACGTCATGCATATCACGCAATACGCTAATCATTTTTCCTTTATACTTTCGTTTACCCAAAAGTTCTCGTTTTCTTGCACTTGTGACATTTTTTTTATTCCTCGCCCAACTATTATTAAATCGTGGTCATTTCCTCAATTTCTCGAAACATCAACGTAATCCAGAAACAAGTAGGGATGTACACGGGTTCCCCGTGGTACAAAAATGCTTTTCGTCAGATGTTTATTTCGTGTTGCCATTCTATACTCGTCCTACTCACGAAATTTCATTGAAATCGGATCAGCCAATACCTTCCAAATTCAAAGTTTCAGAAAAATTATAACCTTGATATTTTGGCACTCTTGTTTAGTCTGCCCGGTTGAAATATGCTATTTTGGTTATTTATTTATATGAAGATTATATATGCCATATTTTGTTTAAATCCAGGCGGTCAATTATCTAGATATAGGTGTAAAAGAAATATTATTTTACTTTTTACTGTCATAGCCTTACTCTATAGCTCCGCTATCAACATCTTGGTTTCATTATGGTATGTTGTACAAATCTTATATACAAAATTTAGTTGAAATCCGTTCCACGAATTCCTTCCAAATCCGTAATTACTGAAAGAGTTTTATTTTTAATTTTGGCACCACTCTTTAGATGATCCGGCCCAAATACGCTATTATGGTTTTGTATGTGTACATCATTGGCGGATCCAGAAACTTCCCAAGGGGGGGGGGAGCGATAGCCCCAACGGCCCCTCCCCTTTCTTGATTTCGTCTATGCCGACGACCATACATTTTGAAAATCCGCATTCCCATCAAAATCTTTCTTTCCCTTGTCATACAGACTAATCTTCGGTGTACAAACAAGGAATGTTGCGCGGAATAAATTTAGGAATGCACCCAGTGGAGGGCAATGGAGTCGTCCAAGGGGAGGGCGATCGCCTCCATCGCCCTCCCCTCCCCTTGGATCTGCCACTGGTGTAGATTATAAATATTAAACTTGGTTGAAATTGATGCAGACAATTCAACACAAATACGCCTAAAAAGAAAATGAATTATTCCCTGTATTGTGACAGCCCAGATTTCTATATCTATACTAAACATCTTGATTTTGTTTTTTATGTTGCGCACCTTCATACAAAATTTCGTTGAAATAGGTTCGGCCAATTCATAATTGCCGAAATGTTTTATTTCGCAACTGTGGCACCCCTGCTGACTCGATTCGGTCCAAATATGTCATTTTAGTCATGTATTTATGTGAAGATTCAATGTACCAAATTTGGTTTAAATCGGTTCAGCCAATTCTTCCCTGATATATGCTTACGGACGGACGGACATCACGAAGATAATATGTAGTGCTTTTCAGCTATGAAGAAAAGCACTAAAAATATCATATCCGAAAAACAATAAAAACACCAAATGTCTGATGTATTCATTTATTTTTTACGGTGTAAAATTATTTCGCAAACCTTATTCTTTCTTGATAACAGTTTTATCTGTTACTTATATAACCGAAATTTTTTTTTTCGAAATTTCCGAATTATTTCATTGCATTCGTCCCTGATTTGTCTTCGAACCAACCACTTTTTGACGCCATTTAATACCATAGCTATTACTATAAACTTAATGACTTATTTATATTTATTTGAACTGATGACCAATTACGAGTACATTAAGTATTTCATTCACTTTAATCATTAGCCGAGCTTTTTGAAACTGTTCACAATACTTTTAAGAACAAGATATTTTTACATGCATATAATTTTAACTCAACTATATAACGACATTAGTTACTCATTTTTATCTTGTGCACAATTATCTTTTAGTGCCAGACCTATGTCAGAATTTTGACTGATTAATGCTGATTTTAAGATAAGATATTAATGCTATAAATTAAAAATAATCATACCATTGTGACACTTCAATTGTCCTTCATATATCGCCAAATATATTTATCTGCTACAGCTTTTTGACAAATAATCAAAACTTCAGTAGAAACAAGTATTTTTGAAAATGCATGCTTAATGTCTCGGACATCGAATTTATTCAAATGTAATGTTAATTTTGAAGTAGTTATCACCTAATATAAAACGCTTGATATCTTTGTCTGCGCGACGGGGATGCATCGCCGGGGATGTCTGCAGGCAGCGTTGGTTGGTCCATGTAGAGCTCTTAAAAGGCGAATAATTCGATCAAATACCCAGATATAATCTTGAAATTTGACAGAGATAATCTACTCGGATATGAAAATACGGCGACGAAGAAAATTTTACGAAAAACTTCCAGGGTTCGACTCCAGGGGATGATTTGCATTCTCCATAAGATAACAGGTAAAAATAGACTTTTTGACGTGCAGGCTTATCTTCTTTTTGACATTAAAATTAGAAATCATTAACTCACAAGCTTAAAATTAAAACTATTTTAACGAAAAGATTACAAGGTTTCTTATTCTGTTCATATTTTTTCGTCTACAGTTCGAAATTTCTCATGTTAAACGTTAAATTCGCATATTTTTGGGAAATCTTGCCATTTTAACGGGATGTTACCATGCCTACCAATTACATTGTTAAACCTCGAAATCCTATTGCTATTTCAATCCTTATGCGTTTAAGCGTGCTCTGAAGGCTTTTAATACGAGAAGGAGAAAAAGACGAAAGGAGGGGGGAAATATTTTCATAGCAATCAATGTAATCAACATTCGTTGCGCTATTTACGAGAAGGTATACCTAAAAACCTGAAATACTATTTAAAATGATTAAAATCGTTATGATGAGCTAAATTCAATATTATTGAAATAGAAACGGTATGAAAATCGGAGGTATTTGCTGGACATTTTAATAAACAAACAGAGCATGTAAGATATTATAGCGTGAAGGATTGTGCGATAGGATACGGGAGTTAATTAGAAGAATGGAGTATTTGAGGACGGTTTTGGAAATAGGAAGAGAAAGAGAGGTTTAAAAGAATCAAAGAATCACAAAAATAATAATAAACGGCTAAGTTTTCAGTCCGTTGGCCTGAGTGACAAGCTATTAAAACGCGAATAACTCGATCAATGATGTAGATAGAATATTGAAATTTTGCAGAAATTTATATAATGAGTTAATCAGAATTTTTTATTTAAGGTTGACATGGTAATTAAAGAAATTACTGTCAGTTTGTGACGCTATTTTGAGGGGGGGATATATTGCACTTCCACCGAATTAAACTAATGAAATTTTAGAAGAAAGGGAGGAGAATGGGTGGGAGGAAGATGGAGGATGGGAAGAAAAGAGGAAGGTGAAGAATAAGAGAGAGAAAGGATTGGAGAATGAGAAGAAGAGGGAAAATATGAGAGAGAGAGAGAATAGGAGGAAGAGAGAATAGGAGGGAGAGAGAATAGGAGGGAGAGAGAATAGGAGGGAGAGAGAATAGGAGGGAGAGAGAATAGGAGGGAGAGAGAATAGGAGGGAGAGAGAATAGGAGGGAGAGAGAATAGGAGGGAGAGAGAATAGGAGGGAGAGAGAATAGGAGGGAGAGAGAATAGGAGGGAGAGAGAATAGGAGGGAGAGAGAATAGGAGGGAGAGAGAATAGGAGGGAGAGAGAATAGGAGGGAGAGAGAATAGGAGGGAGAGAGAATAGGAGGGAGAGAGAATAGGAGGGAGAGAGAATAGGAGGGAGAGAGAATAGGAGGGAGAGAGAATAGAAGAGAGAGAGAGAATAGGAGGGGGAGAGAATAGGAGGGAGAGAGAATGGGGGAGAGGGAGGAAAGAGAATGGGAGGGAGGCAGAGAGAAAGGGAGGAAGAATGGGAAGTATCTTAATTTTAATTCATTATCTGCACATACCCGTCATATTTGACTGACAATTACGCTAGTTCATTATATAGTTTAGTTGAGGTAGACTGTTTCTGGCACAGTAATCGCCTTAATCTGTTGCCATGTCCTGCCAATATTAAACTGAACTTATTTATATGGCCAGAAGTATGATTTTCAAAGGACGAGTTATTTATAAGCAAAGGTGTCATGATATTAAAACTTTCTAATATACACATTACGTGCACAACAGTTTAATGATTTTAATTTTTAATATAACTTCCATATGTTTCGATTCGTTTTGTATTATTATCACCAATTTCGATTGGAAAGCAGTGAATACCTTATTAGAAAAGCTATTTTTTCAGTCATTGTATTAATTTTATTTAAAGTCATCGTCATTTAGAAGAATTTATTCTGATTGTCTTTGCTTGACGATAAAAATGGTTCTTTTTAATCTGAAGAATTTTCCATGTGGTGCGTCGGGATTTCTTAATCTTCTCCGTTTGTATATTGTGATGAGATAAAACAATGCGATGAGGGGAAAAACGAGTCATTGCTCAAACGACACTAGCAATGAAATTTTTCAATGTTCTCGTAATGACAGATAAAAACTGCAATAGCGCCAGTATTTACGCAAAATTCGATGAAATAGGATCAATAAGCCAAATTTTACAATAAAAATTAGAATCTCCATTCCTTTCCTCAGAGAATAGTACATACAAATCTTGCTCCGATATTACAATCCTAAGATATTTTAATGTGCAAGAGAAAATTACCCTGCACGATGGATTTCAGACTTACCATGTAAATCAAATCGGAAGGATAGTTTCTGGAACCGAACCCGGGACTTTCAACCACCGCAAGAAAAACTATCCTGGGGAGCTCGGCTCCAGTAGCAAGAGATTTCCATCAAGTGTCATGAAAATCGGTCTATTGGTTCAAAAGTTAAAAGGGGGACAGACAGACACAACGGCGAACTAGAAGCCTATTGACAAAGTAGGCTAAAAATTACCATCGAAATAGATATTTGAATAAATGTACATTTTTGTGTAGATGTCTTAAAACGTATGAACTTCAAAATAACCATACGTGAACAAATAAAACTAAAACGTATTTTCCAGTTTTTTCGCTTTGTCTGCTATTCTGGCACTGAGAATAAAATTCACGGTGGTGGGCGTAATCTTGTGGAACTGTTCCATGATGAACAAATAAAATGAAAACAGTTTTGGAAAATACTAAGTTTTCATATTATTTGTTCATCATAAAACAGTTCCACAAGATTACGCCACCATAGTGAATTTTAAAATCGTACGTGCGCTAAAACCAAAATAATTTATCTTTTTATGGTTAACTCGGGATATTTGCAGAGCAATTTCAGCAATAGGCGAATCTCTAAGAAAAAATATCTCCGCTATTTCTCAATGTTTGATTTTTCCTTTAAAATATTCCGGTTTGTCGCCGTATCTCGATGAGGCAACAAGTATCGCAAAAGTCGTCCAAGAAGCTATTAACCGAAAGGGAATTCAAATGACGAAATAAAGGAGTATGAGATAAAAATAGCGGTATCGAAGAGTTTCAGTCCCATTACTCCGTATCGATCCGTTTCTCTGTATTGCAGACGGATACGCGAAGGTGATAACACTTTGGAGCAATCAGTCTCTCGATTTTCATGATTTCAGTTGTTCCATGCTGGACGATATCAACTTTGCGACGGGAGTGGCATGGGAAAGAAAATTTTTCATCATCTTAAGGGATTATTTCTTTGAGAAGAATGCTTTTTATTTTAGATAATCTCATAGAAATGAGGTTTTAAACTGAGAATTTTATTTTTCAGGGCCTTGCGAAACAAGAAATAAAAGTTTTATCTCAAAAGTTCCATAACTGGTTTTAAAAAACCGGGAACTTTTAAGGTAATTTCTCTTATATAGGCGAAAATTAGACTTTCAAATTCTCATACATGTTTTGACACGTTCATTCCTGTCACGGCACGCGCAACACGCATCCCTGTTTATGCCTGCGGTTGTCTTAGTTGACGCTCGGGGTTGGATGGACCACTGATGAACATTAAATTTTGGCCTAAATTGGGTACAAGTATAACATAGACTCATAACCTGCTGCAACAGGCTTATAAATGCTTTATCGCGTTTACGTGTTTATGTGTGGTACGGTCGTTTTCGCGACGGAGGAGAGTGTGTTGACAATTATCGCAGAAACTCAAGCGGCTGTGACAGAGCTCATGAATAATATTCCCGAAAATGACCTCCAGTGTTGCCTCAACGATCTTCAGCGATATTAGCAACGGTGTATTGATGCAGGGAACATTGTCCCGGAACCTTTTGGACATACCATGTATTTACGCATAAGTATAATCAGTTCGTTCGTAGAATATTCCTATTTCCAGTTGTATAAAAGTGACATTTAACGCCCGCGTGTGTACCTCTTAGGCTGAAGAAAAAGGTGTGCAAATGGAGATATTTACGATGAGTTGGAGGAAAATAAGATGGTAGACAAGAATTTCGGAACAAGAGGGATTTCAAGGAATAGGAGGGAAGAGAAGGAGATTGTCACGCATATAAACGACTATAGATTAATTTGAGGATTCTAAATTGGCAAGGAGCGCTCTATAACAGCGTTTCTCAAATTGGGTGGCGCAAAAAAACTTTGTTGAGCAAATAAAGCGATTTGGAAATATGTCATTTAGGCAATATTCTTTCCTATAAAATATTAATAGTGACGTAGTACCAAAAACTGAATGCGTCCAAACGATGTGATAGCCGTATGCACATATTGTTTCAAGTAGGTTAGTGCCGCGAGATTCTGTTTATCTCTGAAAGAGTATCCCGCCCAAAAACCGCTGCTCTAGAAAAACAAACGATATTCTGAAAAATACTAAGAAATTAATATTTTAAAATAAGCTTCAACACTTCATATAATTTTCTGAGTGTATTTTAGATGGATGGCGAACCCTCTCGTTTTAAGCTCTTTCGTTCGATCCTGATGTGAATTTGAAAATTGTTCCAGTTAATATAAAGGTTTTTCTTCGAGTCACGTATTTATAGAAATTATAAACAGTTCAGGAAGAGATTAAAGGTAAGTTTATTTTAAAATTATTATCAAACCCAGAATAAGCACTTACGTATCAAAAGTTGAAAGAGAAAGTAAAGTAAGATGTGATAAAAGTTATTAATAGTTACATAAAATGAAGAAATTTGCAATAAAGTTTCTTATTTTTACTATGTACAATTCAAAGGTAACCGCGTGATATTCAAGGGGGCCGCGACAATTGAAAATTTGAGAAGCACTGCTCTAGAGACAATATAACGTTTCCATGCAAACACCTTAACATACCACTGATTTTTCATCTACATTGCATGATAGCTCGCGACATCAGAAACTAATTCTCTAAGCCTGTCGGCGCGTTCAAGTCTTTCGAGTGGACGGTTTAATTGCAGGAAATGATCGCGTCGCACATCTCTATTATTGAGATCGCGCTGTACATCGAACGCAGACTGAGGGCAAGCGAGATAAATGCGGAATGGAAGTGATAAGGCGTTCTGTTATGTCCCGCGTGTAAACAAATCCCCAAAAGAGTGGGCGGCGCTTATCGCGCGTGGCTTTTCGAACGCGTTATCGCTCGCCTCGCGCCCATCGGCCGTTCACGAACAAAGCGTTCGACGGCGATGGCTCGCGGGCGCGTGGATTTGCAATCACCGACTTTACAGAAAACGGCCCAGAGATTTTGCGCAAGCGCTCGCGAACGCGATCGGGCGAAAAGTCGATCCGAGCGTAAAACGCTACGACCATCCAGTTTTCCTGGCGATCAGTCGAGATATCTCGATTAATGGCGCGAATTTCGCAGCGTCACGTTGAGAGGTGCAGATCCGATTTCGTTTATCTTGGCAACCGATTGTTTAACGTTAACGCCCGGTACCTGTCCAGGAATTCCGCGTTTGTCTTATCCATCCCATTCGCTCGGAGAAAGGGGGAGGGCGAGGGAAGGGGGGAGGGAGACACACGAAGAGGAAAGTGGGGAAAAAGAGAGAGAAATATAAAGGTTTAAAAGTATCCCTTCGGCGTCTTGACACTTCTTGGAGTTTATATCTATCTACTCGTATCTAGGGCCTTGTGGTGGAAGTCATCAGAGCGCCTCGGGAAGGAGACGACGCGCCGGAGTAGTACAAAGACACGAAGTTCGGCCGAAGGAAATAAACCTATTTCGATGAAAACACGACGCATCCCTTTAAACTAACAATAAGGGAAAGTGTTTTTTCTTTTCGACGCGCTGGAGCAGCAGTTCTAAACTTTTTTTTCCGTCGCGACACACATGAAGGTCGATGCTCATGTGCGCCACACACTGCACACTACAATCCGCCGAACTAAACAAGATTGAAAAGGTGTACTCCACGTCGGAGTACGCAGAGTTTCCAAATGCGTTCTTTGAGATTTCACAATGTTCTCAATATTTTTCGCTCAGATGAGAATTTAACGAGAAGCAAGCGAGGTACGTTGTAAAATACATGTAGGTCTTCATGCAAAGTAGTCGTAATTATTATCCGATTTTAACGAAAATTGGAATCGGTCAATTAATTTTAACAAAACTCCCCAATACCAAATTTCATTACAATATGTCAAGCGGTACCCGAGTTGAAACAAAGGAACATTGTAAACTACATGTATGTCTTCATGTAAAGTGGTCGTCATTGTTGTCCGATTTTAATCAACATTGGAATCGTCGACCAAATTTAGCAATACTCCCCAATACCAAATTTCATCAAAATACGTCCAGCGGTTTCCGAGTTTTAACATGCGGACGGACGACCTCCCCTATATGCGTTCACTTCGTGCGAAGAACGCATAAAAATTATTGTGTAACAATGAAGGGTTTAAGCCTAAGTATTTTTTTATTGTTGAAATTAACGCAAGAAAAAGGTAAAAAATTCTGCATAACAAAATTTATTTTATTTTATGCCAGCCGTTATTAAAATTTCCGGCGGCACACCTCCCGGCTCACCCGCATATGCATTACTGTATGTCCGTCTGCAAAAAAATCATTAATAACTCGTAACCAAGAAGAGATCCTTGTGGGTCAAATGCTGGTTGGTTTGAGAAATCAAAAATTGTACATTCTTCCGAGCTATGCAATTAAATAAATCGAATTTTGCACAATTCTTCGTATCGCTGATGGGCGCTTTCGGGTTTCGCTGCGTTGAGGACATTGCTTACTCTCGACGTTTCGCAAGCATTGCAGCCCGCATCTTCAGAAAATGAAGTGATCTCCGATGATAGGGGTCTACTTATATATCCACTCGTGCCTTTCTGAGTTCAGGGCATCGAACCGGAACCGAACCGAAAATCGAAACCGAAAAAAAACTGTCGTTTTAGCTGGAGTGAAACCGAACCCGAACCGAAAATAATCTTTTTCTGAACCCAAACCGAAAACCGTTATTTATTTCGTTCCATTTTTTCGGTTCGCATAAACAGTTGGAAAGAAAGAAGGTTTTTTTTTCTTTTGCTTTAATACGAGTCTTTTTTGAAAGCCTCACTTTTCAGCACAGAATATGGTAAAAGCTAATGGTTTTCTTGAGAATACATGGTCCTAAGTCTTTGGAGAGATGGATTTTTGTGATATGTAATATCTGTCGGTTCAATGGTGGGATTTTTCATGGGCATCTCAATACATAGAGAGAGAGAGTCAAGGATACGTCCTGCTGAGATTTCCCGGAACCCTGTTAAACGAAGCTAGTGGAAAGTAACTGAGTGGTACTTTGAAGATAGTTGCTAATCGTTTTTGTACCCTCCCCCTGAGCCTACCCCGTGGACTGTTCCGAGTAAAAATGTTTAACGATTTTTCACTTGGATTTTGCTTCACTTTGGAGATTATTGTCCCCATAAACTTTCATCCATTCTCTATATACATTGAACCCTTATATTCTAGTAGTCTTCCTCTAAAACTTATCCAAGAAGGATCGTTCCGCAGTCGTGTTTTTGGGGTATTCTTACTTCTATTATCCTTTGTTACAGATTAGTAAATTTCTATTTATGTAGTGCATTTTAATACGAACACATATTAGCATTCGTTGTTAAAAACTGAAGAGGGATTAAGGATTAATGCAAATTTGTAATTTTTAGTGAAGTATTTTGCTGACTGCAAAAACACATATTAGAGACTCCACTTAGACAGTTCATGACGCGCTGAATATGTAAGTCTGATTTTCCTTCTTTGTGTGCGTTTGATTTCAAGAGGATATTTATTAGAGCGATGAAAATCGGTTTCGTCTCCATTTCCCCTGGAAAAACGTAACAGCCTATGTGCTGACATGCAGACTTTTTCTGGTTATTATTTTAAAATATCTAAGATATTTGCGCGATATTTGCGTGGCCATAAAGATAAAAGATAGTAGATTATCATAGAATTTGATTTATCAATCGCGTTTCTTCATAGATTCACGTTTTTATTAATTTTATCAGTTTAGGTCCTTGATAACCGGTATAGTTGGATTGTATTGTTGTCATCATTCCCCTGCTTAATATGCACATGTACATTTAAAAAAGCTAAAACTATTTTTTTCAAATCGTCCTAATCGTCTTCGATGAATCTTCCCGAGTCGTGAAGGAGAGGGAGGGAGTGCAAGTGAGAATGAGGATAAAGCAGAATAAGAAAGAGAATACTCTAGGCTCGTACATAATAAATGCAGTTGTTGTATTTCAACTTCATTGAATTTCTCCTTCTTGGAAACGTCTTACGGTCTCCTCTCCTGTCCCATGCCTATTTCGGTTGATTCCCGTTGAATTTCAGCGGACGTCTTTCATTTCTAAAAGTATTCCAACAATTTGAGAGGTGTCACTTTCGCGGCAGATTGAATTTTAACTTCCTATCTACGTGAATGTTATGTCAGTCGGTGAATATGTGTTTCTGTCGTTACGCCACCTCAGCCTTCAGGGTTTATTATTGTATAAAATACAACGTATTCTTGCGCATCGACCAGAGTTAGCAAAGATTATTCCGCGTCTTGAGCGATCGTTTGAAGGTAGTATTATAATTCACCATTGTTATTTAACAGTCTTTCTTGCATCGTGATGATAGCGTGAGCAGGCCCATGGAATTGTATTTTCGTCCAAGTGAAGGGTTGTTTGGGAGGGCTGAAGCAAACTCGCTGCGTATATAGTTCCAATAGTAGGAGTAGGAGTGGATTTACGAATTTCGAATCTACGATTTCATCGGTTTTATCAAATTCTCCGGATCGATAGTATCAGGTAACTATAAAATGCTAATTCTCTTGGTCACTTGGTCATTATGTCCATAACGCTCAATATCTCAGTTGTTTCTTTATCCATCCAGCCAAATTTGGTAGGATTGAATTGATCACGTACCAGACGCGAATGGCATAAAAAATTCCAAAAAGGTCCTCGGTTCGACTCCAGAGGGTGATTTCAATTTCCCATAAGATAACACGTAAAAATCGATTTTTCGACGTAAAGGCTTTTACTCTTTTGCAAATTAAAATTAGAAATAATTGACCTACGATCTTCGGACCCGGACCGTTTTAAAGAAAAATAAATAACGTTTCTTATTCGTATCGTCATATTTTGCCTACGATACAAAATCGCTAAATTTCTACGTTGAAATCATATTTATTGGAAAATTTTAAATTTTTTAACGATATGTTACCTTGCCGACTGTGTCATTGTTAAACCTCGAGATTGTATTGCCGTGCTTTGAATGTTTTAATAGGTGAGAGAGAAGGAGAGAGAGGAAGAAATAAGCAGAGAGAGGAAGAAATAAGGAGAGAGAGGAAGAAATAAGGAGAGAGGAAGATAGGAGAGAGGAAGAAAGGAGAGAGACAGGGGAAGAGAGGAGGGAGACGGAGAGAAAGGTAGAGGGAGAGAAAGATAAATAATGTTATTTATTAGAGCGAGATTGAGACTAGGAAATATATTTTTCCAGAGAAAGAGAGAGAGGGGGGGAAGGAGAATGAGAGGAAGGAGGATTAGAGAGAGGAAGAGAGAAAAGGAAGAAGAATGGAAAGTGCCTTAAATTTAGTACTTAATCCACGCAACCAAAGTTGGTAGGGTTGCTACAATCACGTACCAATAGCGAATGATATAAAAAAATCAAAAAAGGTCCCGGGTTCGTCTCCAGAGGGTGATTTAAATCTCCAATAAGACAATCAATATCTTAGCCGTTTGTTTGATTAAAAATACCGTTTTAAACTGGCTATTTCATCTAGTTTGTTACATAATGGAAATAGCGAAAGTGACAAGGCACAACTTTCAAAAACAGTCGAGATATATGCGCTTAGAAAATTATAAACAACTGATAAAATTCTCCATATATTCCACGTTAAACACAGACGAGCGTGGTGGTGGTGAGCGTGGAGGTAGTGAGCGTGGTAGTGGTGAGCGTGGTGGAGGTGAGCATAGTGGTGGAGGTGAGCTCATGTCACAACAGGAATACATATTCACCGACTGACATAACATTCACGTAGATTCATTCATTCATTCATCATGCTTCTGTCCGAAGACAGGTTTTAACTGAATCGCTGCCTCCATTTCTCTCTCTCCCTAGAAGCCTCTTTTATATCTCTATAAGTATTATATCCCTGCTTTATGTTATCTAATATTCCTATTCTTTTTCTCCCTCTTCCTCTTCTTCCACTAATTTCACGTAGATAGGAAATTAAAATTCAGTCTGCCGCGAAAGCGACGCCGCTCAAATTGTTGGAATACTTTTGGAAATGATTGTACATAATATCGCAAGTCGTCCAAGATGACGGCGACGGGAATCAATTTTAAGATATTTATCTGTATAGGAAAATTTAATTCCCTATATAAATATGCATATACCGTTTCAAATCATCCTTTTTCACTCAATGTTTCCTCAATCCCTCGTCTCTTCCCCCCGCTTTCCTCTCTCGCTCTTCTTTACAGTCTCTTTCCTGTCATTATTCGTACCGGCCACTTATATCCATTCCTTCCTATAAATCATTACTCAATTGGAGGACATTTTATTAATTAGATCGGATTTTGGTTGCTTGGAATAAATGTTACTCTGTGTATATATTTGTCATCTTAAGAAAATTTGTAATTATATATTGCATGGTATTTGTAATATTAACATCTAAATTACTGTATTTGAAATAATTAAGTAGCTTTTTTTTAAAACTCTCTATGAATTACATTCTACATTCAAATGTGAATTAATATTATTGTACCTGTTCAAGTACGTGCATGAGTACCTACTGTTAGAGTAAACTGATTATGATAATGAGAATATCTGCTTATATTGGAATCCGGAATACTGGAATTGCAAAATCAAATAAATGTTGACTTTTAAAAGAATAACAATGGTTTTACATCAAATTAAAGACTAAAAATTAAAAAAGTATTTAATAGCTTTTATACGCTACGTTTTATGTTCGTTACATGGTGGGAGGGGGCGCTTGCGCGATGTAATCTGTGGATATCTATTTTTGCCTTTCTGACTTGCGATAGTGAAGACGTATTTGGTTTAATTAAAAAATAACATTAATTAATAAAGATTATTTTGGAATCCTCTTGAAATTTACCCCAGAAATTGCAAGTTGGAGCGACAAAAACCGGTTCGAACCGATTCACTGGCGGTTGCTGAAGCGAAACCGGAACCGAACCGAAATTGTTTGTTTTGTGTGAGCCGAAACGAAAACCGGAGCGAAAAAAATTTCAGTTCGATGCCCTGCCTGAGTTTAACCGTTGTCCATAGATGATTGGCTCGGGCTAGTTTCCATTCCTTTCTCTTCAGTCGTTGCTCCAACGGATCTTTCTTCCCTTTTTATTTTCCGTTGGAATAGTCGCTTCCAAGTCGCGCTGAGGTGCAAGCCGTCGTCTCTGTTGAAATTTACGGGATGTTTTTCGATTTCAATCGCTTCGCTAATCAACCTCTGAAATTATCGATACTCTTTCGCGAGCAATTTAGTTTCTTCCAGCGTGACTTTATGCCCTGGGCCCGAGGTGATGTTCTCCGCTATGGCCGACTCCATTGCTTGTTGTTCATGGTCCGTGTATGTTCAGCTAACCGGCAGCGAATAGACGTTTGTCCCACGTCCACCTGTCCGCATCTGCATCGGATCCTGTAGACTCATTCAGATGTTATAGGGTCGAGTGCATCTTTCGCAGACGGAGGTTCTTCTTTTATTTTTCTCAGCGCATTGAACCGGACGACGATAAAATCACGCAGCGAAACCCGAAAGCGTCCACCAGCGCTCAACAACGCTGCGAAAGCCGCCAACTCAAAATTTTCGTATTCTTTAATGTCGCTTTGTCCGCTCATTACCTAGCGGCAGTTTGAAATCCCCGGTGAAAATGCCCGGCAATACGAATTTCCACCAGAGATTGTATACTGAGACTAAAAAATAAAATTATTAAAAAATAACTTATATTTTGCACTAAAAAGAATTTTTTTTATTTACTAGGCTTGATTTAAATTTTTGTAAAAGTTATATGGCTTACACTTTTAAAAAATTCACTTTTACAAAAGTTTTGCATCGTTTCTAGCAAACCAATTTTTTTCTTTTCAGTTTAAAATATAAAATTCATTTTTAAAAGTATAATTTTTAATTATTTCTAGTTGGGAACTAGCTCGGATTTTACTACCGTCAATTTCTTTTAGCATGGTTTCTGAACGTTTGTTAAGCATTAAAAATCGTAAAATGTTTCTGTTCGACTCAGAGATTATAAAAACAACGGATGCAATTCTGAGTACAATATAACGGAAGTGTAAATGGATGAACCCATGACGTCGCTCAAATGTAACATCATGTAATCCTATAGGGCAGCGTTGTACAACCACATCGCCATTTACCACAAGTGGCAAAAAATCCGCAGAACTGGCGAATTGATGCTCTTCATCAGTCATATATATTTTTGTTTCTTTACTAGAGTGGCCTCAGAGTTTCCTAGAATTAACAATAATCCTTTTAAAGAAAAATCTGAAGGCAATCCGTTGTAAAAACTACTGAACGATAAACCTTCTATCGCTCGAGTCGTAGATCATCACAAAAATTCTCACTAAAAGGCTAAATAAATGCAAGAAGTGAAGCTAAATTAGGTTATGATGATGAATGACGATGAAGATATTAAAGGATATAGGTGTAGATTGAAAATACAGGGGACTTATCAGGAATCTGTACGTGAATCGGTAGAGTAAGACAGGGTTGTTACCAATCGCCAGTCCGCCATGCATTTTTACTTTCTCCATACGTAATACAGGGGAATGTTTTCATGAAAAAAAATCGATTTCGAGATTTCAACGGAAATACACGTTTTGAGGTCCCCTGACACGTTTTGGCCATTTTTTCGATGTCTGTGTGTGTATGTGACAGATTTTTTGTGAGTGCTCTGACTCAAAAACTATTAATCAGGTCAATGCGAAATATTATATTAACATTTTTATGAAAGTCACAAGAACTAATTAGTTTTTTGTAAAAATCGGACAACCAGAAGTGCGTGTTTACTCTTGTCACTTATTCGTTATTTTGAAATATTTGCTTTAATATTTGATATATTTAAAAACATTTCAGAATAAAAGTTGTAGGAAATTTTATTTTCTACAACAGTTGTTCGAAACATTTTTCCATATAATGCATTTTAAAGAGATATCTTAAATCTAAATTATTTAGCTGCCACCACTACGCCACCTACCAACGACTATTGTTAACAATTGACGCTTAATTACGTCTTAGTAACGCTCCTTTTTATTTTATTAATTGTTGGAGCTTTGTGCCTATATCCAATATCAGAAGGCTATTGTTTGAATTTATTTCTGTTCTTCGTAAAGTAAAATTTTCTCGCAGTTTCTTAAAATATTTTTTATTATGTAACCTATTGGGAATTTTTAGAAATATTTCAGGAATGGAGAAAGTCATGTGGTGGCCACATCAGATTTTTGGAGAAAGATGAATACAAGAAATGCTGGAAGGCGCATGAGATTTCCAGATTGGAAAAGGATCATAAGAACAATAAAATATATTGTTGATTAACCGCTTCTGCCAGGAAATAAAAAATCTGGCTTAGCCAGCACATGATTTTCTCTATACCTGTAATATTTCTAAAAATTCCATATAGGTTAAATGATAATAAATAGGTTTTTAAGGAACTGCGAGAAAAATTTAGACTTTACAAAGAACAAAAATAAACTCAAACCGTAGACTTCTGATATCGGATATTGTCACAAAGCTCCAACAATGAAGAAAATAAAAATGAGCGTTACTAATTGTAAGACGTAACTAAGCGTAATGTGTTCTAAATAGTCGCCTGTAGGTGGCGTGGTGTTGACAGCTAAAGAATTAGTTTTTAAAATTTCTCTTAAACAATGCATTATATGGGTAAATGTTTCGAACAAACATTGTATACAATTAAATTTCCTACAACTTTTATTCTCATACTTTTTAATTCATCAAATATTAAAGCAAATATTTAAAAAACGTATAAGTGACAAGAATAAACACCCACTTCCGTTCGACCTATTTTTCCAAAAACTAATCAATTCTTTTCCCTTTAACAAAAATGTCATATAAAATTTTTCATAGATCCGATTAATGTTTTTTGAGTTAGAGCAGCCACAAAATTCCGGTCACACACATACCCACAGACATCATCAAGAAAGTAATCAAAACGTGTTCGGGGAACTTTAAAACATGCACATATGTCCGTTGAAATCTCGAATTCGATTATTTTCATGAAAACAATACTTTCTCTATACTTCGTATATGGAGAAAGTAACAAGATGGAAAAGTATACACTCCATAAATGGAATACACAGAGATTTCAAAGGCGTTCTTAATGAGAAACCCGCATAAAACGGTATCGAAAGATTGGGCGATTCTCGAATTTTTATCTCCGAAACTATAAGTCGTAATTATATGGTCTTGGGAATTATCTTGTGGTAAATGTTGTTTTATATCCAAATACATTTTTAAATCTATATCTCACAAATCATATAAGACGATGGGAGAGAAATATATGGATTTTTAATTGTTGTTTGCTAAGAAAACCGTCTGCGCGACCGATGTAAACAAAATATGCGATGTTTTGCTTGTAATTTTCTTGAATTTTTATCTCCGAAGTCATAAGTCGTAATTATATGGTCTCAGGGACTATCTTGTAGCAAATGCTGTCCTCTACTCGAACAACATTTTGAGACTATACTTCACAGATCATATAAGGGCGTGGGAGAGAAAACCATAGATTTTAATTGTTGTTTGCTGAGAGATCGATGTAAACGAAATATGCGATGTTTTGCACTGGATTTTCTAGAATTTCTATCTTCGAAACTATAACTTGTAAGTATAGGGCCTCGCGGATTTCTTGTAGTAAATGTTGTTCTCTATCCGAATATTTTTTTTAAATCTATACCTTACAGATCATATAAGAACTAGGGAGAGAAAAGTTTGGTATTTCATTGCTGCTTGATGGATGCCATTTAACGAGATACAAGTATAAGTTTATTAAAGTAATTATGTAAAGTGGAAGTTCTAATTGACGGATTCAGTTCAAAATCACAATTGGACGATAATTTTTAATAAAGATCACTCGTATGTAATTAAATTAAAATCCGTCCAGCGGTTTAGGAGATGAAAGTTACGACGGACGGACAGACGTGACGTGCCCATAAGGCGTTCCGTTATTACCGCTTCGCTGGTAAAGTACGCCTAAAAAGGGACTCCAGGCAACGATGAATGGACTGGCAATAACAGGTAGAAAATACGGGATGGAAATAAATACAAAGAAATCTAAGGTCATGTTAATGCCGGAAAAGAAGGAAACTTGAACATTGTTGATTGGTGGAAAGCCATTAGTACAAGTTTATACTGTAAGTACTTGGGGAGCATCATTATCAGAGATGCAAAATGCACCTATGAAATAAAAACTAGAATAGTGAGAGAAAAAGCCACCTTCAGAAAAAAGAAACTTATACAATAGAGAATTATAAAACAAGAAATTGATAAAATGATAAATATGCAGTATTTGTATGGAACGGAAACAACGGCATTTAGAAAGGTGACATAAAATACTTGGAACATGCTATCTAACTTAATACAGTGACCGAAGATGAGGATAAATAATGGAATAAAAAGTATGTATTTTAATATAAAACGCAAAATAAATTATCAAAACGCGGAGCAATTAATTTCGTTGCTCCATAGGTGGATTAAAAAGCATATAGTTGAATATTGAACTAAAAATTCAGCGGTGCATGAAGTTAATTATGATTAACCGCGATAATTATCGCGGTTGCTTCAGTAGTAACAATGGGTTAAGCTAGCCTGAGGATGAGGTTAACTTAGGTATGGGGGTGTAGTGGCTAGGACGCTTACTGCTACTCGCCTACTGCTCGAAAGGGCAACGAGCACGAATCCTGCGAAAGCAGGATTTTTTTCATGGTCGCCCGGACCCCTGTTTGTGTGGTTCGAGGAGACCGTGCAAAGTCAGCGTTCCGTCCTTCGGAAAGGACGTTCAGCCCTTGGCCCTCTTCGTTAACAGCAGGCTAAAAGCCGGCACCAAGTTTCTTTCCTCCTTGCTATCCGGCTATTCATTGCTCTACCTCTTAGATACCCATTGCGCGTAGGCAAGAGATGAAGATGAAGAGTTGAAATAAAAGTGATAACTTACCCGAGTTCAAGCTCTTTTTGGATTTCCAGAGCGCAAGCTTGAGCGCATGCGTATGAGCACGCGTGTGTATGTCGGTGCGTGTGACAGAGAGTGAGAAAGACAGTGATAGAAATTGTGTGTGAGAGTGAGTGAGAGTGTGTGCATGAAAGAGAGAATGTTTGTGAGTGTGTGAGAGTATGTGTGAGAGAGTGCGTGTGTGAGAATGTGCATTTGAGAGAGTGTGCGCGCGTGCATGCGTGTGTGTGGGAGAGGGAGAGGTGTGTGAGATTGGGGGATGTGAGAGATAAGGGGTGTGAGGGTGTAACACAAAATTTAAATTTGTAATTATAATGTCTATTTTCAGTACATTGATGCTACTACTTACATCTTTTCTGCATAAATAATATATAAAACAATAGTTAGTTTTAAGTCATAGAACCTGAAACCTATTTAAAAGGTTATGCATTTTCTAATTAATATTTCATATATTTGGTACTATGTGGCGCAGAGGCGGTCTTAGATATGGGCAAATGCTGCAACCGATCCTGGCTCCACATGTTAGAGACTCAAAAAAGGTTATGGGCAAAGTTTTAGCAAGGAAGTGCCTCACGTTCCACGTGTTTTAATGTAAACAAAATTCATGGTTTATTGAAGCTTCATGGGCAGATCAAAGTTAAATATTAATCAGAAATACCTGAATTGTTTATAGTCTAGGGGGGCCCAAATGACTTTCTTGTCCAGGGCACCAAGAACTCTGTGGCCACTGCTGATGTGGTGAATATAGTGACTCGTTCGCCACCTGAAAATCTTGTTGGACAGCGCTTCTATAGAGAAACCTATACCAATTTGCACGATTTTGCTTTACACGGTAAGATGGCTAAAATCAGCTAACATTAAGACTGGTGTGGTATGTCTTCTCGTCAAGCGCACCGATACTTTCTTCTCACGATAGTGTTTGGTGGTAATATTGCTTGTATGTTTTCTGAGATTATTAAATTCAATCTCTGCCCTTCCTCGCAATAATTACTTTGTGGTGTTACTACTCTAATAAAATGTAAGACTTCAAGTACCTTCATCCAAAAAGTGGCCACCGACTTAAAATGATATCATGTGTTTTTATGTGCTAGAAACCACCGCGGTGTAACTGGGAACAATCGGTAAATAGTACGTTCGGTGTGAATGAAAACCGAACGATACGCTGTTTACATAAATAGTTTACGCACTCCTCCAACCTCAAACAGTTAACAATCCATTGATAACTGGAGTCCAAAGGCGTCGTTGCGTGATCCTTTGTTTTCTTGGTAAATAGGCGCGCGTCATGAGTGAGCTTAACAACAGAAGCTATGATCGGAAAACAAAGGAGTTGCCGTTCTTTTGATCAATACAGACGCCAAGTCAAAATTTGTGGTTCGAAAATACTTTTAAAATGTAGGAATGTTTTTTTTTGCTCTCCTTCAAGGGTATTCGATTTTCACCCGAAGCATTTTAATTTATTAGGATGATTATCGAGTTCAGCAAGCGCCGCGGAAAAGGTTATATACGAAAGCCCTAGCACCAAAAATGGTTGGATAAATATACACATTTCAACTACGAAACAGTACTCCTCCGAGATTAATTGTCGATCGTAGGTTCCAGTAGATAAATTACCACTAAAGACGACTAGTTTACATTTGAAACGCTCATCTGGTTTATACAATGCTATAATAATTACCTACGTATTTGTATGTAACGTGTTTATTTGAATTACAAAAATACGGTTCGTTCCAATGCAATGCTGAAGACAGGATGTCGACATGTTCACGAGAATGACCTGTACAGGTTTAATCATATCTAAATTTTATTAATGGCTAACTTCACGGTACGTATTTTCAAACAATGAATTTCTCTCCTCTGCAGCTTTTCGTAGAAGGTGATTGGATAAAGTTCCTGCACACAAAGATGGAGGTTCTCCAAGATTCTGGTCGGGAAACGAGATGCGGGATCGCGTGCTTCGCGCCCCGTTGGATGGGAAGAATGGCGACGGCGAAAACGTTCCTAGTGGTTTACGGATTCCTAGGAACCCTCCAGGCCATGGCATATATATATTTCGTGGCGACACTCACCACAATCGAGAAAAGGTTCAAGATACCGAGCCAAACCACAGGTGAGTCCCTCTTGCGTCAAAAGGCCGCTACAGTTGGACTCGAGGCTTGTCAAGATGAAAAGCCAGAGCAACAAGTTGGATATAACATTTGTTATATAATCGCATTTTAGATTTGTTGCTGGGAACGATAAATAAAGTCGAGAGCTGATAATTAATTACTTAATTAACAGGTTGTGGATAGAACGTGGATCTAAAATTCGCATCGGTGCGCGGGCCGCACAAACACTGCATCGATTTAGTATGCATTAAGGTACCGCACCAAATCCGAGAGCCGCATTCCATGTTACGTTTTTTCAGTCTTTAAACCGCTTCATATTCTCTGGACATTCACTCTCCCCTTCTACTTGTGATGGAGATAGCCCGTACCCTACGACTCCCTCTTAAAGCCGTCAATTACAAAAAAACATGATTCGAAGTCTTGGGTTAGGTGCATTGATCACGCAAGAGACACGCTGGCAGCAGAAAGAATATTCTTTTGCACCCGATATTGTGCAGGGTATTACAAATTGGAATGAGCAATGAACTGCGAATATTTTGAAAATGCTTCATACATTTCTTAGATTTACGTGAAAAGTTTTTTTTAGAAATATATTTGATTTTTAGCCGTACCGTAGTATACTTACATCGCGGACCGCGTGTTTGAGATCCCTGGTACCCTGCTACACCATAAAATTAATTATCATTCCCGTAATGCTAAACTATAACCTGGAAATGATACAAACAGGCATGCATTCTTTAAGCATATCAAACTGCCAACAGGAGAAATAAGTTTTAAATTGATTTCTGTACTGCTTCCTCCTCGATGCATTTATCCTCTAATAGAAAAATCGTGATGTGAGCACCCTTCCCAGAGATAAACGCAAGACCGGCGACTTGTTACGGTTAATTACGCCGATAACGCGAAAGAGAGTTTTCCTGGTGTGGAAGTTGCAGGCCAATAAATTCAGCGACAGAAATGCCGCGCAGGTGCGTCTTGGTGACGAAACCGTTGCGTCGTTTCCGCAAAAGAGCGCATTTACGAGAAACACCTGCGACGATAAGATAATCCATTGATCTGGAAAACGTTTTTTTATCTAAGACGGATGTAAGTATCCGTGTAAGCAAGGCGAATGATACAATTAACTGGTAATGCTTGCGGCTTCATTTGCAGAGATTATTGCCCAATCGAACCGTATGAAAATATGAATTTCTTGCAATGCGTAAATCTGTTTTTTTTTCTTGACACAAGAAATTAAATGATTCATGGAACCTAAATTTTTAAAATATCCAAATTTGATTTTAAATGAGACAACATTAAAAAGCAAATTATTGAATCACTTCATGGCTGGAATCAAATATGAATGGGAAAACGTGTATTTGAGAATAAAATATAAACGCAAGATCGACGAAAAAACGTCGATCTTTGGTTTTGAGGATGGACTTTGAATATGAGGATAATTCTTACTGATAAACGCTCTTTTAAGTCAGCCTATTTTTAATAATAAAGCTCCATTAACAAAATATAATAGTATTGAGTTTTTAATAAGGATGCGCGAATATTTACTATCGTGACCGTTAATTTCACCCCCGGTCATTTTCATTCCTGGAAAATTCTTTCCCGAAAAATTTTACTCCTGGTAAATTCACTCCCATTGACTTCATTACTTTTGTAATTCAGCACTAAATGTAACATTTATTTAAAACTAGTGTATGATAGGCGTAAATACTAATACTAATAGCCAAAATACATGTATTTAAGGAAGTTGCAATCTTTAAATGATAAATACACTAATTAGATTAAAGAAATAACTTTAAGGATGTTCCAAACATTGAACGTTAAAAGTACCAATTATCTTTTTAAAAATACATTCATTTGTGGGTGTAGCCAACATTGAATGCAAAATTAAGAAATCAGCTTAGAAAATGCATTTATATTGGGAACTTATAGTCATTATAAATCAAATTTACCAAGCAGATATAGAAGTATCATTTAAGCCAGTGTTTCTGAACCGTGGGTCCGCGCGTTATTTCTCGAGGGTCCGCCATTTGAGTAGGACATGATCTTTATTTTCATCTACGATATATATTGTTTGATCCCGCGCACAGCTCTGAGTAATATTTTAAAGTGAAAAAGTCAATGAATTAAAATTGTATGAACATTTCATGGGGAGGGTGTCCGCAGAAATTGTGGAATTTCGTAGGCGTCCGCGGCTAATAAAAGTTTTAGAAACACTGATTTAAACGACATTACTAAAATTTATGCTAATTGTATGCAATACCTCTTAAAAAGTCCATTTGTTATTCGGATCGTACTTTTCGATTAACACATTAAGCCGTTTGTTCACATCCTTGTATTTCTTCTTTTCGTTCACTTCGCCCCGATCAAATTGAATTTTTAGCCTACTTTCCAGAATGAAAATAGGCTTATAGTTTCTTCGTTGTGCCTGTCTGTCCCCCAAATTAACTTTTGAACCAATAGACCGATTTTCATGACACTTGATGGAAATCTCTTGCTACTGGGACCGAGCTCCCGAGGATAGTTTTTGTTGCGAAGATTGAAAGTCCTGGGTCCAGGAGCTATCCTTCCCATTTAAACTACATGAGAAATCTGAAATCTATCGTGTAGGGTCATTTGCTTTTGCGCATTAAAATATCTTATAATTGTAATATCGGAAAGGTATTTGTACTAACCTCTAATGGATAGTTTAATTTTGATCGTAGAATTTTGCGTAGCGATCGTATTTCTCACTTACGTTATGTTTGCCACACAAATACGTGTAATCAATTTAGTTTTCTGTTTGAATGTATTTGTAATATTTTGTAACACTAAATTGGGAAATTTGGAAAAGTAAACATCATAAGTTCCGTTTGGATCATTTTGTTTTTAAATCAGCCAAACACTCTTCTTTGTTCAAAGTTGAAATTGATTTCCATATATTCGGACGCATGCAGGATCTGCTTTAAGCTAAAATCTGTAACTTAGTGGTATCTTTCTTTTAAACCTATATCAATCACTTTCCGGTAAATATTCTGGATAAGGTGAAACAGGGAACAAGACACAGAAGCGGCCGGAAAGGATGAGGAAAATCCGTTTATGTAGGAGTTTTCGAAGTCCATGATCAAACTTTCAGGATTCACCCCTGGACGTAGTTCTACTACTTTTCTGAAGAGTCGAGTGTACGTCTCTTCTGTCTTGTTTGGAAGAAATGCAAATAATCTTGGAATGCTGAATGACCCAACCCGAACGTGAAGAACGTACAGCTAATAAAATATGGTTGGGCAGCATTTAAAAGTTCCGTCACCTGCTCAATGTACTAGGTAATCCAACCTCTTTTCCGTTGTAAACAAACTATTTTCATTATTCTTGCTACAATCAAATTGTAAGAAGAGTTTGCCAGTATTTAGAAATATCGTATCCAGCCCTGTTCTTATGCATTGGAGGGTCACACAGTGCTGCTTGAGGCCAATTTCTTATAGTTCCATTTTATTGTGAAGTAGACGGTATCTACGTCATTTCATTATCTTCCAGGTTTGCAATAGCTGCAGCCGACCGAAATGATACGTGAGAAGAGATTGCGGCAGCCTTCAAGTTATCTAAAGTTTAGTGAATCTTTGATATGGCAGCAGGGGAACTATGATGATGTTCACCAACACTTCTTAAAATGGCGTAATTTTCATTATTCGTCCAAGTGTGCACTCGAGACTTGCAAAACTTCATTTCGCATTTTCATTGTCTTAGTTCAATCTAAATTTTTTTCTGTGCTTCGTAAATATAATTAATTTCATCAACAAGTTTTTCCCTGCCCCTGATGCTTTCAATGACGTGATACATGGTGGAAAGCAGATTCTATAAATAAATTAAATGAAATGAGTTAAAACAAAATAGCATAACATAAGTAACAAAATATGCTTTTTTATTTTCACGAAATATATGTAAAGAAGTACTAACCTGTAACAATTTAGTTAGTGATTAGTGTATTTGTCATGATGGCGACTTCTTTAAATAAAAGTAACATTCAAGCTGTTAAATTATAGCACCTACTCTCGAATCACTACTAAATTTCCATGCGAAAAATTGGATTTTTAAAATTAAAAGCTAAACCAAATCAGTAATAATTGTCTTTTCAAGTTTTCTACTTTTAATTTACGTTAATCAATAATTTTAACAAATTAAATAAATGTTAAATTTAGTGCCGATTTACAAAAATAATGAAGTCAGTGGGAGTGAATTTACCGGGAGTGAAATTTCTTGGGAAAGAATTTACCGGGAGTGAAAATGACCGGTAGTCAAATTACCGGGAGGCAGATTACCGGAGTGAAAATGCTGGTAGTGAAATTACCAGGAGTCAAATTACATAGAACCGTTTACTATATTTTTTATATCTCATTCCATAGTTTCTTTACCACGGAAATAAATCACATAGGAAAAATTAATCTATAACGTATCTGAGCTTTTTCCAGTGTTAACTTTTTATACAATTGTCAGGAATTTTATTTTCATTTAATATGTCCACATAAGAAATTTCCATATTACAGAAATGTCGAAAATTTGAATCCTTTAATGGTACAAAATTATTTATTAAATGTAACTTGATAGACAAAATACGCGTATAACTAAAGAGACGTCTATTTGCAAACGTATTTTTATTATCCCATCTAATTATCTTTGTAAGAAGTCACATTAAGCATAAGATCGAAAATGTTTACCAGAAATTGCGTGTTTGGACCGAAATACAGTCAATTATACTAAATCTTATGCAAACTCACTGTGTGGTCTTTATAATATCACGGGTTCTCGACCTTTTGCAATAACGAACCATCCACCAGAATATAAGCACGAGCCACTATCAAGCGCATTTTTATGGTGGAAGTCGATTATATGTTTCCAAATAAAATATCTTTTGAGGCGAGCGAAGTTCCACCTTCATTACAGAGCGCTTCGAAGTTTTTAATTTGGTTTAATAATAAATAACGTGGATCTCCTAAATAAATTCCACGGACCATAGGATGAAAACCGTTGCATCATATGGAAGATTAAAAGATACATTAGGGTTCGTTTTGAAAATTATCAGTAAACAAGGAAATGTTTCGCTAACCACTAAAAATTTAAAAAATATAAACTTTGAATGGTAACTTTGATAGAACAAGGGTTACCACCCATTATATCTTGGGTGGGGCAGAAGAAGAGATATAACGTCCATAAGAATTTCCATCTTAAGAAAAATATAGCGCATATTACAAAATTAAGAGTTATATGTTGAAAATAAAATAAAACTAGATTTAAAAGTTAACTGCGGTGGCTAAAGTGATTGACTTCCGATTAGGAACTTTAATGTAAAGTATTATGTGGAATCTCTGCAGAATGGCGTTATCTTGGATAACGACGAATTTATCTACGTAAGATTTCAACAAATATTTTGGGAGCTCCTTTCCACGCATTTTACTTTCTTATATATATAAATTATTGTCATCGCGAAAAAATATGATTTCGAGATTTTGAAGGAAATACAGGTTTTAGGTGTCACGGAATCCGAAAAAGTGGTTTTAGCCATGCCGTCTGTCTGTGCGAGACCCTAGCGCTTAGACGGTTCAAACAAAATCAAATCATATTTCATATTTAGGCGTATAATTACCAAGAATAGAAAATGCACAGAGATGAACGATATAGCGCAACAATGAAGGGTAGTTTAGTCTTGTCGATTTTCACAAAATATCGATTTATTCAAAAATGGCTCTAACGATTTTGATTAAAATTCACTTAGTTATAAGAGCTTGAGGTCATTAAAAAAACTAAATGAGTCATTTAAAATAACTATAAAGCGTACAGCGACATTCTAATGTATCGATTTTTACGCCCAGCTCTGCCCAGTTGTCTCAAAAATATTAATCAAGCATTAATGCTTCGGCGCCTATGTGCCTTTACCAATCCACATAATTTTATAATTATGCATAATATAACTATTTATCATGGTTGATTTCCACATGTTCGCGGTAATCAATATAATAATACCATTTACGTGCAGAAGACATTTTCCGCGGTTTTGTATTTTTTGTAGCAGTAGGTGTCCCTTCCAGTCAGGAAAGAGTGTAGTGAGACCAGATGCATACATAGTGTATGAGGACGTTTGTGCAATGCATACTGTACCGATTTTTCGTATTAATATACTAATTATGAGTAATTAAAACGCATAAAATATAAAAATTCTTGTTCAAAATGCTCCTAAACGGAAATGAAAACAATCCTTAAACACATCCTGAGTGTAAGTTGCGAGAACGCTCAAATAAGCAGGTTTCCTGTTTCAATGGACGTGAAAAAGGCTATCTTAAAACTTGAAACCAAAAACTCGCCTATCCTTACGTGACGATGAGAGAGCTGTGCTACTGTCGCGTGGGACGCTGGATGATTGCCCCTTCCCTCTCTCACCCTCCTCTCTCTCTCTTTTTCCAGGGCTCATGATGAGCGGCAACGAGGTGTCCCAGATCATGCTCTCCCTTCTGCTCACGTATCTAGGCGGTCGGGGAAATCGCCCCCGCTGGATCGCTTGGGGTGTCGCCATCTCCGCCGCCTCCTGCCTCATCCTCGCCCTCCCCCACTTCGTCTACGGACCGGGAAGGGACGCCCTCATGCTCACCAAGGAGTACGCCTCTTCCGCGGCCGTCTCCCAAGCTACCGCTGCCAACGGAAGCGCCGCAATCGCCCTCCTCCGCTCGCGATCGCCCACTGGAGGTTAGTGAGTTTCACCTCGCCTCCCCGTTAATGTATTTCGACAATGCAGAAGGCGGAAAGAGTTTTTTTTTCTTTCCTCGTCCGCGTCAAATTTTCCACCTCGCTGGGTCCATCTTTCAAAGGCGGACTGTAGCAGTTTCGATACATAAAGTGAAAATGTTCACTGTATGCTCGTGGGACTATATGTTGGAGCAGTGTTTCTCAACCTTTTTGGAGCCGTGGACCCCCTACGAAGTCTCACAATTTCTGCGAACCCTCTCCCCATGTAAAGTTCATACATTTTTCATACGTTGTCTCGTTTACTGACAGTGAAATATTAATCAGAGTTGTGCGGGGGATCAAACAAGGTATAGATATAAATAAACACCTTGTCATACTCAACTTACAGATCCCCGAGAAATCACGCGCGGACCTCCGGTTGAGAAACACTGTGTAAGAGCAGAGGTTCCCAACCTCGGGTCGCGACCCAAATCAGGGTCGCGGGAAGTCTTCAATAGGGTCGCGGAGGGTCGTAAAAGTGTTGTAAGGATGCCGAAAGACATCGTATAGTCAGCCGCAGCGCCACACTCATTATTTACTCTATGGGTGAATCAGGCCCTTAAGGCACGCTATCTCAGGGCAATACGCCCTTCGGGTGATTCCCCGCTCGCTCAATCACCCACTTCAGGGGATGACTAGCGCTTGACCTTTGTATCTCATGTTAGTATATAAGCGCGGGTCATCCCTGAGGCTGGGCGGTGTTTCCTCGCGACTCCTCTGTCAGTAGGATCGGCTGTGTTAGCGTCAACCTTGACCGGCTAGCCCTTCCTTACGGGACTAGGATCGCCCGCCCCTCCGCGGTCCCTCGTTCGTTGGTCCAGCTACGTTTCTGTCAAACCTCGACCGGCTAGTCCACCTTCGCGGGCTACGTTTGCGTCGGAACTGACTAACTAGCAGCTCCTACGAGACCAGGGTCACCAAGGCGCCCCGCGCCACCTCCCCCTTGCAGGATTTAGCCGAGTAAGCATGTTGGGTATTACTGATCACCTGTTGTACCCTATGTAACGTTTGGGTATTACTGATCTCCTTTTGTATCCTATGTTACGCTTGGCAATATATTCCTTCTCGCACTAAAACGTCTTACGATTACTCGACACTCCCTATGTCACTACGACAAAAGGAAACTTTCCCGACAGTCAGTTTGTATCTATATATTATTAAAACACTGCCTGGCCTTTATCAATCAGTCAAGGGGCATGCTAACAGCCGATGCATGTCTGGCCTTTCGAAGATTTTAGCAGTAATGTGCGAAAATGGAAAAGCGGTAATACCAGAGCAACCGATTAATCTCCCTCCGCACACCCGCTAACATGGGTTTCACTCTATAATTATACCCTTTTCTCGAAAATGGTCATGACGAGAGACCGATCAAAATCGCGGTGTAGTAGCGTTACAATCTTAGTGCCCACTGACAGAGGAGTATTTACTGCTTTCTCTCCAGTTCATCTATATTGTATTTTTGCTCAATCAGAAGTACGGGTCCCAAAATACGGTTACTGGTCGCGAGGTCATATTGTTGGTCAGTTTAGGGTCGCTTGATAAAACGGTTGGGAACCACTGTGTTAGAGGAACGTCTGATGGGACGGTAAGAAGCTCAGCATCATTACAGCAACGTTTTTCATACATTTACTACCAATCTTTCGCTTCGTTTTATTTGAAACGTTAATATAAATTTTGTATTTCTTATTTGTATTAACCTGACAAGAGAAAATCAAGACTTGTTAAGTATTTAGGTCAGGGATCGGCTTCCTAAGACCAGCCGGCCGCCTGCGGATCCCGAGTGTTTTATGTGGCCTGCGAAACTATTAAGAAAAAGTTGCCAATAATTTTTAACACGGACCAGTCCATATTTGTTAATAATAATTATGCCCATAAAACCTTGATACTGAAATGTTAACCTTAAAAATACGTAAACTTGATTTTCACTTGTGTCGTAATTAAATAATAATTTCGACAGTTTAAATTTAAACATACCGTTTATTTTTACGTAAATTGGCAATATGAACACATTCTGAGCCTAGGTTTTCTTACAATAATCATTGTTTATTACTTTTGGCGCATTTTATCTTATACATATAAGCGCGTTTATGTCTTCGCTCTGTCAGTCCGTCTGTGCAATCAATTAACCCTCCGTTAGTGCGGCGATTTGGTGTGGCATCATTAGTGCGGCGGGGTCTGTCAGACCTAACTTTTTATTTAATAATTATCAGCTCTGAAAATGCAAAAAAAATTATATATTGAATAGTATTTGATTTTAATGAATGAATTAGAAAAATATATAAAATTATTGAGGACTTTTATTTATACAAATTTTACATGATGAATTGTTAAACATATACATATATCAGTTCTATTTTAGGGTGATCCTGATGAGAAACCAATTCTTTTTTATTCACTTTCTTCAATATTACAAGTCACTCATGAACATTTGCAGCACATGAGTACAATATAAAAGAACCAAGTATACTTAAAGCAGTACGAAAAAAGGCATGGTCACTGCGGCAGGGTCCGTGAGGCTCAAGGACCATAAAACATGTTCAAACTCATCAGATTATAGTTCAGAACTGAAGAAATGGCTGCTATCACATTCTATGGGAGTATTTAGGAAGCTACTCAAGAGCACAGATAAAGATAATTACTAATACAGCTGGATCTAACAGACCCCACCGCACTAACGGAGGGTTATATTGAAATAGAAAGTAAACGATAAGAGATAGAAAAGTGAAATTTGCAGGGTGCATGTGATCTATGATGCCATTTACTACGCTGCCAAAGAAATGTTTTGGAGAAATCGGTGGGTGGTAGTGGGTGCCTTCAAAATTTTCAAATTAAGATTCTTAGCATATATAGCATAGAAGCTATCATTTTAAAACCAATTGCCGAATAAATTACTTTATGTCATAAATTTATATATAATTTTAAGTTTACAATACTAAGTAAACCCAAATAAATAAAGCGCGCTTTTTCATATTACGTCAGCGAATGTGACCCATTTTTCCTTGGTTTTCTAAGGAAGCCATGAGTGGGCCAATTGTATCCGGTTCGGCCTATCTTTTGATATGAAATGGTTATCTAAATTGAAAGACGTTAATTCCAACTTAAGTAACCAGAACAAGAGCAGGGAAAGATTGCTCAATGACCACCTTTGGGGGATACTTAGTTCTAGAGCATACTTGCGCGGTGATAAATTCATCTTCATCGAGTAAGAGCTGAAGGATGACAGCAAAGATATCTTGAGTCGACCAGATACTTCTTTCCTAAATGTCTAAATATTAGTTTGATGAATTTATTGTCATAATATTACAGTTTTTTGCCATACCGCAATATAACTCATAGAATATTTACAACCATAACATAGGGAAAAAGTCGCTTTTCTATAATTGTCATGTTTAAATTGTGTATAAAAATTTATATTAACTTTCACTTATGATAGGTATTATATCCAGTTTGATATTTATTCACGCTAGGGATAGACACAAAATCAGTTATTTTTCCCTAAGTAAACTGTTAAAAACTTCGTCATTCTTGTTCTTATATGTTGTTGTTTCCTATCCGAATGAATTTTTTAATCAAGACATGAAAGTCTCGACAGACGAGACATACCCAAAAGGTGTTCCACTACTATCGCTTCGCTGTTAAAGAACGCCTAATAATATGCAGTAGATTATCAACCTTCAGTAGTCGTATTTCATAGGATTGATTGCGAATAAGGAGCGTAAGAAAAAAGCAGGTTTTATTTGTGTTAAACGAAGTCTGGAGGAAGAAAAAAATTATTACTCGTAAACTATCGGAAACATTTTGGCCGCAATACTGCATTAGGTTTGATTTTACTGAGCCCTTCTACGTACAAATGCAATTTTATTATTTCCCTTAGATAAGTTTTATTATAACATTACGCCAAGACATTTAAATTTTTCTCGGCCTTGAGGATAGAGCAATCACAGTAATGGATAGACTGCGGATTATATTTTCCCATTATAATAATTGGCAAAGAATACGTTAATATCATAGTTCATTAGACCGTAAGAGGCGTCGAACGACACTAGAACTTTTCAGAGCGCACAGCAGCCGGATTTGCCTCCTAATTTCCTTCTCACCGGCCGATTAATCAAGACCCCATTAATAAGGAAAAGAAACCTATCGATTTAAAATACGTTAGTTTTAAGGTGAATATTATATTTCTCACCGAGAAGATTCGTCTCTATGGCAGTTGATGTATTTTCATGGCACAAGTATAAATTAAACCGTTCTTCCGTCACCATTTCCAGAGAAACACGGACTGTGCTCAGACGATGGAGCTTCTCCGTTGCAAGAGGCCCCACCTGATGGCTGCGAGGTCGACGGAGACCTCTCGGCGATGCCCTTGGCCCTCGTCTTCCTCTCTCAGTTCGTTCTCGGCATTGGTACCACTCTCTACTTCGCCTTAGGACAGACGTACCTTGACGACAACACGGTCAAGAGGAAAACGCCGATGCTACTCGGTAAATGTCGACCAAATAATAAACTTATCAGAATCACCCGTTATCCATTTTTAAATTTGCATGTTTACTAACCCTGTTGTGCAGTTACAAAAATACACGATTATGCAATGCAGTGGGTGTTTTAGCTGTTTGTTTATCTCCGGTTCCTGTAAATTCACAAACAAGTACCTTAAAAATCAAATTAAAAAAAAATAAGTACCCGGGTACCTCCAATAGTCATAAAAAGGTAATGAAATACCACGTGCGCATTCCGGCCACCGCGCAAATTTTTTACTTTTTGGGTAATTATGCTGTTATTTTGTTTTTAGCTGTAGAACGAGCTCGGCAATTTTCCATTAAATTACTTTATCCTGTAAACAAGCTATGCAGTTGTTAATATACCCAACAGATGATGAAGATAATTTTAATATGCCCTACTTTTCGTATCTTCGGAATATTTTATTCGATTAAAAAGGTGATTCATTAATCGTACGCGGGGAAAATATTTCGCATTGTGAATGAACTGGATTTTTTAAAAGTTTTTTTTTCGTAACAGGAAAAATGTTTATAGAGTGTCTCCTATAGCTTCCTTCTGTGGTTCTTATCTGAACAGTATAAAAATTTCAAACCTCCGGGAGGAAATGGAAAAGCGCTTAATGAAATTTCCTCGCAATTCTGCAACACTCGAGCGAAATGGAACGGAAGACTTAATATCAGATTGGAAACCTATTTCCTCCCCCAAGCTTCCAAGAAAAAACGAGCTTACATGGTGCGTTCATTTAAAATAAAAAATAAAGCCTCGAGGATTATTTTTTACAAGTTTTTTACATTCACCCTGGAATAAATTATTTACACTATGTGTAACAATAATTAATTCTGAGCCAAAGCAGGCAGCAAATCATCTTTTTAATCGGCTCTTTAATGGCTCTTTTCAAACAAAACGATAAATGAGACAAAACGATGTAAAACGTGAAAAAATAACAGCTAAGAAATTTAGGGTTTCATGAAAAACATAGAAATGATCTGAGTCAAGGCCATGCTATGGGGCGTTATAATGCTCTCTCTCTCCCCCTCTCCCCCCCCCCCAAATGAGCGTCCGTTAAAGTTTGCAGATGATCCGCGACACTTGTAGAAAAAGTACTTTTGTATTAATTCAGTGAAATGATAATTAATTAAATAGTAATAATTTAAAAGGAATCCATTGCCATGGGAACATAACTCAATTGTCAGGTATTTCAGGACAAATAACACGTGTTCCCACTCCTCGGTGTTTTGTCGAATGTTAAATCCGCGTGCTCAAAGGGTCCGTGGGATTTCAGATGTTCCAGTAAGGGCCCGCAGGTTGAAAATGATTGAAAAACCCTGCTCTAGAGAATGATCGGGTTCGTCCTATGGCTGAAAAAAAATCCCGACAGAGCACTGAAGTAGCAAAAATTGAAACCTTAAGTGCTACGGCTATTGAAGATACCTAAGACAGGTAAATATATATATTTTCAATTTTTGTTACTTGAGTGATTATTCTGGGATGTATAATGCTTTCTGTTAAGACGAAGAATAATATGTTGCCTTTTACGCATAAAATTTTATTCTAAATGTGCTAAAGCCCACATTCACTTAAAATCTTCGAAGAAAATGAAATGTGTGAATTGATAATAAAATATGAATGTGTAAGCTAATGACTTAAAACGGAGAAAAAACTCCACCTCAACACGATCATATAAGAGGAAGCTTAGCTCTCCCTATCAATCGTTGATCAATTTCGACACAGCTCGATCGATATATTAATGACGGTGTCCTTCCCTGCTGTAGGAGTGGTCCTGGCCCTGCGCACTGTGGGGCCCGCACTTGGATTCCTTCTCGGTTGGGCCTGCCTCAGCATCTACATCGACCCTTCGCTCACGCCTATCATCACCAAGAAGGACCCTCGTTGGTTGGGCGCCTGGTGGCTCGGTGAGTTCGGAACTCTTTCATATAAATCCAAATGTACCCAAACACGTTTGACTTCATTAACTTATCATATCGGCGTACTCGCTTCGGCGGTACATTTACTGAAATTGGGGCGCTACAGATAAGATTAGCAAGACCCCTGCGCAATGGCGGCACTGAGAAACGTTATTGGGTATAGTCTCGTAACACATACATTTTATATCACCAACAAAAACGAAACACAACCATAAATAATTAGTCGACATGTTGAGTTTGTATTCTAATTGTTTTGCATTCGCGCAGACTTATTCCCTTGGTTGAAATCTGTATACCGAGAGAAACGGAATATTAACGAAGCCGTTAGAATAAAATCTTCTGGCTCTTTAGCTTAAAATATTTGTGCAATAATGTCATCGTAATTAAACAATCGTTACTTTCCAAGGTTAGTCATATTTTTGCGTATTTCACAATAATTGTATGGGTACATTACCAAATACCGGTTTTACGGGAAATCCATTTATTTGAAATGAACTCGGTCCGAAAGCCACTCCGTAAAAACGGGATTTTGGCGTATATACGTAATAATGGAAATTTTGATTCTCTAAAGTTTCCTGACGAATCCAATTTATTTTTTTTTGGCAGAAATCTTTTGCTAGCATCAGAATAGATTTTAGAAGACTAATTAGAATAAAATAATTTGCTGACCGGTAGAGAAATTTGGCGGATAACTGGCACCGCATCACTAGCGGCAAAATCCTTAAAACGCCAACGGCCTCTGCTTCCTCTTCTACATCTCTCAGTACCGGGTCTAAGCGCTACAGAAATACACGAGGCAAGAAGCTGCGGCGGCATTTCGGGCCATGACGAGGGTTGTAAGCAAAGGTGACTTCCAGAGGTCGAGCGAAATTATTTGGGGGATATTAGAGGCACCAACCTAAAGTCTTTGGATCGTAGCCAGCTGCTTGAAGTTCTCTTGACGGAGAACTCGGACTTTTTTTAGGTCTTGAGAAAGACAGACGCAAAACAAACGTTTGGCAGTTCTTCCGCGATCATTCTTGGACCCAAATAGGGAAAGAAACCCTCTGAAAAACGACCTCGCAAGCGCGAAATGTATCCAACCGCGAACATCAACTACACGTTGTTACAAAAAGCGCATGCGGCGAGAATCGAATGTCGTTGCGTCGTTCAAGGTTAAATGATTTGATTATTGCGAAGTAAATAAAATCACCTCGTGGTGATTGCACATACTAAGGGGGCTCAAAGTAAAGCAAAATAAGCACTAAAAATAGGTATTTATCTCCGCCAGGTACAATAGTTAAACGTATGAAAAAAATTAAATCTGTTTTTAGCCGTAAGACGAGCTCGATAATTCTCCGTTGAAGGACTAAGGGGAATTGAATTTAAAACATTCTCAACCAATCATATTTTTAGCGGCAAATTAAGGGTGTAATATAAAGTTTAAAAGTTGTAAAAGAGTAATTCCGTTTACGAGTTTCGAATACATAATAGGCACATTAAGGCACCATTTAAAAAATGCAAATGACATTTAAGTTATTTGTATACAAGCATCTTGTAGTTGTGTTGACTCTTTTAACGAATGGGGCGTGAAAGATAAAAGAATGCTGAAATTTATACTACCGGGAATAACAGATAATTCTATTGAGCGTAATGTCGACTGATTACATTCCTGTTTCGACTTCATCTCCTTCCATACTTCTTTTTAAGATTTACAATTGATTAGGATCAAAACTTTACCTTCATCTGTCTTCTCTTCTTTTCCTCATCATTCCTAACTTTCGTTCTCTTTCGACTTTTTACCAAATTTCAACTGAATATGAAAAATAATTCGAAAATAGTTTGGTTAAATGGATTTACAAGTCATGAAATCTAATCATATCGAAACTTTGTGAACCCTACCCTTTATTAATTTTTTCTTCCAACTTAAAAAGATAAATCTAATCTTTGACTACGGCGATACAAATAATGTAACACGGAGAAAGCATTTAGTTGGAATTTTGGTTATGACGAGACGATTAGTTTGTTTTACATTTGCAGGGGTGAATTTACCGGAAGGCGTTCCGGGCTACCGCTCAGGATCCCCACATATTAGTTGCCCAAAAAATGATGCGAACATTTTTTTTGGAAAACTATCGAATGCAAAATTATTAATTTCCCATAGAAACATGAAATAATGTGTGTCAGCGCCAATTTTTGGATCGTCCTAACAATTTTTTTGACGAAAGCAGAGCAAATGTTGAATACACCTAGTCCACGCGCTCAGGGCCCTAAAATGCCAAAATACGCCAATGTGCATTTTCTTCCTCAGGTTGGATAATCCTCACCGTGGCCATGTTACTGTTCTCCCTCTTAATTGCTATGTTTCCGAGGCATCTTCCCAAAAAGAAGGCGAAACTAGAGAAAGAGAAATTGCCAGATATAGCCGAGGGCCTGCAGCCGCTAAGGGATAAGAAGTCAGAGGAGGGTTTGGATGGAGCGGGGTCGCGGGAAGAGGAGGAATGGGTGCTGGAGGAGAGGAACGTACCCAAGCTTAAAGGTGAGCTAATCATAAGAGGAGGCGGAAGTTGGCTGCACTTTTTCCTGTTATTTCCGATGAAAATGTCTTATTTCAAGGATGGGCAACGTTTTTCTGTCGGCTGCTATACTTTTTAACTGCTCATGTTACAAAAACTCGCAAGTAACCATTAAATTTTTTCTATGCCTCGAAGAAAAGCGTTTTTTAAATGATGAAAGACATCCTGAGTCTTATGTTGGATGATTGCAATACAGAGCACAGTTAAAATTGTAAATGTCTCTTAAAACCTTTTGTACTTTTGTTGTGGCTTAGCGTACTTCACATACTACCCTGTAGGACGTGTGCCTTGATTGTTCGATCCCTTCTCAGTAAGAATATTGTTTTTCTGACATAAATTTTATTTACCGAATACTTACAGTGTCGCGAGACTTAGGAAAGAAACTTTATTTTACCTATTTATGATAAATTTTTCTTCTGGCTCTAATCTTTAATTTGAGTGCATTTCACTGTTAAATCGTTCAGTTATGCACCGAGCAGAATGACGAGTAATAACGAAACAAATCACTTCTTATGGGCGATTGAGTTTGGATCGTGTCAAGATTTTTAAATTAAAATTTTTACTAAATAAATACATACAATTTCGTCCGTATTAAAAATATATTAAGACCTAATTACATATATTCTCCAAAAAGTTATTCCTGTCCTAAACAGCTGCCAATCCTGATAATTATTTTTAAGCTACAGCTATATTTCGGAATAAAACATTATTTTTAATATTCAGTCAATACCAAGCAAGGATAAAAAAAATGCAAATTTCAAATTCAGCAGCTAAAATTTCACTTATAAGATGACAGTTTTAATTACGGACTAATGTAATACAAACATCGCCCCATTCTTTCGAACAGTAAAAAGCTTTAAAATCAATGCACGATGATTTATGGATTTATTCGTTTTTTTATGCTTGGAAGATTTTCCCGCTGCGCTAGCTCGGCTTCTTCGGAACAGAATCTTGATGGTGAACAATTTCGCCGGTGTTTTCTACATCCTTGGAGCTTCCGGTTACATTACGTTCACCACAAAGTACATGGAGACTCAGTTCCACCAGTCAGCTGCTGGCGCCAACATCATCGCAGGTGAGCGAACGAACGTTTTTCAAGCCGTCTTTGTAAATGCTTATTTATTTTTTGTATATTTATAAAAATATTTAAAATCTTAATAGAAAAAAATAAAATTTCATAATCACTTTTTATATTTCGATCTTGATTATTTTTTCCGCGAAATGTTCTATTCGTTATTATGTCGATAGAATGTTATCATACGAAGTGAGGAATTCAGAAGTAAAGCTAAAATTTTGCTTACAGTATGATGCATAAATATCGTGAACATATAATAAGCGTAAAATGGGCTCTTCACAAAATTGCCTCTACGTAGACCAAATACAGGGCTGCCAAATTGAGTTGTATGTACGACTAAATGTTTTAAATAAATTACATGAGGATATTTATAGGAGCATTTCCGTTTCCTTACTAAATAAGAATTATCGTCATATAGCAATTTCCGCAATTTTCTAAGACAATTATTAAGTATTATTAATTATTTTTTTAACTAAATACTCTTGGTTCGTTCCATTTTATCACCCGTAACGTTTAAAAATATAGAAAATCATAAAAATCTATAGTGTTAAGTAAAAAAAACTTTATCCGTGAAATGTAACAAAATGCATAGAAGGAATAAGATCCTGAAGTTATGACATAAAGTCGCCGGACACCCTGTATAACTAACGATGGAGCTATGATGTTCTGATGAATAAACGGTGCATACACAATTCTTATAGTTTCCTCAGGGCACTAAACATACATTTTTAATAATAGAATTCCGATGAGTTTGTTCATTAATATGCAATTATTTTCCTTTCCCTCATGAATATTTTATCCAAGCCAATAATTAAGGAATACGCTTACATTTGCGGGGCATTCACCAATGATGCTGTTTTCGATCGTACAGCGAATCTTAATGTACGCAAATGAGAATGATGGCAGGTTTGTTTTGTCACGAAGGATCTGCAGCTAATATTCTTAAAAGTTTTCCTCGCTGACCAAACTGTTATTATTTTCTAGAAAAGATTAGCTTCGAATTCCCGAAAGAGATGTGAATGATTTACTGAGCGAAAGAAAGATAAAGAATATTTTAAGATCTGTCGTAGCTGTACTGAGAGAATGCGCATTTCCCTTCAAAATTAAACTGCGTATTTATTTAACGGCATTATTTAAAACATGATTAGGTTTCCCAGAATTGCGTCTTAATTCCGGTTCCTATCAACTCATAAATATCCCAAAATGTCGTCAGTCGAAACAGCATTTGTCTATTACACGAATGTTTTATCTGTCACTTGCCTACATTTTAACCCCCAACCATACAATTATCTTATTAATAAAAGAGTTATTCCACCACGGATTCCACGACGGATCAATTCTGCCGAGTAGCTGAGACGTATCGTGCAAAAGCCTTTTTTCGTGACCATTTTAAAATTGCTTATAATCTTCGTACAAACTCAAAACTTGAACTAAAGAACGCCTAAAAGAACGAAATTTCATATTCCTGTCGTCAATTTTCGAATACGAAAAAGCAATGAATTTAATTGCGTTGTTTGAGCTTTGCATTTTTTCGTTTGGGAAAATGACTGTCTTACCTGCTGTCTAAAGAGGTACTGGAATGATAAAGGATAGGGGACCACTTCTCTGTGATATATTTAATCGCATTCAAGCAGTGCCCATTCCTTAATAACCTTCTTCCTTAACGCAGGCAGTTCCGACCTTTATAGAACCGACCTCAATGTTGTGAAATAAAAAAGCATTAAGGTTTCCTTAAAGCCTTTTCTCAATCAAGATCTCATTAGGGAATAATTTGTGAAACAGGAAAAAATTTCTGCTATGACAGAGAATACGAACCCGGGTCTTTCACTAGCCGGGAGGATATTCTACCACTGAACTACTATCTAGCAGATAATTTTTCTCGTTTCTGAACGCGGTTTCTGAACGGTAGTTCAGTGGTAGAATATCCGCCCGGCTAGTGAAAGACCCGGGTTCGTATTCCCTGTCATAGCAGAATTTTTTCCTGTTTCAAAATGATTCCCAAAATTACAGCTTACTGCATAGTATCTTCAGATCACATTATTCTGTCAATTTCTAGATCTCATTAGCTCTCTCCTTTGCAGTAAACAGCCTAAATCTCTTGAACCCATCAGATATAAATGATTTAATTAAAGAATAAAAAAGCTCCGTTCACGGTGTTAAAACACTTTCGCACGTAACAAACGTTTGATACGCTCATTCGTTTTCTCAGTTTACAAAAAATTCCACTCCGATTCGCGTATCCGCATGAAATGCCGCCGAATCCAGATCCACTGTCGCTCTAAGTCCCTGTTCCTCTCGGAACGAAATTCATAATTGGGCGATCCTTGACCTTGCTCTTATTTCTCCCCAGGGACCGCCGGCATCTTGGCCATGGTCGGCGGCTTCCTCGTCTCCGGCATCATGATAACCAAGTTTCGCCCACGCCCTCGACTCCTCCTCGGATGGAACGTGTTGGTGGGAATGGCGTACGTTGTTGGCGAGCTGAGCTTTATATCCCTCGGATGTTCGTCGAGGCCTCTGCACGGCGCGGCTGACGACGGCAGGTTAGTTCCTAGGAGCTGCAATCCGCTTTCCTACATTTTTAAACAAATTTTTTATTTGTCCGGCTCCGCTGATATAACACCATCATGAGTAATCTGTCCACAGATAACTTGAACTCGGTTTTCAGATTCCTTCTGATCTCCTCAGCCTTCTTTTTCCATGGAAAACTCTATTCTCTTCGGGTCGTGTAATAATTGAATCCTTCTTCTTCCTCTTTTCATTTTTAATGAAATGGTCTCTTCTCAAGTTAGCCTTAATTTTTTCTCACCATTTGTATCGTCAATAGATGCACAGGTGGCCCAATTGGTTATGTCGAAACAAAAATGAAAAAAATCAATGTAAATTTATAAAAATGTTTTGAAATAGTAATAGAATAGTTATTTAGGTGGTTGTATTTTGTACTTTGAATAATCAGCTAATATTTCTAAATTTATTATTTTTAAATTTACTTTGATTTTTTTCATTTTTGTTTCATATAACCAATTGGGATGTGTGGGCCCTGCAGATGTGTATTTATGCATTAGGGTGTTAAATGCGTGTTTTCGTAAAGCGGGGAATGGCTTTACTGGATATTTCAACGTCCGAGATACCTTTCGTTAACTACGCGACATAATGACATGAAAAGGACGGCGTGAGAAGGATAATTGCCCCATTGTTTTCTCCCATTCGGGTTATACCCGGGGCAGCTGTTCCGGCATAATCACGCCATTAGCATAAGACACCAGAATTCTATATCAGGACATTATAAATAGCATTCAATCAAAAAGTTGCTTTAATGAAATATTTCTGATAAAATTACTTGCCTTCCTAATAGCCTACAGCTGAACTGGGATTGCAACGCTGGGTGCGGCTGCGAGAGGTACCTTAAGTATTCCCCCGTTTGCTCGGCCGACGGAAAGCTGACCTATTATTCAGCGTGTCACGCGGGGTGCAAGTCCATGGCCGAAGAGATGGTGAGCGGAGCGGCGGGCGGCATCCTCTCTCCGGGAAGCACAATCACCAGGGTAACTGCTATGATGATCATTGGCAACACTTGTTGAATTGATATATGATAATGAGGGTGATGATGTGATTGAAACTTCTTTACGAGAGACCAAAATTGTTAATTAAATTATTCATTCATTACAGAGCAGAGTGATGTGTTTTGTATGTGAATTAAGAAAAATACGAAACGGCTATCTAAATACGATTAATGAAATAATGGGTAAGGTTTTTTTCCATTGAAAAGGTAGGAAAGAGAAAATAGGTACATTTTACGTGTAATGCTAGTTCTTACTTTTATTCGGACTTACTCCTGTTTAGTAACGATTGAAAACATAATATAATTCACTATTTAAGACAAAAAAGAGCCGACAATAAAACCTTAGAATGAAAACCGCTACTTTTCTACTAACTAACTAATCTAAGAATTCAAACGAATTAAATAATTAAACGTTTATCTAATTTTATAAACGTTTACCGTGTCCCGTAGCAACAAAATAAAAAAGAAAAACCAACCCTTTCGTCCACACGTATTAGCGTAGTACTTACACGGATTTTGCTGCCATTACATATATGTGATTAGGCAATCCGGACCAACTAAAAGATTTCAGGCAATCCTCTGTCGTCATCTACCATTCATGACGCATATTGTACTTAAGCTTATTTGGTAAATAATTCACACTTTTAGATTATACATATTTTGAAGAATCATTTTGATTGTTAATACAATTTCCGTCATTTTCGCTTTCTGCGCTCTTTATGTAATCTTCAATGAAATATTATTCTGAGATCTCTTTATCGATCCTTTTAACTAAATTACCTGGTGCGTGGTTGGGGTTGCTACCTTTTCCTCTGTATCAATCCGAAGATTTCCAACTTTGATCTGAAGATCACCCAAAAAATTCGCCTCCCGTTAATGATTGATTCATCATTTAAAAGAAATATTACATTGATTATGACATAAATGAATTTTGCTGAAATGTTAAAAATTACTTGCAATAAATAAATTTTTTGGCCTTTTTTGCAACCTTAAGTTGGATCTTGATTTGTTTTAGAGCGAGATAAAATAATGTATTTTAATATTTAGACATTTTTCATTGATTCTATAGAAAAAACGTAACAATATACAATGATCTGATATAGTTTACTATTTACTAACTTTGAATTTACGTATACACTTTTTTTGTTCATGTCAATTTTTTGATATATCAAATTGTTCGTTTTATAAATATACAACCTCAGATCAAATCTCAACCCAAAGATATTGGGAAGTAAAAAAACTAGAAAAAACATATTTTATTGAATTAAAGGGATATATCATTATTTTAATTTTCAAGAATATTTTTTGTAGCTTCTATAGAGTTTCAAAAGATTTTCTTGCTCGGGCTGGAATATAAATATGATACTTTCGCGAGACACTCTGGACCAGGAGTGGACAAACTACGGCCCGCTGGCCACATGTGGCCCGCGATGCTTTTATAAAAGCGAACCGTAATATAAAATACAGATAATTTCATATTTTTATATTAAAATTATGGCCAGAAAAACTTTCCAGTGATGTTATGGGGATAACATATTATTTATCATTGATTTTCATTAATAGGATCCCTCGCATTATCCCAAATAACTTCCGATGTGAACCCTAATGTGGCCGCCGAAGCATTTTCATCTGTTAATGCGGCCCGCCACGTAAAAAGTTTGCCCACCCCTGCCCTAGACGTACGAATAAAAATGTGTCGCTAAAATAAAGCTGTAACCGTAAGATTTGCGAGTCCAACCCGAATTTTGGAAATTCTGCTTCTAACCTGAAGAGGTGGCAACCATATGCAGCGTGATCGTCGCCTTTTCCTTGACTAGCAAGATTTTAACAATGGCATTATTTGCGCTACGAAGCAAACCGGGAAGTTTTCCTGAATTAATTTGCCAGCTCGTGACTTAAAACTTCAGAGAAGGGGTGAGGAACCTGCGGCAGTCCGTATAATTTTACACACAAATTGATATCTTTTTATTGAATTTATGATAATAAAACCTCAAAAAATTATATTTTAACCGTAAGAACCTTATTTAGAATACATTTTTGTTTACATGATACCTTAGAAGCTCTAGATAACTTCCTATGTAAACATTAATGGGGCCCGCCGAAGCGTTGGCAATTTTCAATTCCGCCAACCGAAGAATTATCAGTCGCTAATGCGGCACACCACGGAAAAAATATTTCCAACCCCTGCCTTAAAGGAGGACTTTACTTAAACGTTAAACCAGTGGTGCGTAACTTTTTTCGGTTTTGAATTTTATTTCCTTTTATCTTCTAATATATTATCCTTATAGTTACGAGGTTAAACAAAATTCGGGTGGCGATCCAAAGGTTAATCCCCAAATTTATTTCGGTATAATGTCTCCTCTCGACACGTGATCGACCATCGACAAAACCGATGCTTAAACATTAAACGCTTTTCTTTCCTGCCAGCTGAACGTGGCACGTCACGATGCACTAAAACCGGAAGAGGACTTTTACAAGCCTTCCTTCCTCGTAGCATATCATTAAGGTTAATAAAAGAATTGACAATAAGGAAGTCCTTTGTCGTACCCTTCCACCCGGAAAATGAACGGTTTGGGCGACAAATTTGTCTAAATGGTCCTGATTTGTCCGAGAATGTTAAATGGGCAGACGTGTCACAGACGGCGCTGTAAAGGCGGGGAGAATGAGAATAGGGGGGTAGAGAGGAAGGATGGCACAGGGAATAGTGGGTAGGGAAGAGGAACGCTTAAGACGACGGTGGTCTTGCTTAAGGAATACGACCACTTTGTTTGATCGATTGATTGATCGACGCATCAAGGTTCCCGAGAAAATCCTTTGGGAGAGGAGGAGGGAGGGAGAGGAGGAGGGAGTGAGGGAGAGGAGGGAGGGAGGGAGAGGAAGAGGGAGGGAGAGGAGGAGGGAGGGAGGGAGAGGAGGAGGGAGGGAGAGGAGGAGGGAGGGAGAGGAGGAGGGAGGGAGAGGAGGAGGGAGGGAGAGGAGGAGGGAGGGAGAGGAGGAGGAGGGAGGGAGAGGAGGAGGGAGGGGAGGAGGGAGGGAGGGAGAGGAGGAGGGAGGGGAGGAGGGAGGGAGAGGAGGAGGGAGGGAGAGGAGGAGGGAGGGAGAGGAGGAGGGAGGGAGAGGAGGTGGGAGGGAGAGGAGGAGGGAGTGAGAGGAGGAGGGAGGGAGAGGAGGAGGGAGGGGGAGGAGGGAGGGGGAGGAGGGAGGGAGAGGAGGAGGGAGGGAGAGGAGGGAGGGAGAGGAGGAGGGAGGGAGAGGAGGAGGGAGGGAGAGGAGGAGGGAGGGGAGGAGGGAGGGAGAGGAGGAGGGAGGGAGAGGAGGAGGGAGGGAGAGGAGGAGGGAGGGGATGAGGGAGGGAGGGGAGGAGGGAGGGAGGGGAGGAGGGAGGGAGAGGAGGAGGGAGGGAGAGGAGGGAGGGAGAGGACGAGGGAGGGAGAGGAGGAGGGAGGGAGAGGAGGAGGGAGGGAGAGGAGGTGGGAGGGAGAGGAGGAGGGAGGGAGAGGAGGAGGGAGGGGAGGAGGGAGGGAGAGGAGGAGGGAGGGAGAGGAGGAGGGAGGGGAGGAGGGAGGGAGAGGAGGAGGGAGGGAGAGGAGGAGGGAGGGAGAGGAGGAGGGAGGGAGAGGAGGAGGGAGGGAGAGGAGGAGGGAGGGAGAGGAGGAGGGAGGGAGAGGAGGAGGGAGGGAGAGGAGGTGGGAGGGAGAGGAGGAGGGAGGGAGAGGAGGAGGGAGGGGAGGAGGGAGGGAGAGGAGGAGGGAGGGAGAGGAGGAGGGAGGGGAGGAGGGAGGGAGAGGAGGAGGGAGGGAGAGGAGGAGGGAGGGAGAGGAGGAGGGAGGGAGAGGAGGAGGGAGGGAGAGGAGGAGGGAGGGAGAGGAGGAGGGAGGGAGAGGAGGAGGGAGGGAGAGGAGGAGGGAGGGAGAGGAGGAGGGAGGGAGAGGAGGAGGGAGGGAGAGGAGGAGGGAGGGAGAGGAGGGAGGGAGGGGAGGAGGGAGGGAGAGGAGGAGGGAGGGAGAGGAGGAAGGAGGGAGAGGAGGAGGGAGGGAGAGGAGGAGGGAGGGAGAGGAGCAAGGGAAAATGAGAGGAGAAAATAGTCGTGCCGGATGACTACCGATACTCGGAATGTTGCTTTCATAATACATTTCTCGCGAATTTCCTCTCGTTACGTGAACTTCATCACTTAGTTTCGCAGTTTTATAGTGAGCTTTCATTCAAATTATATCGTTTAGTTTCAAATACTCCATCGCACGAAACGCGCCTATTTGTGACACATTGTACACTTTCCCAATTTGTTCTTCGTCCTTTGCGAGCTGTAATTTTTTTATTCATTTTTGGCTCATAGGCTACATTCTCCGCAGTCTGGAAAGATTGTTCGTGAGCAAAAATTATAGGAGCGTGACTCGTGAATTATTTTCATACCGTTATTAAGCTCGGCCCCTTCCTTTGTGCCGAATACCGTAATCGTTATAATTAATTTCGTGGACGAGCCACTGCTCAACGGTAAGAGAAGAAGAGGAACCATTATTTTGTCCACTAATGAAATGAATTTCTAAAAAAATGCGAAGACGCATAATGCTTTCTAGTGCATTTCTATACTCACCCTGGGCGTAGTAAAACATTAGCGATCCGATTAAATATATTAACTTCATTGCGATGATTTCCTTTCTTTGTTAGTTAGTTCTTACTCGCGACAAAATAATTGGTTTGCATACATTTGCGACAAGTAGATACTTGTTTTATTCATGTAACACATTTTGAATATCAATTTTCACTTTTAACATTTGCCTTGCGAGATAATTATTAGGTTTTTAGCGCTAATTTATTCGACGATGAAAACAACATTTTATTTAACCAGTTCACAATTTTAACTCCTTTTTAGATATAAAAAGGCGTGCCTATAAAACCTTAACATAAGGATGACCGAGTTCACTACTTACTGAATAAACGACATTCTTGTCGATCTATTTTCGCGAAGGAATCTTGTCTTGACGTAAATTTATCCGTTTATGCAAATAATTAGATTTGTATTTATTCGATGCAACATACAATAAAATGAATCTTTTATCTCCATGTGCAGAGATACGACAACTGCAGTTGCATTTCATTGAAATACGAGGAAGAAGACTGGAGCAAGAATTTGCTCTTTTCCGGCTTCGATACTCCCAATATTCTGGGTCCCAACGGGGCCTCCGAGGGTCCTTGTGCAGCCCCAGACTGTGCCCGCCCATTCCTGGCCTTCCTCGTCATCTCCTGCTTCATGCACTTCCTTGGCAGTTCGGGAAAGGTTGGGAACATTCTAGTCAATTACAGGTGAGTGGCGTTCTAAAACATTTGCCGTCGGCAGCATCACAGGTATTCACGTGTTCACACAATTAGCGCGGTTTTATTTGTGTCCTAGATGCCCGATATCGGCCTTGCGAGCTTAAAATTCGAAATTCAGTTCGGAATGCAAAATAAAGAGGCCATTATCGCAAAATGTCTTTTTCGAATTATAAACATTCGAATTCAAGACTTTCGGATATAAATCAGCTACCTGAGCACTTACGAGATGCCGATTAATTTAAATAAGTACAGTGTTATTAAAAATTATAATTTGTGGCGCCCGAAAAAATACTAAAATATACTCTTTATTACAAAACGAAACTTATTTTATGTCAGCGCGCGCGCAGTTACATGTAAATTTTAAGAAAAATTATATTTAAATGATTTTTTATCATTTTTCACATCTTCAAATGATTTATCACATCGAAACCTAGGTAGTAGTGAAATGTTAAAAGCTGTGGAAAAATACAAAATATTCATTTTATTTGTTCGTCATGGAACAGTTCCACAAGGTTACGCTCACCACCGTGAATATGATTTTTTACCGTAGTAATTTGAACCGAGATGTTGGAATGAGGTTATAAGGAACTTCTGATCGAGAGTGAGCGCTATATTCTAAAAAAAATAACGTTACGAAGGAGTAGAACTTTTTCAAACACAACTTACAATACAAGGCAAAAATGGCACCCATAGAACAGTAGTCTTCGAGGTATATTTTGAAAAGAAGAAAAGTGGATACAGGTGTCAGTCGGTTTGAGATTAGATTTCAGAAGACAGTTCTTATCTGCTCGAATGATAGCATTCGTTTCCTGCCTGCTTCCTGGCGAAATTTTTCAAAGAGCGGATTAGTAGTTCAAATAATCGTCTGAGGTTACAAGAAATAGTTATCTTTAATCAGTTTTCTTTAATCTTACCTGGTTCACACTTACGAACAAGCAATTTTCCAGGAAAAGCATCTTCGTAAGACAGTGATGTCCAAACTTTTCGGCTCGCAGGTCACATAACCTATTTCCGCACTCATCGCAGGTGACATGGCTCACTTCAACCCACTTCGCCGGCCACACCCAATCGAAAATCGAGTCGAGGAATAATATTAGGAAACAAAAAAAATATATATATATATATTTATTTATAAATTTCTATTTTCATGTTATGTTACGATTTGTCGTTTAATTTTTAAACCGGATGAAGACACTCGACGGGCCGAATGTGGCCCGCAGGCCGTAGTTTCGGCACCACTGCCGTAAGATAAGCCACGGTAAACTCATAATGCGATGAATTTCAAATAATGACAAATTCGTGACAAGTCATATAACGGTATACTAGCTACACTTTCCGTGAAAATATGACGGACACGATTTGTAAACAGGATCTCCACAACGTTTCATTACAAAAATATCCACGCAACATTCCCGCGTTTTTTCAATTAGAGATTTTCGCTCGATGTCAGACAACGATTGAGGGTGTGCATTTTGTATTTATAAGGCACCGAGAAGGTCTTAAATGAATTTCATTTTCGTCGACAGAATATCGCCATTCCAAATCCTCATTGAATTTTGCAGGAGCGTGAAACCAGAGGATAAGGCGTTCGCCCAAGGTCTCTCCCTTCTTCTCGTCAGCCTCCTTGCATTCATCCCGGGACAAATCCTATACGGAGCCATCATTGGTAAGATGCAAGCTCAAGACGTTCATCGACATATGAGATGTATTATGAATTCATAATATCAGTATTAGCTCTAGTTTACCCACATATGCCTCGGTGGTGGCAGGGCAACGTCCTCGCCTGCCAATCCGAAGGTCGCGGGTTCGAATCCCGCCTAGGTGGGTTTTTCTTCACCTAGGGCATGGATGTTTGTGATCGTCCTTGTTATTATGTTAATGAGCCCCTTGTAAAAGGCCGATTACGGCTGTTTAGGGGCCGCATGGAAATAAATAAATAAATAAAATAAATAAAATATAAGCAACAGGAGCTTTTTCCTAGTTTAAAAAAGGACAAAACCGTCGCCTATAAATGATTATCCGCGGAAAAACGAATGCTAAGTATAAAGCGAATATTCTGATTGATTAACACAGATTTACATGGGAATTGGCAAAGACAGGATTGCTTATAAAGAATACGGCCATTTAATGTAGATTACTGATATCCTCTTCAGTTTCTTAATTGTATTCATTTTGTTAAAATGATCTTAACTTTATGATCACAATATGGTAATAATTTATTTTGGCATTTCTATACTGGCTCGATATTTTTTTGCTACACATCAACATGCCGACGATAGAAATGATAGTGACAAGTGAGAGAAGAATTGCAGAGAAAATTACATAATAAGACGCTTATGTATCTTGTTTTAGAATTATGACGTCATAAGATGATATCCTTGGTTCAGATTGACGGTCTTATAAACTATAAACTCCCTTTAAAAGCATTATATCAATGCTATGGAATAATATGTTGTCCATTCAATACCAATGGACTCTTTGCTATGGCAGTTTTAGTTCCCATCAGTTATCATCAAACTAGTAATAAAAGCCTTAATCTGTTGGTTGGAACGCTATATGGGATTTCCTATAAGAGAGATCTTAAATATACCTCTTTCACACTTGCAGACTTATTTTCTTTTGCAAAATTAAATTAGAAGTAATTGATGCACGATCTTCGGATAGGAACCATTTTAAAGGAAATTAAATGAAGATTCTTATTATTATCGTAGATTGTTGTTTTCGAATCGAATTCACTCACATTAAGCTAAAATATTCGAAAATTTGTCAAAATTTTGCATTTTTATTGAAACGTTCCCTTGGCGATCAACAGCATTGTTGTTCATACAGAAAATCAACATATCTGGTGAGTCCTTAATAGCTATTTTTTCGGAATAAAACGTTAAAGATGTTGTTAACTTAGTTAAAAAATTGTATACTCTTATTGTCTTACTATTAAATATAAAAAAATATATTAAAGTGAAAACCTATTCATCTATCTTATCTAATGTTCGTATAAGTGTCACATTTAGTTCACTTCCTTCCAATATAGTTGAATATATTAAGTTCCAATTTTCCCGTAGTATTTCAACGGCATTTACACTAGTCTACTATAATAATTGACAAGTGTTGGTTGGTAATCATTTTAAATCATTTATATCTCAAAAACGGTAAGAGATACTGGTTCGAAATTTTCCAGCAATTCACATATAAAAATTAAGAGACAAAAAATATTTGCAAAAACGACCCGGGTTCGACTCCAGGGGATTATTTCTATTTCTCGTAACACGTAAAAATAAACTTTTCGACGTGCAGGCTTTTCTTCTTTTGGAAATTAAAATTAGGAAAAACTGACCTACGATCATCTTATTCTATCTATCTACGATATTGTTCCATTTATCTTTTTCCGCTTACATCTCTAAATTTCCCATATTAATAAATCACATATTTTGGGGTATTGTTTTCAATTTAACAACTACTTTGACGACAATTTCATTGTTAAAACTTGAGCTCAATTTGTTGTCTCAAGGCTAAACGCCTTCCCCTTCCCTACCTCAAAATTTATCTTGAGAGCCGACTGCTGCAAGAAACAAAATCAATATAAATAGTGATAGTTAAAATAATTTCTTTAAAGTAACAATTAAAAGTCTGTTTTTTATTAATCTGAACCAGTCATTTTTGACGGGCAATACTCTAGTTGTTAAAAATCGTATATTTTCCCTCTTTTTTGGATTAAAAACAATTTTCTACATTAATTCGGCACCGATTTGAATTTAGTCTTAAAAAATAATAAACATCATTCTTTTAGCTATAGAACTGATTAAATCCCGAGCTCATATCTTAATTTTAACTGGTAATTTAACAACGCAAATTTATAATGTCCTACCCAGATTTCATGCTTATGGAAGTAAAAATGAAACTGAGGGGTTGGAAAAAGACACCGTTTACTCAACAGCAGCTGGTCTTGGATCCACAAAATTGTTACCACGTGTAGCACTCATATACCTAGATCAATCTTCCTTGAAAATTTGGCTTCTCCAAGTTGCAGGATTCCAGGCAAACCGAATACATACAAGATTTTTTCTAGAAAAGCGCTAAAAATAAGAGAAAAACATTTTTTTTTAAATCTATATGCGAGCATATGAATTTACATCTGCGACATTTTTAAAGTCATAAAAACCAAACATTTCAAGCAGGCCTATTCAGATATTATAGATATTTTTCAATATTTCAAAAATTTAAATCACTCAAATAACTTGCTTCGAATATTTTTCAAATGCTTAGCATTGTTTTCTTTGAATACATACATCTTCAAGGAAACAATATATACATACTTAATTATGTGGGCGTCATTTTTTGCTCAGAATAATAAATACATTTTTTCAGATAATGTGTGCCTCGTCTGGGATAAATCATGTGGCCGCAGAGGCAATTGCTGGCTTTATCACAAGGAATATTTTAGATTTTATCTGAATTCTACTGCTGCTTGTAAGTTGTTTTTGATCAAACATTATCTTCCTTATATAGTAATATAATGCTAGTAATTAAAGATTGCACATTTTACTTTAAATTTATCGAAGGAAATTATTTACGACGATCTAGAATTTTAAAAATGTTCTCAAAACCCTTTTATGGCTTATCAAAAAAACTTAAATATGAGGAGATAAAAACCAAATTTTCTAGAATTAATCAACTATGTTCATATATTAGTATTTTAATCTTTAATTTTCCCGGATACTCCCTTTTTACTCCCCATCAAGAACACGATAACCCTAATATATTATCCATGAATATCCCTCACGATAGAAAAAATATAAGGGATAAATTGAACCTAAATAAGAAATCATTAATACCACCAAATCGAAGTTTTTTTAAAGAATTATTTATCATGTATTCGCAAGGGGGAATGCCCATTCAATTTAATTGTGATGACAAAAATTATTCTCTTTCAGTTTTCACCATTATCGCTGTAATTTTGGACGGAGTTGTGTGTTACTTGGGAAAAGACTTGGAACTGTACAAAGAAAGTGACGGAGAAGAGGACAACAGAACACTATCGAAGACAAGAAATAAAACGGAAGATTCGATAATCAGTGATGATATGCTGAAAATTTCAGAAAAATGATTTTAAATATATGGCGGTGACTTCTTTTTTTTAAAAAATGCCCCTATGTAAACATTATGAATGTAGTGCAGGTCTTATTGGGTTCGTTCAAGATTATTTGCTACAAATCATAAGTATATGATTTAATTTCACTGTGAAATCACATGTAACGAAACGCAGCCGAATATTTTACAACCGTAAAATTTAAAAAGCTTTTGTTAATAATTCGTTAAACATTTTAATAGTACTTTTAAAAATTGGTTTACGAGCTAGATTAATATTAAAACAAATCTGATCAAATTCACATTAATAATCGATCTTGGATTATCTGCCGCGTAAACTTTTAGTCTCATTAAATGAGTTATATTAAAAAAAGTGACATAAGAAATTCCTGCTGTTGCATCAGACACGATTCTATTTTCAATAGATTTACTAGATGATTTTTTACTTAGATATTTCAATACAAATGTGAATAATTAAAAAATAAGTTATCCTGCTTACCACATGGTTTCATTTATAAAGGCGACCAAGATAACTCATGTAGCCATAAGAATGTTCAGTAAGCCCTATCTCAGCTGCAAAGTAGCCGTTCTCAGTGGCAATTCACCGATCTTTGATTCTAAAATGCAACGACCGGAGCCTTCCCGGTGCTTCTAAAGAAGGGATATCAAACACCGACAGACAGTTAAAAAACTCAGGCCCTCGAATAACTTAGATCAGGGGTCTCAAATTCACATCGGTGTGCGGACCGCATGAAATCTTTCCACCGAACCCGCGGGCCGCATTAAAGCACCGTGCCAAGTTCGCGGGCCGCAAACTTTTTCAGTCCTCACATCATTTCATATGCTTTGGACATTCATTACCCCCTTCCCCAAGGAAGAAATCGCCCCAACCCTATGATGCGGACTAAAACCCATTCATTACAAAAATGCTTCGAGGATCAGGTTCTTTTGACACGCAAAACACACACTGGCAGCAGTAAGAACATACTTAGCACCTCAACTGTGCAGAATTTATATAAATCTGAATGAGCAATAAACTGCATATATTTTTCAAGTGCTGATTTAACACACTTATTAAATTTCTTGGATTTACATTAAATATTTTATAAGAAATACATTTGAGTTATGGCCGTCTAGTGAAAATTACCTTAATTCGTGGATCGCAGAAATGTACCACGGAGGCCCCGAGTTTGAGACTCCTGTATTGTAGGTAAAGTGAAGAGAAAGAATGATCGTGGAATGATATAACGATAGGAAACTGTAATACAATGCTTAGGAACTGTGCGACTATTTATCATTCTTAGTGGTGTGCCCTATTTCGTCGTAATACTAAGGCTCATTATTGTAACATGCAGTCCCCCACGTATTTCAAAATTATCTATATGGTCCAAATGTACAGGGCCGTCGCGTGCGGTGTTTGAGAGGCGACCGCCTCAGGTGGCACTTTTCTAGGGGCAGCAACATTGCGGTGTCGCCTTTGATCTGCGTGCCGCGAACTAGGGAGGCGTTTTGTCTTTGTGCCTCAGGTGGCAGATTTCCACGCAACGGCCCTGGCTATTTGAATTTGAGATCCCTGTCCTAAAGCGACTTCTAAAATTTATACCTTGGATTTCTGTGGGCCTTATCCTTTCCACCTGTCCGCATAACCTCCTTCCCTTCGAGTCCCACCCCGTCATTCCATCTCCGATTTCCTATTTTTACCCAATCCACTCTATAATTTCCTCCCGCTTCCGGCTCTCTCTCTTTCTATATTCATCCATCTCACGTTTTCGTTTGGAGCTCCATCCCACTCCTCTCAACACTCTCTTAAAAGTTCGCGTCACCAGTTTCGTCTCTGCCTACAAACAAGACTGGTATATATGAACAACAATAACTTATAATTATTATGCGTTCTTTGCACGAAGTGAACGTATATAGCAGAGGTCGTTTCCCTCCGTCCGTCCATCCGCATGTTAAAACTTAGGAACCGCTAGACTTATTTTGATGAAACTTGGTATTGGGGAGTTTTGCTAAAATTGGTCGACTGATTCCAATTTTGGTTAAAATCTGACAATAATTACGACTACTTTACATTAAGACCTACATGTGGTTCACAATGTTGTTTGAACTCGGGAACCGCTGAACGAATTTTGATGAAATTTGATATTAAGAAGTTTTACTCGAATTTGTCGACCGATTCCAATTTTGGTTAAAATCGAACAATAATAACGACAACTTTACATAAGGACTTACATGTATTTTACAACGTACCTCGCTAGCTTCTCGTTAAATACTCATCTGAGCAAAAAATATTGAGAACATTGTGAAATCCCAAAGAACGCATTTGGAAACTCAGTGTACTCCGAAATGGAGTACACCTTTCCAATCTAGTTATAATTCGAAACAGAAAATCATCCAATAACACTATTTTAATTCAATCTAAGTTTTCCTGTTTGATGAAACACGTTTGGGAGAAAAAGTATATTCATTGCCGTCCACATATTGTGTAATTGAAATATTTAAAAGTAAAATAATTCTTGAATTAGATATACTAAATAATATGTTTTATTTTCTAATTCATCCTAAATTTTATGGTCAAGATAACTCAAAAAGACAGAAAATGACCTAGTCAACCGTATACGCAAAGCGAAGAAGCAGCTATAACCAATATCTGTTTACTGCAATTCGGTTCTATGAAATGACTTCTTTAGATTCAATGATCTATGAATTTACGCTGAGAACGTCTACTTTTAGCTGAAATTATAATCTGAATTACTCAATCGTTTACTTTACAACTGAAGAAAACACATGGGATGTTAATTTTTAGGATCATATAAAGATTTACAATACTAACACGCGAATTTAAGTTCACCCACACAAAATGTATTTCCAGTTTATTTATACCACGGAGAAATCTGGAACTTCCAAAAGGAGAAGCAGATTATAAAATTCTGTGACAGCTAAAAAAGCCCATCTCATTGTCAGACCAATTTTTCACTCGCACCAATACATTATTACAACCTAATGCGTTTGTTAACCAACAAAACAAAAACACTATAGAAGCAACAATAGTATTTATGTGAATGTTTCTCAATTAGTCATAGTTTGCATCAATTCAAATGGCTGGATCATTTTTTAAGATTTCAAACGACGTTTCCAGAGAAATGAGCCCGAGGATAATTTTTGGCCTTAATATTTTTTTATATTTGACCACACGATATGAGTTGGCGGAACAATTCAAAACAGTAAGTTAAAATGTTGGGTCAGCGAAAAAATTATTTAAATCGGAAATGAGAAAACATTGGCAGAAATGGATAGTCGATGGATATCATACGTACACGAAATCTAGTGAGATGTATGAAACACTGTTGGCGAAGCATGTGACGATGACAGTACTGAATATCGTAAATATAGGTATTAATTTATAAACACATCATCGATGATAGCCACAGCAATTATTCGTCTGAAGAAGTCCAAAATTACAGCTGAAGAAAATCTATCGGTTTCATTGGTTCCTACTTCCGATGAATATGATTTGGATCGTGGGTGTGACAACTTTATTGGTTTTAAAGTTAAATGGGTTTACTTTCATTAATAAAACCTTTTCCGAATACATACAAGTACTCTTTATGCATAACGCTCGCTCGTGCAAGTCGATAAAGAGAAATGGTACAACGCGCAAAATTTATAGAAAAACTTAATTTTTATACCTATGAGATTAAGTATACCTAGCTTGGCTTTCAATGAAGTATTGGAATTCCGCTTCCCATCCATGACTTGGTTTCTTCAGTTTTTCGTTTTTGCGATCTTCCGTTTGAAACTTTCCGAAGCTACGTTCTAAACGTTTCTGCCATCTAGTGGGCTATCTTTTAAACTTGTCAAGGAACAAATTTTTCTGGATCGTATCAAACCGCCAGTTTTTAGGGGATGACAGATCAGGACTTAAAAATTAACTTGGAATAAAAAATGTTATTGAAGCATTAAAACTCGCAAGATAAACTTTGTACTGAAATATTTATCGCAATGCTTATAACATATATGGGATCCGTACGAGAAGGGACATATAATTCAATTAGAAAGTGCAGCGCAGAGCAGCCAGATTCGTAAAACAAAAGTACGAACATAAGGAAAGAGTCACCTCATTATTGAGGAATTTGAACTGGGTAACACTGGAGGATTGTAGATTGAACTCAAGGTTGCGGCTTCTGGAGAAATATAGATCGGAATGTCTACACGACGAGGTTGTAGGAATAATTGAAGCACCAACGTATAGGGGCCATCCTTAAATGATGTCACGCTTAAGTGGGAGGGAGGGGGTCTAGGAATATGTGACAAGGGGGGAGGAATATATGTAAAACAATGTGATGTCACTATTAAGTAAAACTTTTTGCTAAGATCTTGTGCTTCATTTTTTATTTCCTTAATTTTCTTGAACCGACAAATTCAATAATTTTTATTTATTCTCTGTATTACTCATGAGAGCTCAAAATGTTACACACTTCCAACATTTTGATGGGCAATTTTGCAGAGCAACTATTAATCATTTGGAAGAAATTGCTTCAATTCTTCGACCAAATGAAGTATGCTTCTTGAGCCAAGATGATAAGGCTAGAGTGCCACTTGGCTTAACAGCAGCAAAAGAGCAATCCCCATTGGTCATGCATGTTGAGTATCGAGTGAATTTACCAGATCATGATTGGGTTGTAGCTGCCAGACATAAGTTGATACCTCCAGTATATGCTGGAATTGAAATAAAGGAAAATGGAAATCCAACTGCGGTAGGATACTCAGGCCCAACCTTTGTAGCTGTCAGATCCGGTAAGCACTCTTCTTCAACAGCATTTTCACATGCATTTATTTGACTTTGAAATACTTTTGAAGTTACCAGAATTTGAGAGTATCACAAGGTTTCAGAACGAAATAAAACCTGTGGTAATTTTTACTGAGGATGGTGGCCCTGATGAGAAACCGCGATACCAGAAGGTAATTGATGTTGGAATCAATCACTTTTTACAGTATAATTTGGATGCCCTTTTGATTGCAACCAATGCACCTGGCAGGAGTTTTTTCAATCGTGTTGAGAGAAGGATGGCATCTTTAAGTAAGGAACTGTCTTCCTCAGGAGCATTATGGAAGCCATCTTAATTCACAAGGCAAAATGATTGATCCGGAATGATTGACCTTGGAAAAAAACTTTGAATATTTACATTGGCAGAAATATGGGGGCAGATGGATAACCAACTGTAGCCAAATATATAAGTCCAGAAAATTCCGAGATTAATCCTGAATATTTGTTGACAAAAGATGCTATTTGGTCATCAAAACATTTGAGAACTAGCCAATATTTTACACATATTGTAAAGTGCAGAGACATAAACTGTTGTTCAGCACCTCGAAGCTCAATTTTTAGTATTTTAAGGGATCAATTCCTAACTCCACTGATTCCAATCAAACGGACAAATGCAGGTTTAAAAGCTCCATTATCAACAGATGAACAAGGTCTTAATTTGAAGTATCCATCTGTTTTCATTGCAAGTAGTATTGATTTGGAAGAAATATTACCAAGATCAGCAAAAAATTTCAAAATTATGCCATATGATCTATACTGTCCATCTATTCAAAAGAAATTAAGAAATCGAATATGCAATACCTGCAATCTGTATTTTGCTTCAAATGTCATGTTACAGAAACACTCTAAGATACATATGCAGACAGAGACCATGTCACAAATTCAGGAAAGAGTTAGGCCAATTCATATCGCTGCTAGACGACAGCGTGAAATGATGGCTATTCTAACAAACCAGGACAATGTTCAATACGCAGAATGGATTAATGAAGAAAATTTGGATTTGAATGGAATAAAATATGATACAGATGATGGACATAAAATAATATGCATATTTACAGTATGGATGAGATTTTCCAAACACCATGAAAAGAATTATAATTTCTAAGTTGTTAAAATTTTTCATTTCCTTTGTCCATTTTTTCTTATATTTTTATTAAATGTAATTGTTTTTAATGAATGTATCCTATAGTTACTGAAGTTACAAAAATAGAAAAGCATAAACTTTGTATATTGTTCGAGTTGCCAGAAATTATTTAAAGAATATGTACATGTAATTTTTATGTTAATTGGTATTATATTTGCATACTATGGAACATCTACTACATTTGAGTATTTCATTATCTATAATATGTACTTATAAAAAGTGATAATTTTATTTGAATGTTTTGATTTTCTTTCATGTACAAATGATGTCTGGACATATCATTAATTTTAGATAGTCAATATGACTAAATTAAAAAGGACGAGGTTTTACTTTCCATGAAAACTTGATTGTAGAACTGATTATTTATTTTATTTTAGGGATTTTGTGACACAAAATATGCAATAATTTATAAAATTTTGTCGATAGAATGTCTGTATGCCATATATATATATACATATATATTAGAAATAGATATTTATTCGTAATATATAATATTAATAATTTAACAATACCAATGAAAACCTTTATAATAGTTATTACTTATAGAAATGGAAAGTGCACTACAGTATACTGTTTTTTCTCGTCTTTCATTTTTAGCAATTGAAATCTGTTAACTCTAATTATATACAAAAAATCTTCCTTTCTTAAGGGACTGTGTGGCAACTTTGTGACACAGGGGAGGGGGGGGGGTGAAGCTCTATGTGACACTTTGTGACAGAGGGGGATCAAAAATCCCGAAAATGCTGTGACATCATTTAAGGATGGCCCCATAGGTAGTAACGACTGTGACGATATGATACGCGAGATCGATAGTAGGACGGAGCATTATCTAGGCTCGTTCTTTCAGAGGACAATAAGAGATCACAATAGAAAATTTCAATGTGCGATAGACAATCTTTAGATAGGTTTTGATGCTTTGTACCCCCTGCCACCCACCAATTAGGTGAATTGCAGGGTAACATGTAATGTAACACTAACGTAGTCTGGACCGAATGCTTTTGTGGTCATTATGCAGCATTTAAATACAAACAAAAATACCATGAAATGATTGTAAACATCATATCCATCTTGGCTAAATTAGGCATTCGAGTGTGGAGAGAAAAATAAGTAAAAAGGGGAAACGCTTCTGAAATTAGAGCCCAAAACTCATCAGAAACAAGTAAAATTACACCAGTTTTTGATAAATTTAATCTCCATTTCTTTATTGAATAGTTCAATAAATAACTACCATAATTTCTATACGTTGAATTATTTTGTCCCAGGCATATAGTCAGTGAATGCTCTACAATTTTTACTTCTTTTGAAAAAAAAAAAACATTTCTATCAGCTGCATTATGTACTTAAATATTGCCAATCAATCATTTGCCCGGTACACATTTAACGATTTTTATTTCGAACGTTATCAGTTTAATGAATAACATATTCTGCAATAAGCTAAATATTGATGTTTCATTAATAAAATTTAAAAAATACTAGGAGTTTGTATTTTGTCATGAAAACCTAAATTTTTCTATTTAATATCTCCTTAAATTTATCACTAATATTAAAAAGAATTTGAGTTCATTATTTATGAATTCTCTAAAGTTGGTTTCGAAACATTTATTCCCAATAATGTGTACTATAACAAAAGATTTTTATTATATCAGCTTTTTATAAAATAAGTCCACAGTTATAGTATATTTGTTTTAATTATCAATATCATATTATAATAAACCAGAACAGTATATAATATATACAAAAAAGGATAACAAAACTTAGGTGTTAACATATAAAATTAGACATTCACTGCTGTACATTATATTTGCAACGCTTGAAAATTATGAGCTTTTTTGTCTACAGGATACTATTTTAATAAATGAAAAATACAAAAGTAAGCTACTAATAATTTTTCAATTTTTTCCCTCTACATCTACATAAGGATTAAGACAACTTGTTTACTGCAAGTAAGGTGATAATGGGCCCATCGTTAGACACTTCAATGATTTCTCAAATAGCTAATATCATATAAAACAAGGAATTTCATAATTTAATTATATGAAATAGTTCAGGCCTCATAAGTTTTATTATATCAAAAATATTTCAATATCATGTATTATGTTGTATCTTACAGTAAAATTTAAATACACATACACATTAAGTAAAATACAATTGTCACAAGAATTACTGAAAAATATATTTCAAACCATAAGCTTAAAAATATATATTTATGATAAATTAGAATGTCAATAGTTTAGATAGAAAATTTCTACAAATAGTAGGAACATAACATACAAAACACTATAAAATTTGAAAATTTGTAGTAAAATTTTGAATCATAAAATTTCAAAGGTTCGGTAAAATACAGCAACCTCTTCCTTATATTTTCCAAGAATTATTACAGAAAATGAGATGAAAAACCAAACTATATTATGGAACCAAGTGACTGTTGACACTTTAAATTAAAACAGCAAAAATAGCATGTTAAGAATAAATTCAACAAACCATTAGCTACGCTTGAAAAAGTTTGTCAGAACACCTTGCCGAGCATTTGGAAGGGGAAACTTGCCATTTTTCTTCCCCTTTTCAGTTTCTCTATTCTTCTTTCCTTTCGTTTCTGCATCCTTCCCTTCTGGAGAAACAATCTCTTTTTGATCATTTGGAGATGCTTTTTTAGTTTTCTTTTCCTTACTTGCTTCACTGAATGAAGTAATCTCATTGCTATGGTTGAAATTACCATTGGATTTTGATTCTTTTGTTTTCTTATCGTCACCACTTTGGCTTGAATCATCAGAGCAGCTAACAAACACATACTCCTTTTTGGTCACTGAAAATTAAGTCATTAAAAAATACAAAATGACAAGCAGTGATCATGATTTATCGTTTTATGTTATTTTAAATATAAACATAACTTGATATAACCTGACATGAGGTTTAAATAATGAATACACAATAACCTCACCGACAAAAACCCCACTTGGATTTTTTACATACTTCAAAGAAAGCATTGATAATCCTTGCTTAAAATGAAGTTTGCATCCCTACCCCTAATGCAAGGTTAATATATGTCAAAATAAAGATAATTTTAAATGTTGTTTTAATTGATAAACAAGAGTAAATGCCTTCAAGATTTCTGAAGTGGCTGTTGATAACTAATAATCCATATACAGATATTTCTATTGATTTTTCACACCTTCTAGGTGATTAAATAATTTTTTTATATTTTAGAACAACAACACTCCTATGCATTTATTTTAATAAGTAACAATTATTTGAATGATTAAAAACTTATATAAATGAATAACAAATTTAATAGTGAAAAATGCCAAGTGGGGGTTTTGTCAGAATTTGATGATATGGGGTTTTTTTGGTGGTTTTCGTCATTGCTGTAAAGCACTATTATCTTCGTGATGTCCGTCCATCCATACGCATATATCGGGGAAGAATTGGCAGAACCGATTTCAACCAAATTTGGTACACACAATATTCAAATAAATTAATGACCAAAATGACATATTTGGACTGGATCGACTCAGCAGGGGTGCCAAAATTGCAAAGTTTAACTTTTCGGTAATTATGAATTTGGAAGGAATTGGGTGAACAGATTTCAAAAATATTTTGTATTAAGGTGTGCAACATAAAAAAGACATTTTACAAGTATTTGTGTTGAACTGTCTGTATCAATTTTAACCAAATTTAATATTTTTAATGTAAACATATATACAAAAACATAATAGCATATTTGGACAGGATTAACTAAACAGGGGTGCCAAAATTATAAATTAAACTTTCAGTAATTATGGATTTGGAAGGGATTGGCTGAACGGATTTCAACTAAATTTATATATAAGATTTGTACAGCATGCCATAATAAACTCAACATGTTTAAAGCATAAATAAAGATCAGGGCTGCCATAATAAAAAGTAAAATAATATTTCTTTCACGTGTATTTATAGAGAACTGACCTAATGGATATTAACCAAATATGGTATATATAAACTTTGTAACGAGACTGATAACAGACTTTGCTCTTCATTTTTTTTGTTTCTGAGCACAGCCAACAGGGTGCGCATCAGTTTTCTCTTCTCTTGTGGAAGCTTGCAATGTAGTATGCACCCCAGGCGATTAAACGTGTTTGTGTTATTACGTGTAACTTTCATTTGTGCCCTTTCCTCTCCGAGAAACCCTAGCCCGTCACAACTTATAAATAATTAACCAAAATATCATATTTTAACCCAGTAAACTAAAATGGGCTACCACAGTATCAACATTAGTATTTACTGTAATTATGAATTAGGAAGGTTAAAGTTAAACCGATTTCAAAAAGAAATTTCGAATGTAGGGCGAGTATAGAATTACAAAACGAAATAAACATGTTTAGAACAGATTTAAAAAGCAGAGCTACCACCATATAAGGAAAAAATAAGTTCCTGATTTCAAAGAAAATATATTAGCATAGAATAATACTATGCTGAACTTCACGAAAAGCACTTCTGTACCACGGGAAACCTGTGTACATCTCTACTTGTTTACATGGGATTTTTGTTTGTCGAGTTCCTGTCATGTGGGGTTTTCATCTGTATCCCTTAAATACTACAGTTACAGTGAAATAAAGAAGGGATTAATTACTAAAATATTTAACACATTATGAACAGGATAAGGAATCCTGAGAGCTGTCGGTAATAAATGCTATGTAAGACGTATGTAAAAAAATTGGCTCAATATACATAGCACAAACTTTCTCATATCACACTGTTTCTAGTCCATTCAATGTTACTTATGTTCTAGCACCTATATGGTTTCCAAGACCTGAGTTAATTTTTATATTTACATATTGTACAACTACATAACAAATTCAATTATCCTACACATGCAGTTACTATTACAGTAATATATTTTTATACGCAGATCTATTTTTGTGCACCATATAAAGCAATATACTTCACTCACCCATAGCACTTGATCAATTTCTTCCATATGTCTTAATTTATTTTTCTGTTAGTAGAAGTATCCATCTTCTGAGGCAATTTTTGCTTTCACACTTCTACTCCTTATTTCATTGGTGCATTTTGCACCTCCTGTTATTTGTAGTCTGAAACATGTTATTTTACTATTTTGCTACTTACTTTTTATCAATACTTATGTTCAAGTTTTCTTTTCTTTGCATGACCTTAGAGTTTTTGTAATTATTTCCAGTCCATATTTTTGCTTGCTATTACGTCTATTTATCACTTTCTAGAGTAAATTCTCCTTTCTTGTGAGTAATACTTGGTCATAAGCATATTTTACTGTTCTTACAATCCATCCACCAATTTTGAAATATCCAGTGCTTTCTAGTGCTTCTTGGATTAACCTTTCCTCATACACATTTAATAGGATGGGATAAGCAACAACCTTGCCTTACTCCTTTCCTGATATTTACTCTGCTGGTATCATCTTTCGCTAATTAGACTTCCACAGCTTGATTTGTGAAAAGATTCCTGATTTGTCTCCTATCTTTTCAGTCTAAACCTATACCCTTTAATACCCCATCAGCATTACTCAATTTACTATATGTGGACGTCTGCCACTTTCTCGATATGGAGTTATGAATGCAGCGGTATTGTGATAAATTACAAGTAAAATAAAAGAAAAATCACGCTCCTATGTTGAAAAATAAATAGTTATGGATTTAATTCCTCGATATGGTTATTCTTAATAAACCAGAGAATTGTTCCATGCACTTTTCTGGACATCGACAATTTCTATCATTTTTCACAAAAATGCTGATATCTCCGAAACTAGAATTGACCAAGTGGGCCCTTCTCTGGCAGACATCCACATATTAAAGGTCTTCTGCCAATTGACAAAACATAGGCAGAAATCTTTACTGAACTCTATTGCCCTCTGATATGAATCTCACTACTCCGATTGAATATCTCGTTCTTCATCCATTTAAAAATCAAATTGATCTCTTCCTAGCATTTCTTGAGCCTTTTAGTGAGAATTCCTGTGATGGTCTTTAAGGTGTGTGACAATAGACTTATTGTTCTGTAGTCCTTACAGTGCATTGCCAACCTCTTCTTTAGAGATCAATATTACTTACAGAAAACCTTAAGGCCACTCTTCACATTTTTCCTTTATCCAGCTTTCTCTAGCATTTTATGTTGCCCTTCTCAACCCGTTGTTTATTCCTCTATAGTTAATCTTACCTTCTTCACTTTTAACATTTTTTCACTTCTTTCTATCATCTATTTTCTTGCTTTACTTTGTGATCCATGGTTTTCTGATTTTTCTTTTCTTGTTTACCTATCTCTTGATTTATAGGGTCTTTTATACTTTCTTTAATTTCCTCCCATTTTGTGCCCACAGCTTTTGCTTTGTTTTCCAAATTTCTAAGACATTCTTCCAACTTCATGATGAATGCATTGCAACTTTTGTTTGAGTCTGTCAAGATGCCAATTCTGTCTTTCTCTCCTTGTTTTTATCACTTGTTGTAGTTCTGTAGCTACATATATATTAGAAGGTTGTAATCTGAATCTATGCCTGCTCCTGATATGTCTCTGCATTATTTATACTGTTCATTAAGCTCTATTTTACTATACAGTTTCATATATCTTTGCGGATGAAAGCAAGTGAAGAAGGGAGCTTTCCAGCACATGATCTTACAAGAACCAATAGGAATGAAGTAGGCGGAGCCCCCTGTCGAGAGCTCATTCTCTCTTTGGCCTCCATTGTGCATACATTGAGTCACTGAGTGCTGTGTTGCCACGTGCTAACGCCTTGGTTGTCCGAACAGTAAAGCCCCCCATCCCAGTAGCTCACTGCTGGCATCTTTTTCTTTCTTCCGAGCTCTCTGCAATGTATTCCAGTTTAGTAGATATGGCAGCACCGAGTTTGAGTTCTCCAGCGAGACATCTCCTTGCTAGGAGGTGGGGAAACATCTCCCCACCTCCTAGCAGCAGTAACACATGAGCAGTCCCGAGTACATACGAAATGTAAGTCGCAAAGGTAACTGAAACAGACTATAGTATGCAATCTACTTAGCATCTCATTCTATCTCCTGGGCTCTTCAGCATATAGTCTTTGTTTATAATTTTTGAGCCTTGCGTTATTTTTTACTAGATTGTTATTAAAACAGAACTCGACTAGTTTTATCCTTAATGGTTCCTTTTCCTAAGTCCTTATTGACTGACTACAGTTTCCTCTTGCCCTTCTCCAACTATGCTGTTCTAATCTCCCATTATACAATTCATCTTTCCTATTCCTTTTTCTTCATAGATGTTGCTAATTTGCTAACACATCTTCAATTTCTTCTTGGGTGGACAGCAGCATATATAAATGTATTATAAACACATCCACTGAGACTGCTTTCAGCTTTATTTCCATTAACCCTTAGGCACTGATCACAGTACAGGAAGACCCCGATTTACGAAAGGGTTATGTTCTTGAAAAACTTTTCATAAATAAAAAATTCGTAAATTAAAGCATAATTTCCTTTTGACTTTCATTATATACTGTGAGATATGTTCCTACTGCATAACATCTTCCCTCAAATATGGTAAAATTACCTTAATGTTCTTTAGGACATACATCATGGGAAGTAATTATTATAAACACAGGGCTCGAATTGGAAATTTTTAACCAAAATGCTAGTAACCGGAATATTCTGATCTGATTTTTTAACAAGGGGAATGCTACAGACTTCATTTTGTATCAAGTTTGTTCTCATGTGTTTTTCCCCAATTTAAGTACTGTTTAGTACTAAAACAAGTTTTGACTTGTTCCACTAAACTTGTGAAGATCAGGTTACCATATTCATCACATGATATAAATTATATGCAATGTTAGGATATGAAATCTTCTGAAAGTAGATTTCAGATTGTATACTGACATCATTCAAGGCAGATGGCATACAAAGTAAACCACAGCAACACATAAGTGCAGAAATGAAATATTTTTCCATTTCTTGTATCCAAAACCTAGAGGTAAATTCGAAGTGTTGTTGATATTAAACTCCAAATTGGAGGAATTGGAGGGAAACCCAGTGCCAGCATTAGCCTGCTCTTAACAAAGAGCACCAACTAGTTAATGTCCCTTCTGAAGGATGGCGGTCTCCTCATATCACACAAGTAAGGGACAGGATGATCCCAAAATCCTACCTCCGCCAGATTCGAACCAGTATCACAGGTCTCATTAAATGTATTTCATTTCAGTTTGTTTATTAATACCTGTTTCTATGTTTCTACTTCTAAGTAATTTTCATTGCAAGAATAAGACAATATCTTCTACTTTATAAAATAGTTTTGCTCCATTTGTCTGATTTCAATTCATATTCGGTGAAGAAAAAATAAAAGTTATATTGGACATGTTGAAAATTTTCCCATAATTTACCCAATTCGCTAAACCACCTTTTACAACAATAACATTTTACACAACTACGGTACAACCTTAAGTTTTACCATTGGTGCCATATCTGCAGCTATGTCTCTGATTTCATTGCTACCTTTGCAAAGAAAGTTTGCTTAAAAAAAACATTATCAGACTCATTTTGTGATCAGAATAAAGTTGCATTGCTGTAATTAAATTAATTTTACTGTATCAAATTTTGCATAAAAATTAATACATTTATTCTGATGCTCATTGCTATAGGTGCCAATTTCTCAAGGTATGCCACTGCTTCTGGGTAAATAAAACTCGATATGAATGCGTAACCAGGCATACCTGTCTAACACCCAGCCCTGCTGGACAACTTATATGTAGAGCAAAAGGGAGAGAGAAAGAGAAGCACAATGAAGAACACTAGAGGATAAGAGGAAAACTATTACAAATATTAACAAGTAGGGGTGTACACAGGTTTCCCGTGATACAGAAGAGCTTTTCGTCAAATTTGGCATAGTATAATCGTATACTAATGTATTTCCTTTGAAATCAGAAAATTATTTTTCCTTATATTGTGGTAGCCCTGCTTTTTAAATTCGTTCTAACAAGTTCATTTCATTTTGCCATTCTATACTCGCCCTACAAATGAAATTTCTTTGAAATAAGTTCAGCCAATACCTTCCAAATTCATAGTTACAGAAAAATTATAACCTTGACATTGTGGTAGCCCTGACAATTTGGTTGAAATATGCTATTTTGGTTGTATTAGTATTATTTGGAGACTTCAATCTATCTATTAGGTGGTCCTCCCCAAATATTGGTATTTGCTCCGATCCACATGATGAGTTTTTCATGGATTCATTCATTTTTGGTCTTGGTCTATTTCAAAACAATTTAAATCCCATGCAAAATTTGACAACATTGGACTACATTCTCGCTTCCGAAACTGTCAATCTGGTAATCCCCGGGCGAAATATTTTCGAGTCAGACCACGAGTCATTAGAATGCTCAATGGCTCTGTTTTCGCACCAACCTGCGCCTTCACCCACCCTCCGGACCCTCATAGCTTGGAACAAAGCGGACTGGCCTTCCATTAACCGATCCCTTTCACTCCTGGAGAGTGGCTCCATCGACGACTCTCTCAGTCTTTTCTACGATTTTCTAAACAGCGCGATCAACGATTTTGTCCCCACCCATAAGGCTTCTCGGAAGAGGCCTCTATGGATGTCTGCCGAGACAGCCCTTAGTCTCCAAAACAAACTTGCAGCTTGGAGACACATGAAAGCCCACCCTAATATCCACACCTGGGCTTCATTCTCAAATCTCCGGCACCACTGCAGACAACTCCTAAGGTGGGACCACTTGAACTTCATTGCTTCAATTTCCACCCACATGCGCTCCAACAGCAAGAGATTCTGGACCCTAATCAACCAGAGAAGAAAGACAACCAAGATTCCTAATTCTGTTAACTCAAATGGTGTAGTGAGCTTTAACAGTGATAGACCTTCACTTTTCAATTCCTACTTCTCCTCTAACTTTTCCCTTCCTTCCCTCCCCATCGTCCTCCCTCCATTGAAGCCCATCTGCTCCCTTTCTCTTTCGGCCATCTCGACCTCTCCACATGAGGTCCGCAACCTACTCTCCTCCCTGCCCTCTAACAAAGCCACCGGCAACGATAACATCGGCCCCCTCTTCCTCCGGTGTACAGTGGATACCATAACAATTCCAATTGCCATTCTGTTTAACAGATGCTTCTACACTGGTTATTTTCCTTCACAGTGGAAGCATGCCAATGTAATGCCCATCCTGAAAAAGGGTAACAGGGATTGCGTCAAGAATTACCGACCTATCTCTATTCTCCCTACTCTCTCCACCATCTTCGAACGAATTGTTCACAACTGTCTGCTATATTTTACCCTCCCCTTCATTTCGTCATATCAGCATGGCTTTCTTCCTGGTAGTTCCTGCCTTATGAATCTTCCCATCCTTCATCATCACATCACCTCCGCCTTTGAACTTTCTTCCTAACTTGACATGTGTTACGTCAATTTCTCCAAAGCTTTCGATACAGTGGACCACTTACTTCTTATACACAAACTTAAAAATCGCTATAACATACATGGACCCCTTCTTTCCCTTCTTACTGATTTCCTTTCCTTTTGCTCTCAAACTGTTGTAATAGATGGACATTCTTCCCCATCTGTTCCTGTCACTTCCGGTGTTCCTCAGTGCAGTGTTCTCGGCCCCCTTCTTTTTTCTCTTTTTATTGATGACATTGTTGATGTGGCACTTCCTAATCAATGCAACATACTGCTATTTGCTGACGACTGCAAAGACTTTAACTGCTTCCCTGATTACCCCGAGTATACTCGGATCGAGGCGAGGGTCAAATTCTGACAAGCCCGAGTATACTCGGGCCGCTGTATTTTTTCCGTTCCTTTAGAAACACAACCGAGTTTTTTCGATCCTTCATAGTAGTTTACGTTCCGACAGTTAGAGGTCACTCAGAGAGACAGATTAGATTTCTCGAAGCGGGTTCTTCGAAATATCGGAGTACTGAACTCACACGGTTATTTGCACAGCTGATGCCAAAATTTCTCTTTACAACCCAGTTGTTTCAATTGCTACTCCAGATGTTCTTTACCCTACCAAGGACACTTTCCATTGCTAGGTCATTCGCCCTGAGAGGGTTTTGCCCACCCACTCTTTCGTTCCTCAGTTCCTGGAAGGTCCTTTGCCTCCCCTCCTTGGTGATGCCCCTCGAGATAAGTATGCACCCTTTAGGATCGGCCTTTCGAAGACATTTTCGGGTCAGTTATTCGTACAGCTTTCGAGTGAATATGTCTAGCAGTTTTCCTTCCGTTTCTGCTCCATAGCATTTTTATTTTTCTCTTGTTTTTGTTGTTATATTCTGTTACCTTGTTACTACTACTGAAAAGAAGAACCCCACGAAGCAGTGTGGATTGTGTAGATGAAAGCGAGACGCACGGGGAAAGCGGATAAGGAAAGAGAGCCGTTTCTACTGTGCGACACATAATGTTCCGTTATGCGTGGTGCGGTGTTTTAGAATTTATCATTCAAGTTCAAATATATGAATGTTGTATATTTTGTATACAGTTTATTTGTTACATATGTGAATTAGTTATGTTTAATATTTAGCACTTTTTTACCTATTATTAGTTATTTTTTATTGTATATTATTTTATTGTTTCATGTTTATTACGTAAGTGTATATATAATTTACACCATATATATATATATATATATATATATATATATATATATATATGTATTTTTTATCGCATAGAAATGTTTTATGTTGTATATAAGTACGTTTTATACATAAGTTTTTCTTAATTTTGTAGTTTGCACCAAAGAAATGTAACTTTTAAATATGAATCGAGTTCAAGTACCTCGTATCTATCAATAATATAAAAATTTTAAAGTTCAATAACATTTTTATTAAAATTTACTGTTAAAAAATGAATGCATTTCTTTAATTGTATCATTATGATTTTTTTCGAAATTGCAATAAAAAAATGACTTTTTTTAGATCCTATATTGTAAAAAAATCGTCAGGGAAGCGGTTAAGAGAATTGATAGCGCCACGGACAGTCAGTATATCCAAAGCGCTCTTAATGCTGTTTCAGAGTGGTGCACTCTTTGGAAAATGAAAGTTAACCCTAATAAATCCTCCGCCTTAACCTTCACCCTTCGCACCAAACCCATTCCTACATTTTACTTCCTCCCCAATCAATCCATACCTGCAGTATCATCCCAATGCGACCTTGGAGTGGTCTTCGATCCAAAACTAACTTTTTCTGCACACATAAAAAGCATTACATCCAAAGCCATGTCCCTCGTCGGGCTGCTGTACAGATTCACTGAATTAAAGGACCCGTTTGCTCTTAAATGCTTCTTCTCTGGTTGCATCCTTCCTATACTTGATTATTGTTCACCTGTGTGGAACTCAGCCTCGTCCTCTAACCTCAAGCTTCTTGAACGCCTCTCAGTAATTCGTAATCGTGTCCCCATCCTCCGTAATTCAACCCGTGAGCATATATTATCCTCACTTGGGATCTCTTCCCTCTCTTTCTGGCGAAAAGTGAACAACCTTAATTTCTTGCATTCAGTAATGAATGGTAAATTTAGATCCAATGACCTGTTGCCATGCTTCTCACTCCGCATTCCTCAACGTCCTACTCGCAGCCACAATATACTGCACCTACCTAAATTCCGACTTTCTGTATCACATCGCTCAATGTTCCACCGTATTCCACACACCTACAATTCCTTAAGTGTCCTTTATCCTTCCCTCGATATATTCTCACCTCCCTCGTCTTTTCGCTCCTTAATTGCCAAATCCTAATATTTAGTCTTTCTCTCATCCTCTTTTGTCTCTCCCATGGGTGCGACTAGTTGCTCTCTTTACCACTGTCCTTTTCTCTTTCCAATAATGAGCAGTTTGTTTTCAATTGTTAATATTATATGCATTTATTCCCTTTTGTTGTTGTTTATGTTGATTTCTCTTTCTAGTAACTTATTTTTTGTTTATAAGTCCATTGTAATAGGCCCAATAGTGGCTGTTTTTGGATTTTATTCAAATAAATAAAATAAATATTCTCTTGCCACTTTGAGGAAAACATTTACACTGTACAGAGGCAGCTATTTTTCGTTATTTTGTTTAATTTCTAAGAGATTAAAAGAGTCGAACTTAACATGACATCAGGCAATAGAAAAATGCAAGCAATACCTGGTGATGAAAAGTAGATGGAAATCTTACTAGAAAGTGGTTCAGAAGAAAGTGTCATTTCAGAGAGTGGTACTGAGAATAACATTGAAGATCATGCTCAAATAACTAAGGTAAAAATTTATATTTTTTGGCATTTTTTTGTCGAGTGGGCAAATACAAAACCTCATCTCTCCTGTCCCTGTGCACTTTTAGCATCTTTGTTTATCCTTATTTGAAGTTTTTTTCCAAAAAACCTATGAGGAAGAGATCTACAATAAAGCAGTATACCAGAAGTAATCCGAGAAGCTGGAATAAAGAAAATTGTGTGATTCAAAGATAAGATGATTCCTCTATTTGTATCATCTAAGATTTAATTTCACGTTGACTATTGAATAAGTAAAAAGGAGTTACCTGTTTGGGGGGAAATGTATATTTCGTTTGCGCGGACAAACTTTCCACTTTCCACACATAATATGGGTCAAGGTTTCAAATTAAACGAAATATTCGCAAGTCACCGGACCAGATCATGACTCCGAATTTTATTGTAGACGTATTTCAAATAATCCGTACTATAAAGTACACAAATTCTATGATGTTGGCCAGGGAGTGCTCTTAGTTTCGAATTACACGCTATTTTGAAATATCCGGGATCGAAATAACGAGGTTTTACTGTATACAGGAAATATATTCCATGTAAAATTGTATTTAGAGAATATTATATTTTTTAATCACATTAATATATTGTTTTTTATTCCATGGGAATAATCTGGAAATCAAGAAAACTACGGTATGTGAAAAGAGAACTGAATCACAATAGTTAACAGAAATTCAAGAAAATGGATCTATTGGCAAATAATCACTTTGAGTTAAAACAAATAACATATTTATATAATGAAAACCTCATGAATATCCAAGCATAAGATAATGATGGTTATATCTAGGTTATGCTTACCATTTATTAAAGATCAACAAGTTTGCACATAAAATATTTAGAGCATAATATTTCACCACAAATAATACTATTGCAACAACATTTACAAGTGAATGATATCATAGTTGTTCTTAGATTTTTATCATTAACTTAATGAGAGTGAAACTAATAACTTAGGATTCTGCATTTAAATCTTTAAGAATATTACATACTTTCAAAAACCAGATAATAACTAATAAATTCATAGAGTTAATAAAAAGAAACAATGGTGAAGAGCCAAGATGCCAAATATATTCTACTTTTCACATTAGTGATGGACTGCAAAATAAAATCAAATATGAAATAAATATAATTTCCTTTAAATAGCCATAAGGAATAGTTGTTTAGATGAAAAGAATTAATTACTTTTTATTGAAACATCTCATTGGTAATATAAAAGACAAACATGAGACTGGTCTAACAACAATTTCATCTTACTCTGTCACTCAATGGCTTCAACATAAAAAATATCCGATTAAAATGTTGACACTAACCAATAAATCCTTTTTCATCTGTATATGTTCTGCTTACTTGAGTCCTCTTCTTTCTCCTCCTCTTAGGATCAAGGCTTACTGATTCACTAGGTGTGGCAGGGATTATATCATCATCGTCGCTTATGACAACATCTTTAGCAGAAGGTTTAGGAGTCTCAGGTAATGGAGACTCGCTCTCGCCAATTTCCATTTCTTTATTCAAAAAGTCAAAGAAAATATCACAATTTTTAAATTGACATATTTAAAAATGTTCTACATTAGTAACACCAAATACTCAAGATGACTTATAGGTGTGCCAGCTCCACTGAAATTCTTATTTAATACTGGAAGGATGGTATGGGCCTAAATGACCAATTGAGTAACGATATATTATCCACAATTTTACTACAACATATTCAAAACAAATGAAATTTTGCAACTTTTCTAAAATAACATATTCTGCAATATTCACAATAAATATACTTTTGAGTAGGGATGGAATGAGGGAGAATATCGGCCTGGGTTTTTTATCTGAACCGGCCCTTATAAGTATATATTTTTATTTAAACATTTTTATATACCCACAAACAAAATTCAAAACATTATTCACATTGGAATTAACAGTATTTTATTGTTTACCATGTGGCAGCATAAATATTTCAACAGATTTTTTTATACATTTTAAATTTCGCTACTTTTAGTGTGCAAATGTGAACGGCCTATTGGGGCCTGTCTGAATGCCCAATAGGTTGATCTGCCCCTACTTCTGAGTAAGTTTCATGTCCAGCAGCACAATAAACCTTTAAGGACAGCAATGGGAGAAAATGACCCATGGCTAATTAAATATCTGATATGCTATACAGGCATCCCTCAATATTTGCCTTTAATTGGTTTCGTGGAAAATGGATGATAAGCGAAAAGGCAAATATTGAGGGTTACTTTTCCATAGACACAATATTATGAGTAATAGATTCCTGGTCAAAATAAGACCAACATTTTTTATATTACCTTTTTTTAAGCAGTTATTAGGACTATAAATACTATATAACGTATTTACCCAAAAGGAAGACGAGGTTTTTTTCGCAAAAATGCCATTAAAAATATTAGGTATTGTCTTAGAATAGAGTATGAGGATTTAAGGTGAGAATACACCCCTATTTTAAATGCACCATGAAACACCCAGATGTCAAGTATATGTCCGTTAAAATACTTATTATTGCATAAAGCAATACATCGTATTTAATTAATTACTACAATACTTTAAAAATTTAAGGTCAAATTTCCTAAAATTGCTCCCACACACCAATGGTTTCACTTCGGTGGTAGGAAAGTGATTAGAGTTGGGTAGGTAATCGCGTGACAAGTTGAAAAAAAATTACCAAAGCTGCGCGGTTCCGTGCGTAATATGAAACACAAAGTCATGTAGGCACCAATTAAGGTGTCTAGTAATACAATGTAAACAAGACTGATACAATTTAAACGTATCTACTACAATTTAAACATGATGCTTTGCGTTTGGCATGCCAACAGCAGATGAAAGTGGACGTGAATTTCAGAGTGTAGAAAATTTACGAGAGCACTTGAGTACAAGCTTTGCTGAGTTTTAAAGTGAAATAGTGACAAGTTATTATTTACAACTTTTAAATAAGATACCCCAAACAAATGGCAGATCGCGTAGAGAAAAAAGGAACAGCGGTAAGAGGGAATGTATCGAAAGGAATTAGAATAAGTTACGACAGAAATTTTAAGTTAATGGTGGTGCGCTATGCTAAAGAAACAAATAATTGTGTGGCAGAGAGGAAATACAATGCGACTGAAGCAAATGTGCTAAGGTGAAAGTAAGCAAAAGAGAAACTTGAAGGTGCTAACTCAACACGGAGATCATTAGCGGACCAAAACGACACCGATTTCATGCATTAGAAGAGGAAATTGCAAACTTTGAGCGTTTTCAAAGAATGGACAGTAAACCGGTGACACGGGATATCATTAAATTGAAAGCCCAAGAATTAGCACAATCGCAAAACATTTCACACCAAGAATTTAAGGCTAGTAATGGATGGTGTGTGCATATGATGCATCGTAATGATTTTAGCCTGCGACAAAGAACTTCACTTTGCCAGCAAAGCAAGCAGACTATTCCATCTTGTGTTCACTAAATTGCTGCGATCTCACGAAACCTATGTCGAGTTTCTCCAAATATACATTAACCCTGCAGATTTCATGGAAAATTTCGAGGATTTCAATGTACAAAGCAAACCTTAAGTTCGAAAAAACTTTTTGGCTTAAAAACACCTTTTATGTATTATTAAAACTTTAATGCGTAGTAATCAAGCAACATTAACATGGTTGGTTGGATAAATCGAAATCCTCTCTGAATATGAAAACATATCTCCATACCAAATGCGTACTTTCCTTAATAAAAAAATAGCAAATTGTTTACAAATTTTTGTCATTAATTCGATATGAATCAAAACAATCAAAATATTCAAATTCGGTCACAATTAAAATGAAAATCATTAATCAAATTAATCAGTTAAATTTTCAAATGACAAATCTTTGCTTTTCTCTGATGAAGAATCACTATTCCCCCCACCAACACTATGAGAATGAATTCTGGTGGTAGAAAGAAGACTTATGTTCTTAATGATCTAAACAAAGAACAACTCATTTTGGTTACGAAAGAAATAAATCAGTAGAATGATTTTCTTCGTCAACTAGCAGAGCAGATACTATAGCCGTTGAAAAGTACCTTGAATATCTTTTTCGGGAGAAAAATCTTTTTGAATGATTCACTATTCAATCAGTGTTGCGCGTTATAATAGAGACTTCGGAAACCAGTGGAAATCGGGCTAAGATTGGCCTGCGCGTTATACATGGGAATTTAGGGTACATAAAAGTAAAATTACAATATTTCATTGTTCCAAATATTTATTGATGGCATATTTTAAATAGCACAGCTTGAGTAGTAGTTTGGTACAAGTTGAATACTAAACAATGGAGAAATGATTTCTCCACCGTGTAGAGTGAATCAGCATTGATCATTGAGGAAATGTATTAGAAAGGGGGCAGAAAAATAATTTGTCCTAGGGCATGAAATCTCTAAATCAGCGTTTGAATAGTAATGATGACAACCATTTTGTATGACTGGTATAACCAAGTTATAATTCCCTGAATTCTGTATCTTGGTTTTGATTTTTTAATTGCTATTTACAAGTTTATGCTTTGCAAAATACCTAAACAGAATGTAATTGTTCACCGAGGGATAGAGAGCATGATCACGTTAGCATGTTTTTGCTTTTAAGAAAGTGTGCCAAAAATATTTTTTGGAAAATAAGATCATAAGATGATAATACATGAAAACATACATTTTTACTTCAGATGGTAATAAATCGATCATATTGAAACAGCAAACAGTACATCTGGTTCATAGTGAAATAGCCATAAGACCAAAGTGACCACTTAGCCACCTTTCCAGATAGGTCTAAATGCCTGTCCTAGTGTCAATAAATAAAATCTAAAGGAAAAACATTTTGCTCATCAAATAATATGACAAATGATTTTTGATGTACTAGTGGCAAATAACGTTGTAGTTAGTGTTTTGCTAGTAAAAAATACAAGTAAAAGCTGTGGTTATATTTGATATATGCATAAAAACTGGCAATTTTAATTTGAATTATCCTTGTTCAATGAAAAAATACGAAATTTTCATACCTTCTTCACTGCTGCCCTCGCTGGATGACATCATTCTGATTCGCCTTCTTTTCTTAGTGGGCAGAGGAGATTCCTCTTCCCCAGCTGAACCACCTGACCTCTTCTTCTTCTTTCTTCCTTTCTTCTTTTCCTGTTTTCCTTCAACAGGGGGCTCACTCCTAAAAATCGCTCGTCTCAAGTCTACCTCATCTTCGCTGGCAAATGGGTCCTCTGTTTTGTCAACTTCCACGGGCATTTTTTTGGGAGGCTCAACTTTCTTTGCCTTTTGAGCTGAGGGTCGGCTCGCTTGCTTGGCAAATAAATTTGCCAAGGGATTTTTATTGCCAGTAGGTTTTTTGTTTGTATTTATAGTTTTTTCTCCATTGCCCTAAAAATTTTTATTGATGAATATATTTATAAAAATAGCTATATATAACAAAATTGCGGATTTTAAACAAATAAATAATCTGATACGAAAAATGCCCAACATTTCATTAAAACAGACCTGAGAACTTAGGTTTCCTGACTTATTTGTATCGACTTCTTTTTTATTGTTATCTGTTGCCCCATTATGAACCTTGGCACAATTCTGGGCAGGCAAGGTTGTATTCATGCTAGCCTTCGCCAAAGCTTCTATTCTCCGTGGGGATGCCAGTTCACATTTTATAGCTGCAGTTTTACTAAAATGATATTTCACTGACTAATGAACGATCTTTGCATTCAAAATTGAAAACGGAAATCTAAGAAACAGTTCACGAAGTTGAATCCATAAATTTTTAAATACGATTTGCTCATCGCAAGGTGAAACGGATGATTGCGAGTATTATATATATATTTAATTGATAAATTAATCAAAGTGTCGAGTAAATTATTCTTTAGTTACTTACGTTTTATCCTTCACATCACCACCATGAACTTGGTCTACTATATAAATCTCGTGTAAATCTTTTAAACTTTTTGATATGGAATATATGTGCTCCGAATGCACATTTTTAAATTTTGATTTCATCACCGGAATGTCTTTCTCTCTAACTAATGATACTTGTTGAGATTTTCCATCATTACAATCCTTCAAGCAGCCAGAGAGAAAATACGTCACATCAAGAATAACTGGAGGTTCCCTCGACCTTTGCTTGTTGACGAATGAAAACAGCAACCTGTTAAATATAATATCAATAAGCAACAGCTTGATCTTTTTTATTTACGTTAAGATTGAAGACAATTTACTCAACTGTTTTGCTGTATTAACATGCACATTCCATTCCTGGCTTATCCACTTGTAGGTCACCTACATTATAAAACATAAAATATCAGTATAGTGTACGAAAACATAAATTAGGGTATCATACAATAGAAGAATACTTATTACAATATTTTCACATGAAATAAGATAGGTCTCAAGTTTATCCATTAGCTCTTCAACGTTAGGCTCCATGATTTCCCGCGTGAAACGCACAGCAACCCACAAAATAACAAAAAAATCTCGATTATATTCGAGAGAGAACGATTGGTATCATATGGTATATCGTATACCTCATACACATAACGATTGGAAACACTGAAACGATATATACCAACTTCGATTAAAAACAATATGGCGAGCATTTGCCTGTGAAATTCAATTTCTGGTTATTTATTGTGTTTGTTATGTCTAGTCATTGTCACTGATAAATAATGGAGTCAATAGTCGGAGATGAAGCCATAATAGCTACGAACGATAATGCTTCAGAGTGTAAACGATGTGCTGTTCAGATTGGTTACTGGGAAGACAAGTATATAAATCATTTTGTTCGCAATGCTGAGCGTAAAGCTCCTGAAATAAATCGTGGGTATTATGCCAGAATTAAAGGAGTTGAATATTTAATCCAGCATTTTTTGCAGGTGAGTCTAGCTAATTTGAACTATGATAGATATTAATGAAAAGTTTGCCGCACTCGTGCGAAATATTGTAGAAGCTCCTAATGGGTGATATTTGCTTCAGAAATGTGGGAAAAATTCTCAAATCATAAATATCGGAGCAGGGTTTGATACCCTGTACTGGAGGCTGAAAGATGAAGGACATGAGTTTGGCAATTTCGTGGAAATGGACTTTCCCACTGTTACATCCAGAAAATGCCATTTAATTAAAAAAAGTAAAGTGCTTCTAGAAAAACTCCATACAGAAGGCAAGTCCATTTGTTAAAAATATAATTATGTTTCCTGAATATCGCAAAAGTTTTATTTATTTGATAAACTTTATATTTAAAATATTAGCCATTTTCATTTTTGCTTTATAAGAAGTCGGTTTATTTGAAATCAGCTTTTATATCGAGGTATTATTGTTAATGCGTTCTTATGGAGATATTATCTTTTTAATATTTTAGATAACCTTTTATCTTTTACCCCTGATTATAATTTTTAGATAGCTATTACTAAAAACATATATGAACAAGTTTTTCTATTGTATAAAATTAATAAAAAAGCTGTTAGAAATAATATAAACTAGTTTCAGCTAAATGACATAGTTAAAAGTAAAAGGAAATGCTGTTCTATGTCTCCTTAAAACACAAAATTGACGTCACAAAACGGAGTATGAACTTAGTGTAAATGTATAGTTAAGAAGTGGATTGATAAAAATATTCCAAATGAATGCAACTGAGGTCGAATGCTGCTAAACCATTAGGGTAAGCCTGTGAAGGACTGGGGGTTAATACCATTTGCATCTTCAGTCACAAAAGAAGCAATAAACCCAAGTATGCATGGCTGAACTTCTCTTTTGGATGGAACATTTGCTTGTTCATCACATTTAACAACACTCTGCAGGCTCAGGTGGGAAACCTACTGCAGCAGACTGAGTTCATTTTATGCTTGGCAACATTTTCCCCACTTCATCATCTGGTTCTTCTTCAAATAAACTAAGACTTATTTCTGAAATTATAATGACGATCAGTCATTTAACTATGGATGAATACTGTATTTTTCCTGCATTGTTTTCTAAGGAATTTCTCAACTAAATCAATTTGATGATCATAACCAAATGTGTTATTTAAAGTAAATAAATATTATTCCTGAAGATTCTATTAAAATGGTAGCACTAATTTAAAAAAATAGGATTTATATGATTCAGAGTGTTCATATTTCTTTTTTTAGACTTAAGGACATTGAATTATCCTTTTTTTATGTTAAGACTGCATAGAGTCATCTATATTTAAAACTGATACGTGACCATTTACAACCTATATCATGTCAGAAACAAGTTTTCTCTCATTATGCTATGCTGGAGAATTGAACAAAAGCCTTCAGTTTTATAAATGTGATTGGCAATTTAATGAAGATCTGTGTTAATAGGTTTGATTTGCTAATTTTATAAATTAAAAAATCTTAACTGATTATATTTATGCATTTAAATTTAATTAAGAAAACTCTGTCCAGATGGGGAGGTAAGATTCAGCTCAACTGACCTCCATGGCAGTGGATATCATCTAGTGGGAGGGGACTTGCGTTCATTGTCAGAAGTGCGAAACAAATTGGGAGCAGGAGGAGAGTGTGGTTTGGACCCTTCATTTCCAACGCTATTCTTAGCAGAATGTGTTCTAGTGTATATTGATGCTGCATCAACTGGCAGGCTTTTAGATTGGATATCGTCCACCTTCAGTTCAGTATTTTTCATCAACTATGAACAGGTAAGTTTGGCTATTGACTTAGCCGTGTAATCAACCATTAAAATAGGTTATTTGTAAATAAAATTATTGATTAAATATGTAATATTGTACGCTTTGATTCAGTCTATTGGTTAGATAGTTGATTATAACCTTTAATTCTCATGTGATTACCTGTTATCTAGCAGAGATCATAAGAGGTGTCTATGTGATTTCATTTGACTTATATTAAATTGTTTTTGTGTAAACTTCATAAAGCTAATTAAAAATGTTAGGGCAGGAGCCAAGAGTTTTATTTCTATGTTTGAATTGGTTTCAATATTCTAGTTTCCATTTTGCAACAAAATAGACCTTCATGCTAAATGGAATTTGTGTGACTTATGGCATTGTGATATTCATTTATACTGTTCTCAATTTGCATAATTGTTTTTCACATCATTATTTTTTTACTTCTTACTTATTGAAAGGATTGAGTGATATTCCCATTGCTTTAAAATGGTTACATTCAAGCAGTTATGACTTCCATTGGGAGGTTCACCTTGCCACATTATTCAAAACAAACATATTAGTATACATATTTGCAACGAAAGAATTTGAGATTACAATTATATTCATACTAGTTAGAGATACCTATTGTGGTAGGTTTAGTTTAATTTAATTTTAATGTATTATGTGTTTCTTTCATTAGAAATTCTTGGAGCTATACTCTTTAAAAATTTTAAGCCTGCTCTGCACATGTTATATCTTACATGTCCTGCTCAGTAATCTGACATATGAGTTCTCAATTTTATCCTTAAAAAGTTAGGGGACTCCTGTTCTATCTGGGACATCTTGTTTCTCTATTTTTTATACTGCTCTGTCATTAAACTTGTGTGAGGTTAGTCTTGTTAATATTTTGTCCTAATCAGCTTAACATAGGAGACAAATTTGGAGAGGTGATGCAGCGCAATCTTCGCACTCGTGGCTGCACCTTAGCTGGAATTGAAGCTTGTCTCAGCAAGGAAGCACAAGAGCAGAGGTATATTATTTTTTGTAATTTTATTGTATTCAAAGTGTTTAGTTGTATATATTATATGATATCATTCTGTCAAAGAAGCCTTATAAGAGAATATTCACTTGGGCCAAAACAATTTTTTTCCTGCTATAATATGTCCAATTTTGTTTGCCTTCCATTAGAAGTTAGTTGTTACTTCAAAGATAAAGTGGTTGTATTTTCCATTTGTATATTTTTGCCTATAAAAGTGTATCACTTTTTGATCTATAATAATTACAAAAATCTAAAATATTCTGGACATAACCATGCTTAATGTACAGGGTGATTACAAATGATCTTCCTAATTTAAAAAATTTATTATAAAAATTTGATGTGACCACCACATGACTTTCTCAATACTTGTAATATTTCTAAAAATTCCAAATGGGTAAAATGATAATAAATATTTTAAGAAACTGCGAGAAAATTTCAAAGACCTTACAAAGAACAGACAAACTAATACTATAGCCTTCTGATATTGGATATAGCCATGAATCTCCAACAATTAAGAAAATAAAAAGAATTACTAAGACGTATGCGTCAAGTGTTTACAAAAGTTGCCTCCAGGTGGTGTAGTGGTAACAGCTAAACAATATACGCTACTCCCCCGATATCCGCGAGGGATGCGTTCTGCAAAAATGTCGTGGGTACCGAATTCGTGAATACTGGGCCTTATATTACATTATATCTTAGGATAGGGTCACCATACAAAAGAAGTGATTTCAAAAAATTTTATGCTATTTAGGCTTATTTTTACTGGTAATAGTACTAGATAATATCACCTATATGAATTTGAAGAATATTTCATCAGTTACATTCGTTCCAGTTTGTCTCAAGTAAGGTTGGGGATCCTCATACAGTAATTAAAGAAGAATAATTGAATTTGTCCATTTTTATGAAAGAAATAGTAGCCTTGCGTATATGCGTTATTTTTACCTTTCCTTTGAGAACTACGAACTGTTACCTACGTTCGTAGTTCTAAAAGGAAAACTAAAATATTAAATACTATATTATATACTGTAGAAGAATATGACTCAGATACTATAAGTATATACCGATTACCGCTTATCTAAGAGATAATGCTATCAAAAGTTATAAGGTTTCCTAATACATATTTATTGCCAAGTCATGGCATATGTAGTAAATAGCATGGGACATTTGAATAAAAGTCGGACATGGCAAGATTATGAAATTCTTGAATTTATAAAAATTAAGCTCTTACAGTCGAGGTGAATACGATTTAGAAGAATTGTGTAGTAATTTTCTTACTACTAAAAGCGATTCTACTCCTTCTAATGTCTGAAATAACGTTAGTGAAAGTGAACAGCCAATTAAAAGAAAATGGAAAACTAAATTTTAATTGGAAAAGTCAAAATTGTTTTTACAATTTTTATTTTATCATTTCTTATGTGTACAATAAATAATCTTAAATGATCAATTTTTACTTATTAATTGCTACTAAACAAAATGTTTATAAAAACTGTCCTTAAAGAGATTACGTAAAATAACGTGTTGGAGAGATTCGCGGATATGCGATACCTTGCTCACGAATACTGGGTAATGGGAGATAAAACCAACTCGCAGATACTTGAATTCGCTGATAACGGGGGAGTAGTGTAATTCTTAAAATATGTCTTAAAAAATGCATTATATGGGAAAATGTTTTGAACAAACATTGTAAAAAATTAAATTACCTGCAACTTTTATTCCAGTAATTTTTTCATTGATCAAGTATTAAAGCAAATATTTGAAAAAATGGATGCGACAAGAGTAAACACCCACTTCCGGTTGACTGATTTTAATGAAAAACTAATTAACTCTTGTCTCTTGAATCAAAATGTCAAAGATAAAATTTTGCAATGATTTGATTAATAGTTTTTAAGTTAGACCACCCACTAAATTCCTATCACATACACAGACATCATCAAGAAAATGGTCAAAACGAGTTCAGAGAACCTCAAAATCTGTATTTCTGTTGAAATCTCGAAATTGATTTTTTTCATGAAAACAATACTTTTCCCAATACATACTATGTATGGAGAAAGTAAAAAACTAACAAAGATACAGTGGAACATGAGCTATACTTGCAAAGAAAAACTCAAGAAGTTTTGTTTAAGCTATTGATAGTTGTCACTTTCTTTACAATGAGGTAACAACATTCCTGAATGAGCAATCATTGGATTGGGCATGGAAGGCCCATTTCTTGGCCTGCTCATTCTAGCCCCTCTTGACCTTTTCCTCTGGGGCTAGGTCAAAAATGAAGTTTATCTTCCACCAATGCCAATTACTGGATAATTTGAAGGAAAGGATAGAGGCTGTTGGAAAAGTTCAGTAGATATGCTACAAAATGTATGGCAGGAATCAGGATACTGCTTTGATGTCTGCGGAGCCGCAAGCAGAGCACATATTGAACTTTGAATAACTTGAAAAATAACTTTTTGAGTTTTTCTTTATTAGTATAGCTTGATTTTTGCTGTATCTTAGTTTTTTAATAATAAATTTTTAAAATTATGAAGATCATTTGTAGTCACTCTGTAGTTCTGAGCAAACATCAGTTGTTATTAATCCTTTAAGTGCATTTTCTCGGTTGTTTCTTATATAATTTTTATTTACACATCCTACTAATGTTTACTTATTTCAATTGTTTACTCAATAGATTTACGAGCCATGGTTGGGATGGCTCAAAATGTTGGGACATGGTAGAAATATACAATTCCTTATCCCAAACTGACGTCCAGCGTATTGAAGGATTAGAATTTCTGGATGAGAGGGAGCTTTTGCTGCAACTTTTCCAGCACTACTGCATCAGTGTTGCATGGAGGGAAGTTCCAGAGTCAAAATTTGATTTATCAAGCATAGACATCTAAAAACATATTTCAAGATGGCTGCATATAACTTAATGCATAGTTGGGGCTTGCTTTGATTCAAATGAAGCCAAGTTGATTATTATGCAAGCAACTATGCCAGAACTTCAAAATTTTCTCTATTCTATCACTTTTAAAGCCTTAAAGGCAGATTGTATTGGATTTCATGGTCTTCATGTATAAATATTACCTTTATTTGGTAACGAGATTGCATCTGGTGTTGTATTATGAATGTTGTACAGTGTTTATAAAAGTGAGCTTATTTTGTCTTACCCTGAGGGCTATGTGATATTGGCAACAAACTTTTTGGGTAGTCTTTTTGATGGTAAATTATGCTGCCTACTCCCATGTAACTTGTTGGATCAAGTGTTCTGATCATACAGTTTTCATTGTTTTTATGATAAGCTTTATGAGTTTTTTCTTAAATGCCATTGCTGCTGATCATGTCAAATAAACAATTTTATTGACTTTGGACAATGTTTCATCTTATACTGATTTCTTTTATTGAGCTACCATATTTCACAGTTCATTCCAGTTAGGGTAAAGCTGCATAATTGTATCTTTTTCTTAATCATTAAGAACAAAGCTTTTCTTTTCATTTACACACATCATATTTAGTTTGTTTCATCAAATTAATTGTTGTTGTGTGAGCAATAGTTTATTTTTTATCCATTGCATATTCATTTTTTCACTTATTTACGTAAATAGTCCAATCTGGAAAAGGTGGATACTGTCCATATCTGGGATAATTTGTTTGTTATTTTTTACTTGACCAGCAATATATTGGCAGTTAAAATTTATTTCAAACTAGAATTGGTAATTGATAGGTTTTTATAGGCCAGATTGCATGCCAAATAACAAAAAAATTATATTTATTTGATGTGTCTGGCATAAGTTACTGGAATATCATTGAATGAATCTAAGACTGGACATTTATGTTAAGTTTAATTTGCTTGGTTCAATTTTTGTAACTATTGGTCAAAGATTATAATAATCTGATTCTGAAAAAAGTTTCTTTCTGTTATTGGATCTATAGATTCCAGATGCAGTTTTTTCCTTCAATATGAATGAGGCAAAGAAAAATCTGCATTTAAGATATTTAGATGTCTGCAGTCAAACCCTAATTTAGCATCACCCGAGTATAGTGCCACTCCCGCATAATGCCCATGAATTGCTGTGAACAAAACTTTCATCTTATGATTACATAGAGCAAGCATCTACCTAGATTAACCGCCAGTTCCACTTTAATGCCAATGTCAGTGATGAACAAACGGTGGCACTAAGTCAGGGTTTGACTGTACTTATTACATTTGACTGCTTTATAAATAATCAAACAAATGTAATATCACCGTAAAAGAGTTACTGCCATCCCTCGATATTCATCCTTAATTGGTTCCTCAGAAACCTCAGACCAACATTTTTGATATTAAATTAATACTATCTGTAGCCTTCTCCTTTAAACTACTTGGATCAATAAAAACATTGAAATGATAATAATAGTATTTAATGAAACAATTCAAAATGGGCTTGCCTTCAATAACCTGAAGTTTTTGCTTAAGTGAATGGGTTCTAATAAGTAAAAATGACAAAAATCATTCAGTTGAAGATAAGACTTCATCTGTTTGACCCTCTTGAGGACTCGTTTAGGAGATATCCTCTGGGACTAAGGCAGAACAAACAGCATGGAGCATGGCCAAGTCACTGTGATCAGCATTGCCAAATGAAACATATTCAGCCAAAAGAACAAAGTTACATATATTGTGGTAGATAAGTGAGGTAATGGTTGAATGAGTGGGGGTTTGGTTATAATTGGTTATGGACAAATAAATGAAAGGTCGACAATTGGGGGAACAAATAGTGAGGGACACCTTTACATACTTGGTTACTATTTGTAAACTGGGAAGCACAAATAGATTAGGACCACACAGCAAACTTACCCATATATAAGGTATGACAATAAAGTAATGGGACTGCCCTTATAAATAGCTGTACATGAAAACTTACCTCTAACAGGTGTGATCCTCTTTGAAGTAATTCCTTTCTGCAGTGATACAGGAATCCTAGTGCCTTTTCCAGCTTTAAAAACAATTGTGGAAATTATTTTGTATGAAGCTGTCAAGAACGGCTGTTGCATTTGCCTGAATATCTTCTACTGACTCAAAATGTGACCACTTAAACTTATTTTTCAATTTTGAGAATAGAAAAAAGTCGCTTGGGGACAAGTCTGGTGAATAGTGTAGATGAACGAGGACTGTATTTTGTTTTTCCAGAATGTCCTTAACTAAAAGTGCTGTATGTGCCAGAGCATGTCATGGTGCAAGATCCATTTGTTAGTGAACAATTCTGGCCTTGTGCATCGAACATGGTCTAGTAATCGCTGCAACACCTCAAGATAATACTTGGTTCACTCCCTCATAAGAAGGGACAAATTCACAGTGGGTGATTCAATTTTTATCAAAAAAACAGTTCAGCATTGTCTTGGACTTACGAGCTTTACTTGAGTCGTGGCAATGATGGAGTCTTCTACTGAAGGCTTTGCCTTTTCATCTCTGGGTCATATTGAAAAACTAAAGTTTTATCACAGGTTATGATTTTACTGGTCAAATTTCATCTTTCTGAATCCTTTGTGAAAGATCAGCACAAATTTTTCTTCTTTCAGTCATTGCTCATGTCATATTTTTGGGAACGATCTTTACACAAGCTTTCTGCATACCCAAATTTTCTGTCAGAACCAATCTTATAGATTTCCTGTTAATATTGTTTCTTTGCTATTATTCTGTCAATCACAGTTTTCATCTGTTCTTGACTTTCTTGAATGACCAGATTGGTTGTCATTGCTAACATCATCTCTGCCATCAGAAAAGCGCTTGATCCGTTCGAGAACGCAAGTTTTGGACAAAATGCTGCCTCCAAAAACTTGTATAATTTAGTAATCTCTGTATCTTTTTTTTCCAGTTTCACCAAGAATTTGACATTGATCCTTTGCACCGAAACTAGGTCACTCATTTTTCTAACGCATGCCTTTACATTACTTTAGTAAAGATAACACTGCTCTCACAATGCGAACATTATTGAAACATATTACTACTGAACATTTGTTACTCATGTTGAAACATTCCAACCACAGCTGCTGCTCTAGTGTTGTTATATACTCCGTAATAGATTAAGTCCTGTTACTTTACTATCAGACCAAGTACATGTAGCTAAATCCACTTGTACTCTTCCAAACAAACATGAGGTGAACCACTATTTTTTAGACTTATTGGTTTTTGAATGTATTTTTGACAATAGTCAGTAATACAACATATATATTTAAAGAAAATAGGATTTGTCTTGAATTTCATCTAGCATTTCACCGAAAGCAAAGCTGAATTGTTGTCGACTTTTTCTCTCCAATCAGAGAAACTTCCTATTCACCCTTCCTCTTATGACTGAGAGTTTCCACTATATTCATGAGGAGTTTTTATTTCAGATAAGGGTGGGATATACTTAATTTCTTCATTAATAATATTTGCATGCAAGGTTGAATTTGTCTGAAACCAATAGTCCAGTGGTTTTCAAACTTTTTGAGCTGCGGCACACTTTCAAAGATAAAGAGGGTTTTGCAGCACCCGCCTTGTGATGAGCTTTATATAGTTTTAGATACGGATATTACAACCTTTGGACACATCCATTTGTTGATGCTACTACATAATAAATGTATTAGAAGAAAAATTATTGCCCTAATTATCCACCAACACATGCAAATCATTGATTTACTAAAAGTTTTTCGTGGCATCCCTAAATATTTACTGCAGCACCCCAGTATGCTGCGGCACACAGTTTGAGAACCACTGCACTAGTCGACCATTTCAAGAGGAAGGTTTTCACAGCATCCTTGGTTACTGGTGGAAGTTTTTGGGTTTCGCTCTGTTGAGAACATGGCTGATGCTTGACATATTGCATGTGTTGCAGCCACTCCATTGGCCCACACTTTATTCCTGGAAATTCCTGTGTGAAACATGGAGCATCAACCATGTTCACAATGGAGCAAAACCTGAAAACTTCTACCATAACTAGTGTATCTACTTATTACAGAATGATAGTATTTTGTAGCAAATTTCTTGTGCTACACCAGCCTTTTTAAGCATATAATATTACAATTAATAGTTATCAAAACAAATCAACTTGACAAGACTTTGCACAACTGTGGAGGAGCTAATGGAAAACCTGGGCAAGTTACCCTATTTACCCAAATCCAAGACAAGGTTTTATTCCAAATTTCAGCTTGCAAATATCAGGGGTCATCTTAAATTTGCATATGAAGTCGTATACCATCAATACATCGCAGTCAACTGATCATGCATCAATTTGTTGCACATCAATTCACCACACAAAAAACTCGTCCTGCATCAATATGTCTTACAACAAACTCATTGCGCATCAATTCATCACTAGACAAATTCGTCGCGTGAAAATTTTGTAGTGAGAAATATTAGTCACGAGACAATGGAAGGCAAGACACCATAACTTGTGTATGGCAGGGGGATACACTGGTTGGGTTGTGAGTCCTCTGCCTACACCAATGTGTCTTGCATAATTTGCAAAGAGAATTGTGATTCATTCTGGTATTATCGAAATATAAAAAAATATTTTTGTGGAAAAGTGTCTCCCCCTGCCATTTACCAGTTTTTTTGTCTCATGACAAATTCGTCAAGAGATGAATTAATGTGCGATGAGTTTGTTGTGCGATGTATTGAGGCGCAATGAATTTTTTGTGACTGACTGCGACAAGTTGTCATAAAACCATAGGAAATATGGTTACGCATTTAACTGATATTTTTTTTAAACAAATGAAACATAAGATAAAATAATTGTATTTACTGAAATTTTTCATTGCAAACTTACGATTTGGAATTCAATTAATATAGTCTTAATTTTAGAAATATATTTTTTTAAAGCTTTTTTTATTCAAACAAAAATTTGTAACAAACCTTTTCAATTAATGAATGAACTAGTATACCTACACTGAATATGTGTGTTCGAAATATACACGATATATGTTCAGTGAGAAATTAGATCCAAGTCTTTTTTCTGTTTTGACTCTGCTAAAAGGGGGGAGGGTCATCTTGGATTCGGGTCAATACGGTAGCTCTTTTATCAGATTACTATTATTCCAAAGAAAAATTGCCTCATTATAAAAAAGCTCTGCTATAATTTCAAACATCATAATATTTATTTAACTTTGTTTACATCTTTGTCATTCTGTCTGTCCGACAAAAAACATTTTCACTAACTTTTCTGCACTTTTACTGATCAATTTCAACTACAGTCAAACCCCGATTTAGCGGCACCATTTGTCCATCACTAAAGTTGGCGTTAAAGTGAGGGTAGGAGTAAATCGAGGTATATGCTTGTTCTATGTAATCATAAGATGGAAGTTCTGTTCACAATGATTCATGGGCGGTATGCGTGGGTGGCACTATATAGGGGAACACTAAATCAGGGTTGGACTATAGTTATGATGTACTCCCAGCCTCCAAGCAGAATGCAGGTATAATTAGGGTCTGAGTTTCATTACTGGACGGTATACTTTGTTTGAATAACTTGGGTGAAGCATGTTTTTATTTGCATTTTAAAATTGCTTATAATCATAAAAATATGTGAATTTAACCAAACAACACCTAAAAGAATAAAAAACCATTTCTCTACTATCAATTTTCAAAGTCGTGTCAAATCTGTCCAAAAATTTGTTTTGAACATGAAAATTTTATGTTGAGGTGAAAATCTTTTGTCATCTAGGGCAACTGCATTGTTGCTGATTTCATAGAATTACTTAGATTAAATTGGATTAACCCTTTCTGATTGCAGTGATTTAATAATGCTGCTACCAGGTCATCGGCTATGTGTGCATGGAGGTAATAAAATACGTGTACTAGTTAAAAATTAATATTGGCATAGATATTAAAATTATCAAAACAATCTCCCACAGACAAAATGTTTTTTGATCATAGGTCGACAAACGACCAAGGGAACAAATTAAGGATATCAATTATATGTCAACATCTGACCAGAAAGGGTTAAATGGAAAATTAGAAAAAATTCGTTAATCTGTTTTCAGGACTTTCTCTAAAAAAGTCAACTTATTTTTTAATTACATATATATTGTAAAAGTTGTGTAAATTATATTTTAACACAAAATGGAATATTAAAATTCAAGTTATTGTTTCATTAACGAATTGAGAAATCCAAATTGATACGTCGCTCAAGGATTATAGCATAGAAATATAGTGAGGGGGGGAGGAAAAGAAAAAATTTTGCATGAACAGTATTTGCAAAATATGGTTATTTGATTAAATTATTTTTCATTTTAATGAAAGATTTTATTTTACAAAAATTTATTTTCTATTAAAATAAAAAAAATTAAAAATTCATTAAATTCAATGTCATTTTTGGTGGGACTTCATGCTAATATTTGAATAATCTATCTTTGTGATTACACTTGTTACTTCATCTACATCTACAGTTTACCCTGCAAGCCATGGCAAGGGTGTGTGGCAGGGAGTGCATTAACACCAAGGGGAAAACTCCAAAATTAGGTGTGGGTTTACGCCCCTATGCGAGGTTACTTTTGGTCGCAAGTTTTATTCTGCTCAGCTATCGTTCTAGGGAAAAATGAGCCTTTGTATCTCTCCGTCCTACAGGCTATCTCTCTTATTTTATGAGGATGGTCCATTCTACCGATATAGGTGGGAGTTCTTATTATTTCTTTGATGTCGCTGGAGAAAGTACATGTTCTAAATCTTTCAAGAAGTTTTAACCTAGCACCTAATCGGCGCTCAGCTAGTGATTCCCATCCTAAGTCCTGTATCAATCCTGTAACGCTTTAATTTCTATCATAACAATTTTTGATGAATCTAGCAGCTTTTCGCTGCACTTTCTCTAACTCTGTGATTAATCCTTTCTCGTACGGATCCCATATGCTCGACGCATACTCTAGCAGCGGTCTAACTAAAGAAAGGTAACATGTCTCTGACTTTTTCTTCGCTTTTACCTACTATCCGTTTGATGAATCCTAGTTTCTGCTTAGCTCTCCCGGATATATTTCGTGTGTGTGTGTCCCACAAGAGGTTACTTGTTAGATATGACACCTAAGTATTTGACGGATTTGGCTAATTTTAGACGTACGCCTTCTCTAGTGTAATTCATCGCCTCAATTTCTTTGTTTCTCCAGAATCTCATGACAGAACACTTACCTAAGTTCAGCTCTAACTGCCACTCTTTACACCACTCAAGAATTGCGTGTAGGTCGTTAGAAAGTAATGCTTGATCAGCAGGACTGTTAATCTCTCTGTAAACTACCGTATCATCTGCGAATAACTTGATTTTACTTGTAATAACCTTATCTAAGTCATTTATGTATATAAGGAATAATAGGGGACCGATGACACTTCCCTGTGGAACGCCGGAGGCCATGCTGACCGAATCTGATTTAAATCCATCTATGACTACTATTTATTCCCGGTCATTGAGAAAGTCCCTGATCCACTCGATAATCTTTTGATTTATTCCACAGGCTTGTAATTTTTTCAATAACTTACTATGAGGGACTTTATCGAATGCCTTCTTGAAGTCAAGAGAAACTGAGTCTTTAGATCACCGGATCGTAGTATATCATGTGCAAACAGAGCGAGCTGAGTTTCACAAGATCTTGCCTTCCTATATATGAATTATAAAGAAAGTATTGTTTTCATAAAAACAATCGAATTCGAGATTTCAACGTTTTAAATCCCTATGAACGCGTTTTGACTATTTTCTCGATGTCTGTGGGTGTGTCTGTGACAGGAATTTTGTGGGTGCTCTAACTCAAAAACTATTAATCAGGTCAACACAAAATTTTGTTTGACATTTTTGTTAAAGGGACAAGAACTGATTAGTTGTAGGTGAAAATCGGTCAACCAAAGTGGATGTTTACTCTTGTCACATCTGTTTTTTTTAATATTTGCTTTAATATTTGTTGAATGTAAAAAAGTATAGGAATAAAAGTTGTAGGAAATTTAATTTTCTATAATGTTTGTTCAAAACATTTTCCCATATAATGCAATGTTTAAGACATTTTAAAAACAATATCTTTTAGCAGCCACCACCTATAGGCTACTTCTGTAAATACTTTTGTCTACACTTAGTTATGACTTAGTAACACTCCTTTTTATTTTCTTAATTGTTGGAGCTTCCCGGCTATATCCAATATCAGAAGGCTATGGTTTGTTTATTTCTGTTCTTTTTTAAGTCTTTAAATTTTTCTTGCAGTTCCTTAAAATATTTATCATCATTTAACCTATTTGGAATTTTTAGAAATAATACAAGTATGGAGAAAGTCATGTGGTGGCCACATCAGATTTTGATAAAATATAGTGTATGTCAAGCCTTTAAGTTTAATTTATTTACTTTAACTCGGGGTTAATTTGAATTTCTTCATATTTGCATCAATATTGAAATCAATGGCTGAAAACAAGATTTTTATTTTTGAGTCAGGTATCCTTAAATAATAAAACCCAAATACAAAAAATAAACACTTTAATCAAGAAAAACAATAAAATTTCCATGATCACAAGATTTTTCAATTTAATTGGTGTATGTGCATATATATATATATATATATATATATATATATATATATATATATATATATATATATATATATATATATATATGGAACCCATACGTCAAGAAGAAACATTAAAATTCAATTATTGCTGCACTGCAAGAATTTTTAGAAAACATAATGACAACATTTTGTTTAACTGCTTGGATCATTCTGAGGTTGTGTTGACCTTACAAGTTAGGATAATCATTTCATAATCGTGAATTATGAATTTGGGGTAATTTTGTACAATGTGCAGATACGTTATTCATGTCCGTATATCAAATATATGATACTGTTGACACCTTACTTATTGTAAAAGGATATTGAAAACCTAAAAAAATTGCTTTATAATTGACATCACTCATCCCAGCAGCTTACCCATAAATTGAATCACTCCATGGATGTCACATCTTACAATAACGTAAGAAATGAGAGAATGCAAGGTTTAACTGTTCGTTTTCCAACAAAAGGTTTAAAAATTTCTCAACAGGATAAAAAAAATTATAAACATACTGAATGTGTTAGGAGAACACTGTGTCATAACTTAATGCCTCATACATAAAATAAAACATAGATTTGTACAAATTTACAATGTTGCATAATACTTTCACTGGACATTCAATGGCATACCTATTGTAAGAATTTGTTCAATGATACAAAAGACTTCCATAGAGGAGGCTTTTATGAAAACTATTTGAGAAATTCTGTTCAGCCTCTTATGGCATTTAGTTAATTCTGTGTAAAATTACTTAAAATCCATTCCCTATTCTCTCTAAATTCATTTTGGTATGAACATTATCATGGTGAAATTATTTCACATACCAATAGAGCATTCTTCCACCATTGAGCAATAATTTACAACACAATAAAGTGCAAAATTCTCATAAAAACCCAAAGAAAAGAGCTCCAAAATTATCACTTTCACATAATATTTACATAAGAAGAAAACCAGAAATTAAAAATATGTAAAATTCAGGATTTCCTGGATAATGAAATGAGAAAATGAATGTTTATGAGAATCGATAATTTTAAAAAATGTAAAATTTTGTTCGGTGAGAGGTAAAATTAGCAGCTAAGAGATATTTTGAAAGGACAAAACATACTTGCAGCAAAGAAAAGCTCTTTGGTTAACTCTATCAAACTATCACTTGATGACAATGCATCGAATAAGGAATGGGGAAGATACATTTGCATTGTTGGCATTTATGTGATGCTCTTGTTCCCAAGAGCATTAAACTCCTTACAGCCCAAGAGGGTTTCCTTGAACCATACCACCAGCCTCGCACATGTTTTTAGCAATAAGACTCAGCTTGGAATAATTTTCAAGGTTTGTGGCATTACTCAGCTCACCTAGATTCCTTTTTACTCGTTCAGATGCCTGCAAAAGACAAAGTTCATCATTAACCAAAAATAGAGCAATTTACATGGAGAACATAAAGATGAAACACAGTCATCCCTAGTTTAATGCAGTAGATACGTTCTGGGAAAATTCCGCGCTAAACGAAAATCACTTTTCCATAATAATACATGTATTAATGAAGAGATGCAGTCCTAACTCAAAAATGTTCACATGTAACTCCCCAAAAATTTGTCAATCTAAGGTTTTTCTGGATCTAATGCCATCAGTAGTCAAGTTGCTAAAAATATTACATCGCAATAACTTATATAAAACATTTTAAAAAATTTTAAATGATTTTGTAAATTAGGCTCCACAAAAATTGTTTTTCAATGTATAACACATGACAAAACACTGATATGGGAGAAGAGGGTAGACCCTTGGGTCTCTGGGGCATTCCCTGCGGTGAGTGGGAGACAGCTTCAGCAGTTTTGCCAAACTCTTGAGTGACCAATTTTTACTTGCAGCCTCATCCGAGTCCTTTGGAAGGAACTTGAAGCAATTGGTCCCCCTGGTGTTATTCGCAAGAGTAGGCTCAAGCTGGCACCAGGTTTCTCTCTCTTCCCTTGTTGCCCTGGGTGAAGACGGTAAAGTGGATATACCCTATCTCCGAGACTACACAGAGATGAACGATTTAGCTCTTGTTGATTTTCACAAAATGCCAATTTATTCAAAAATGGCTCTAACAACTTTGAAATAAATTTACTCAGTAAGGTTGGTATCATTAACAATACTACTCAAGCCATGTTTCTTAAAAAATAACTATATAGCATCCAGTGAAATGTCTGTATAATCGATTATTTCAATAATTGAATAAGTGTAATCGAGTGACTGACATAATCGATTATTATTCGAATGATTTTGGTGGGGGGGGGGGGGAGAGGTGGTCAGTGTGGTAGTGTTCTGGAATGCCCACCCAAATGTTGCGGGTTCGAATCCTGCCTCGGGCATGGATTGTTGTGATCGGTCCCGGTCATTTTCAGATGACAAGCTTTAAGTAGCTTATCGGGGGGCAGAAAAAACTCCAAATAGATAAAAAAAAGAATGTCCAAGCTACGTTCCTAACTTCATTCCCGATATCCTTATTTAAAATAAGAGAGGAACGAATTTCCGGCGAGCAAATGTGGGTGCAGGGAGGATGGGGGCATTGTGGGGTGGGCAATCTCCGAAGTACTTACGTATGTTGCCTTATCAATTTCTCCCACAAGAATAAACAAACATGAAAACAAACAAATTCTAAACAAAAATCAGTTATCATTAGAAATAATACACAAAAATCCTAGTTAGGTGTGATTCTGATCACATCATTAAGGGTTTCATAGGTAAAGTAGTTAAGAAATAACTTCAGTGAGTGGATGGGTAATTGAAAATGATGTGTTATCTGGTTGGGTTAGCCACCTGCACAACACAACCAGTGATAGCTATTTTTTACAAATTTATTATTTTCTCAAAATATTTTGTATCAATTTAAAAAAAATTGTATACGATTCCTCACATTATAGTAGGGTGCCTTTATGACGTTTTTCAGCTTTATATCTCAAATAGCTTCTGAGATAGAAGAGGGGGGGACAACTTGAATTACCACTTTTTCTTTTCCTAAGGCTGTCACTTACAAAAAAATAAAAAACTAAAATACGATTTATAATCAGAAGATTTGATACCCAACATGTATTTTTTTTTAAATGTTGAATTTTTAACCTCCCACCATTTACAATATTTTTCCGTCAATTATTTGTTTATAAACTTTTTTATATTTTTCGTGTCGTTGGGCCAGTAATATACTTATGCATGCCAAATTTGAAGTTCCTCCCTCCCTCAGTCCACTTATGCAACACTGAAAAATTGACAGACCTAGATCTAACAGCTTCCGAGATATTCATTCCTCACCTACAACAGCCGCTAGCCAGACCTGCTGTGTCAAAAGTTGGATTAAAGCATGTGTCGGGCTACTTAAATAAACCTGAAAAAATGACGGCCCTAGCTCAAAAGACTTCCTGGATATTCATTGCTCATAGAGTGATTGCACCCCTACCTACACTTTCGATTATATGGGCAATTACATAACTAACAATATTAGCTATTAATAATTCATAAACCATTCCTTACTGAATAATCCCATAAAAGCTACAATTTGTTCGGAAAAATTCGAGCGAATATTTGTCAAGAAACTATTATGAGCTACTACTCACTCTGAAACGAATATGAACGGTTATCTGTTGAGAAATGATTATGAGTGATTATTCACTGAGAAATGATTATGAGTGATTATTCACTGAGAAATGAATATTCGTTGAGAAATGAATACGAGTGATTATTCGTTGAGAAACGAATACGATTGATTATTCGTTCAGAAATGAATATGAGTGATTATTTGTTGAGAAATGATTATGAGTGAATAATCAATTATGGATATTCGATTACACCATCACTCTGATATAATCGAATAATTTGAATGATCTCCATAATCGAATAATTCGATTATGGATATTCGAATATACCATCACTAGCCAGAATGTCAGAGTGATGGTTGCATATAAAAAATTATAAAGAAAGAAACCATGAATTAATATTTAATTCTCAAAAAAGTCCGTAATTTTTATCTGAACGGTCTGATAGAGCTGTGAAGAACCTGCCTATTGGTTGGGTAATCGTCCAATGCACTTGCCTGGACTGAGATTTCCCAGAGTTTAAATCATTGTAGCATTGCCATATGCTAAAAACTAAACCCAGTAAAAATCAAAAAGTGTACATTGTATTGTTTAAGGAATTTCTTATTTCTTATAATGATCGAATTTTTTCGTACCAGGATTAATTTTTATTGCACTAAACTGATATTTTCGCTACAATGGTATTCGTTAAAATGAAACATTTTTACATAATGCTACATAGTAAATTGACAGGGAATGTAATTTAGTTTTACTGAATATTCATTACCTTGGCATTCGTTACACCAACATTTTACTGTATTATATTGATTTTTTGTCCGGCTATCAACCAGCTCTCCCAAGTTCTCTCAACAATCTTCATCCAGCAATAATGTTTCAGTGCCTATGTCCCTTTGTCAATATGCATATTACTTGATATTTATTATGCATTAACTACTGTGCTTACCCGAATCCAAGACAACCTTGAATCTAAGACCCCTCTTTTAGCAGACTGTCAAAACAGAAAAAAGATTTTGATCGAATTTCTAATGAATGCATTTGGTGTATATTTCGAACACACATATTCAGTTTAGGTATACTAAGTCATTCATTAATTTAAATGGTTTGTTTCAAATTTTTGTTTGAAAAAAAATGTATTTTTAAAATTAAAACTTTATTAATTGAATTCCAGATCCTAAGTTTGCAATGAAAAATTTCAGTGGATACAATTATTTTATCTTGTTTCATTTGTTTAAAAAAATATGAAATAAATGTGTAACCATATTTCCTATGGTTTTATGACAACTCGTTGTGGTCAGTTCGTCGCACATAAATTCATTGCTGTCAGTTCATCGCACAGCAATTTGTGGCATAAAAAATTCGTTGTGTGTCAGTACATCACACCACAAACTCATCCTGTGTCAATTCATCTCTCCACAAATTCATCACGATACACCATGACTAGTGAACACCAGGGAGAGATACTTTTCCACAAAATAATTTTTCTTTATATTTCAATAATACCAGAATTACGCAAGACACATTGGATGGAGTATGGCAAGGGGTGACAGGCAACCGAAAGTGTATCCCCCTGCCGTACATCAGTCATGGGGTCTCGCCTTCTGATGAATTTGTCTGGCGATGCATTGACGCGCGATGAGTTTGTTGCATGATGTATTGATGCGTGATGACTTTGTCATGTGATGAATTAACGTGCCATGAATTGAAGCATAATGAATTGATGCGTGATCAATTGACCCCAACATATTGACGGTATACGACTTCGTACTCGAATTTAAGATGACCCCTGATTTTCACAAGCTGAAATTTGGGAAAAAACCGTCTTGGATTCAGGTAATTACGGTATTTATCAAGTTTGATTTTCACATAATTCACATAATAATATATTAACACCATCTACGTGCAAAAAACATTTCCTGAGGTTTTGTTTTTTTTAGGAGTAAGAGTTCCTTCCAGTCTGGAAGTGTAATGAGACCAAATGCATAAATAGTACATATATGAGAAAGTATGTACAATGTATATTGTACCAATTTTTAAATTTAGCTTGAAATCCAATCACTATTGATGACAAAAAGGATAATGGCACTATTATTCCTGGATAAAAAAAGGAGAACAATAACCTTAGAAGGGATATTATATGTAACTGGGCATTTTGAATTTAGCAAACATGTTGCCAAGGTTCTTAGGATCCATTTCTTTCCAGAAGTTATGGTAAGGGCGACAAAAATCAAAGAATTTTCTATCTGCAGCTCCTTTACCAACTTATCAACTGAATAGTAATTGAAGTGGACGAATTTGTATTAAAAGCCCATTTCTGCCGACAAAGGAATTCTGCTCTAAGGAAATACATTCAACTAGACATTTATATCCACAAAATACTGTAGTAAGGACACTGTTTCCAATCAGTTATCCAAGAACACAACACAAATTTATAACATAGCATCCATGGGGAAGTTTTGCTTTACCTAAAATTATGTTTCCATGGAAGACATCAACAACAATGGTCAAGAATTAACCTGTAGAGCTCAAATGTTTAACAAGAGCAATGAATTTTTATTCATGCAAATCTTTCAATTTTGGAAACATTTGATCAGAATAGTTGAAACTTCCAATTGATTCAATACTCTTTTGCCTCAAATATAAATAAATAAACAATGCCCAAAACAAAAAAGAGAACACTCACCTCATTACACCAAACGGATGCAATAAGCTGTTCATGATGAGCAGATGGTAAGTTTTTGCTAAGAGAATTTGATGCCCGTGACAATACAACAACCATTGTATAGGTGTCAATGGCAGCAGCTGCCAAACGGTTGAGAAGGAACTGCTCATCAACCACAGCACGGCCATATTTAACAAGAACATTTTCCACAGCAACACCAAAAGCCTCTATGCTCTGTAAAAGCAGAGAACATTTGTGTCAAAACTATTGCCTATCCTGGAATTTGATAATTTTGTGATAATTAAAATTTTAATTGAAATGTTTGCATTAATTAAAAAAAATGTTTCAGTAATGCATCAATGACAATTGTACACTTTCTATGTCACCAATTTTCAAGGTTATATATATACATATATCATAAAATAATAGAGAATTATAACAATGCACCTTTGCTGCCAGTGTTGCTGGAGAAGAAAGACTGGGATGAACAAACTCGGCAAGGGATGGAGGGCTAGCTAGACCAACCGATCTCATACCACGCTTGGTAACCTCTTCAAGAATCAACCCCAAATTAGCAGTTGGATTCTTGAAAGCTTTTTGGAGCTCTCTCAAGTGACCACCAGCAAACTGAATTCCTATAAATATAAAAAAACAATTTAAACTTGTCTGACATTGTAAGGCATTTCAGGAAAATTGGGTCATGAACCCAAATAACTATAACAGAAGCTGTGACATTTTCTTCAGACATGGGATTGGCTCCTAAACTTAAAGAGTCAGGACCAATAAAATAAACAATCAATGGATGTAAAATTTATATAAAAAGAAGTCATAGATAACATTAAAGAAAATGAGTCATTCATAGTTATTCTATTTTTTGGTAGGTGTTTAGCCCACCCAACCCAACCTGCACCATCCAAAGACCTTTCTCTTCATCTTCTTATACTCTTCCCCTCCTTTAAATGCATCTAACATTCCTTTTCTATTCCTACCTCAATGCCTCTTTCCTAGCATTCTCTCTTCCTTCTGAATTCCTCCAGCAGACTGGAATGTCCCACAGTATCTTTGTGGTCCAGCTGCATCGCCCGTGAGCGTGTGCAGTGCGGCCTACTACACCTCCTACCAATGCGGGTTTTGAGACCGCTGTATATGGTACATCGTAAAACAATTTCAATACTATATGTCATGGCACACCAGCGACACATCCATGAAAAAATGCAACACATGTTGTTTTTCTCTTTCCGTACCACAGCTTCCCTAACACATGCGTGGGTGAAAGCCTTTCACCACTCAATTTGAGCCACCGCAAGGTTTATTGCCTAGAGGTGGCTTCTGCTGCATAGCCCTTTTTTCGAAAATGCAATAAATTCTTTTGCTTGCAGATTTTCTTACTTTCTCATTGGCCAAGTTTTATCTCTCCCTTCCACTTCCTCTACCTATATTATTCTAGAAAATTTTGAACTAGCAATATTTTTGTTCTGGCTTTTGTACGAGTGACATTGTGTTCAGTTTGAAATATTGAATCTTTGGAAATAAGTCATATACAAAAAAATCAACATCAGTGGAACCAATGGGTGATTCAGACGTTGCAATGTCTAGTTTTTCTGAATCTGAAGATTCATATAAACTGTCGGATTTGGGTAAAGAGAGTGACTTGCTATCTTCAGGAGAGGACAGCACAGAAGAACCATCTTCTGAAGAACATAGTGATAATATCGTCAGAGGTTCAAACGTGTGGGGAGCATGCGCAGATAGTGTTCGGCAATTCCCTTATTCTGGCGATGATGGTTTACAGGTGGATATGGATCTCTCAGAGCCGGTCAGTGTTTATAAACATTTTTTTAATGATGAAGTGTTGAACCTGATAGTCGAAGAGACTAATAGATATGCGAATCAGTTCATTTCTTCTCAGGTGCTAAGCAAACGTTCTAGGATGCGGAGTGAAATACATAAGTTCATTGCCATCCTAATTGCCATGGGTATAAACCAACTGCCAAAAATGAGACTCTATTGGTCAAACAAACCACTTTACCACAATGATTTGATTTGAAATTCAATGAATCGTGATAGATTTGAGTTGTTGTTGAAGTGATTCCATTTCAGTAACAATGCTGATCCAATAGGAAATACAAATAGATTAGCAAAAATAAAGCCACTTCTAGACCTAATTTATGTAAAATTCCAAACAACACTGACTCCTGGTGAAAATATTGTAATAGATTAATCTATGGTTTCTTGGAGAGGCAGACTTTTTTTCAGACAATACCTCCCTGGACAGGCTCACAAATATGGGGTGAAGTGTTATAAATTGTGCATGCCTGAGGCTTATACCTGTAATCTAAAAGTTTATGTTGGGAAAAGTGATACTCCAGGTGTAAGTGGAATTGGGCATGCCCACCAGGTAGTGCTACAATTGATAGCGGAACTTTTGGACGAAGGAAGGACATTTTATGTAGATAATTTTTATACCAGCATGGGTCTTAGTGAAGACCTTTTGAAGAAGAAGACAAATGTTTGTGGAACACTGAGATCAAATCGGCATGGTAATCCCAAAGACGTCTGTGCTAAAAAACTAAAAAAAGGTGAAATTATTGCAAGAGAAAATGAAAATGGTGTGAGAGTGATGATATGGCAAGATAAACGACCTGTTCTCATGATTATATCTAATCTTGTCCATACAGATGTTTTAGTTTCTTCCGGGTCACAAAAAAAGAAAGGGGGAAATATAATGAAGCCGCAATCTGTGATCGCATATAATAAAGCTATAAAGGGTATGGATGTTTCTGACCAAATGTCTGCTTACTACACGTGCCTTAGAAGGTCACTGAAATGGTACAAAAAAGAGGCAGTAGAACTTCTCCTCAGCACATGTATGGTAAATTCTTGGGTCATTTACAATAACTACCGTATCTGCCCGAATAGAAGCCGACCCCGGATATAAGCCGACCCCACGAAATTTTCCAACATTTTTTTGCAAAAAAAGTATTTTCGTAAATTTTATGCTTAAGTGTACCAGACATGCACGCACAACCTAGAATACATTATACATTACATCTATATAATTATATACGTTCCATGTAAAGTTTTATTAGGTATTATTACTGTTAATTATAAATATAATCAACGCCGTTGCTCACACCTTACAATCAAATGTAAGTATATTTATTTATCTTACTGAAATTCAAACTGTTGCGCATCGAAAGCTGTCATCAAATTTGGCGTGATTGTCTACTTAGTCATTATATGCAATTTTAATAGATTGTATGAAAGAGGTTTCCAAGTTTTATTATTATTGCTGTTAATTATCAGATGAATTACAGTTAATGCCGTTGCTCACACCTTCGAAACAGACGTATCTTATGTTAGCGGAATTCAAACAGTTGCGCATCGAAAGTCGTCATCGAATTTTGCGAATTGACTAAGCAGACGATATCGTCTGCTTAGTCAGTATACGCAATTTTAATTATGATCAAAACGAATTTGCTGTAGCGTGCAATCATGCTATGAACCTGGTGGGTTGTTAAAACTCGATTGTTTTATATACCGCCGTTTCCTTTGGATAAGAACCCATTTACTTTTAACTACGTGTTAAAATATATAAATAACCTTCAATAGCAATTTAAATTACAGCTCCGGGCAATCGCTGTAAGAAGGGAGCGTTTTTCAGACATCGAGTGCCTTATCAGTGGAATATAGGAGGTATGCTATGGAAACAAGACATTTTTCAGCGATGGCATCGTACGAAAATGCCAAATTTTTCCTCAGGCTCGCATTTAAGCCAAGGGTGATTTTTTTCACGATAGATTTTAACAAAAAGTATCGGCTTATATTCGGGCAGATACGGTATGGCCAAAATAAGAAAATGGAAATGTTGAAATTTAGGGAAAATGTTATTGACGGGCTCCTACAAAAGGAGGTAGATAAAAATAGACTTGATGAGGGTGCGGGACATTCCAGGTAGAAAAACACAGTTCATCATTTAGGAAAACATGAAGGGGCAGCGAGAGAATATAGAAAGAGATGCTAGAGTTATTGGAAAATTTTAAAAACCATGCTACTTGAAAGTGCTACCCTTGTGACTACAAAGCTTCTAAGAAAGCATGGGTAACTGGAAAACTATTTACAGAGTGGCTTGTCTCTTTTGAAAGAAAAATGGCATGCCAAAACAGGAACGTCCTTTTATTACTGGATCGATGTTCCGCTCACAACGAAGAAGGGCTTAATCTTAAGAATGTACGCCTATTGTATTTGATGTCAAACACCACCAGTTACATGCAACTGCTTGATCAGGGGATCATCTATTGCATGAAATGGGCATATAGAAAGCGATTTGTGCATTTTTTGTTACGAGAAATTGACCGCAATGTTCTTGCAGCAGACATTAGGAAGGGGTCCATATTGGATGCCATGCATAGTATTTCCATGTCTTGGGAATCTATTGTGCCTACAGTTATTCAGAACTACTTCGCAAATGTGGTTTTGGAACTGAAAGTGAAGTCAGCATGGAAGAAGAAGAAGAAAACAGTGAGTAGGTGGAATTGCAAGGGCTCATGGATATTCCTAGTAATTTCGACGAGTTCATCAATGTTGACCAATCAAACCCAACAGTCGATGTTCAAAACACAAGTTCGGACGATCCTTGTAGCAAGCAAGCAGCAATGTTGGTTGCGGCAACTGAGGAAGAAGAAAAGATGGAGGAAATGCATTCGCTTCCAGTGCGACCCCCCTACAAAGATGCACTAATGGCTTTGTCTGAGTTAGATTGTGTTATAAGTTCAAGTGATGCAGACGAGAGAATTGTTAAAGCTATGGATGAACTGCAAGATTTTGTATCAAAAGTGTATAAGAACAAACAAAAAAAAAGACAATTGAATCATACTTTAAGAAACACTAAAAAAGATCGAAGTTTGACAAATGTGAATTATTGTTTGCCAATATACAGTTTTATTAAATTGTATTAAATTACATAGTGTGTGTTTGAATAAATAAAATATAAAGGAAATATACCTATTAATTAAAACAATTGTAGCTTACAACATAACATTAAGACTTCAACTTCCCACCTAACAGGTAAGCCCTTCTTTGAAAAATTGCATAATTCGAAGTCCGATTTTTCAGCCCCGAATACTTCGAATTAATAAGTTTTTACTGTAATAACTATTTACATCAATATTTTATGACAACATGCAGCAAAATTTTACCTGTCAGAGCCACAAACAGTCTTAGAATGTCATTGGTTCCTTCAAATATTCTGAAGATTCTCAAATCTCTCATCACACGCTCCAGGCCAGTGGCACGCATGTATCCCATTCCTCCCATAATCTGGATGGCTTCATCCGTAACATGCCATGCTGCCTCAGATGCAAAAACCTGATAATAAAAATGAAAGTGATTATTTTAAATACTGATACACCAACGGCAAGTAAAAGAATAAAATAAAGAAAAATTTTACTTTTACTGCTCTTAAATTAAGCAATCAATTTGTTACTGAACAGACAATACATAATGAGTCTTCAATTCAATGTTTGTTAACAAAAGTTATGGAAATAACTGAAAATAAATGAAATTACGAAGAAAATAGATAATTATTGAAGTAAGGATATAACTGATTTTTATGCATATTTGTTTCAGCTCTTCTCGATATTGAATATATTCTGAAAAATTAATAAGCTAACTCAATTACATTAACCTTTAAATGCTGGATTTATTTTGGAGTATTTTAGTTCATTTCATAAAAAATTGCATATTATTGGTAATAAAATGTCCAAATAAAAAGCAGTTTGTAGTGAAAATAATGAAGAATTACATGCTTCTGTTTTTTAGAGGAAATAAAGGTGGAAAAATATTATGCAAAATATGTCAGTGAGTGATCACATTTTGCATTCCCATATGGGCATGTTCAGCATTCAAGTTTAATAGGCTAATGAAAAAAATAATAATTTCATGATTTTGCTGGCATCTGCTGCTATTACAATGTTTGATTTTCAAGTTAATGTAATCTTATTTTTTTTAAATATCATAAGTAAATTCATTAAAATATACAAACATAAAAAAATCAAAAACTCACTTTACTAATTGCAGCCTCAAGATGGAAATCTGTAGATCCCCTGTCCATGTTTGAACTGATCATGTATGCCAAGGATTCAGTGACATAGTGAAGCAGAGACATGCGAGCTAGCTTCTCCTGGATGGTGCCATAGGAATTAATAGTTCGACCAAACTGAGTTCTTTGAGTGGCAAATTCCACAGCCTTTGCTGTAACAGCCCTCATGGTTCCAGCAAGAGCTGCAGCCATACCAAAGCGTCCATTGTTTAAAATATTCATGGCAACCTGCAAATACCATAAAAACCAAATATAAGCTAAATGATTGCTGGAGTTATTAAAATTCAATGCAAATGCAAATCCATACCTGTAATGTAGATAATCATATTACAAGTTTATGGCATTATACTCTACCATGGATTTATATTAATTTTGTAAGCAGTTTATTTAGAAAGACGTTTTCAAGAAATATTTGTATACACCATGATTACCTGCATATAGGATACACCTGGGTATAAGACATAGACCTAGCAAATGATCTGTGTCACAAATATTTTATCATTCAATAGTGAATTGATGATTGGTTTATTGAATGTCTTTGTAACACGAGAAATAAATAAATTGAAATTGATGTCCTTTGTCTTGTAATGCAGTGTTTCTCAACTGGAGTTTTGCACATTATTTCTTGGAGGTTTGAGACTCCAGAAAGGTTGAAAAATTCTGTCAGGTACTTAAAAATCAACAATATTATGAAGTACTAGATGTGCATTTTGGCTAGAATGCAGCCTTCTTCAGTGGTAATATGCCAAAAGTATATCCTAAAAGTATATCTTTTAGAATGTACTTTTGGTGAATTACCACTGATGATGGATGCTTTGCAACTGTAATGCGCATCTGGTTTTTTTATAACCTTATTGTGGCTATATCTGAGATACATGAGGCAAGTATTTTTAAGTGCTTGTTCTTAAATATAAACTGTGACAAATTTTCATAATGATGAAATGGCCAGTGACCAGGAATTTATTGCTTTTTACTTTCTCCATAATAATATAGAGGCAAGTTTTATTTTCATGAAAAAAATCTATTTTGAGATTTCAACAGAAATAACATTACTCGTATTGATGAATGCTTTCATTTTTATAAATGGGATAATTATAAAAATGAACCACTAAAATGCCTTGGATTGTTTTCACAGCTGTGAAAATGAAGCAAAGGAACCCTGACTACATCCAAAAGGCTGTTTGTTGCTGATGAAATAACAGATAATACTGAAAATCAATTCCAAAATAAACTGAACATACCTTGAAACCCTGGCCAACTCCACCCAAAACATTTTCTGCGGGGATTTTAACATTGTCATAATACACCTCAGCAGTGTTGGAGCATTTGATTCCCATCTTTTTCTCAGGAGGACCTGATGTGACACCTCCAAAGGAACGCTGAACTATGAATGCCGTCACTTTGTCTTTTTCCACACCTAGAAAAAAGATCCAATAAATCTTGAAATTTCTATTAAATTATATTATAAACTAGGGGCCTGTTGCAGTACTTCCTGCAAACATCTAGAGTGCCTTGCATGAAGTGACCCAATGCGATAGTTCCTATGACAAAAATTGATACAAAGAGTGTTATTAGTTGAACCACTTTTATTGCCCCTCTTAAAATAATTATATAGCTCACACCATTCATGCCTTTTCGGGAGATGACTTCCCACTTAAGATTTGTCGAAATCGAGCTGACCATTCTTGATTTATTTGCGTTTATACTGGGAGGTGACGTCACTCGAGACAATCGGCTTTTGTCCTTCACATGTATTATTCCAATCTCAGTGCAAATGCACTTGAAGCCCGAGTCTAACAATGCAAAAATCCAAGATGAACAATGCCGGCTACCTTTTTTTAAATGTCGAAAAACCAAAGAAAATCAAAATAAACTTAAAATATGAGCAAACACAAATTAAACAACAGAATCGGCGGTAAGAATAAGAATCTTCACTTCTTTCTGCGTTAAATGGTATAAATCTTGAGTCAAAGTCTCAATCAAAATATTTTAAAATGTTATAAAATAAAGGTCTACACATTGTATTCTAGCCAATCACGTGTTAATCAAATGCAAAAACAAAAACTATCCTGGTATCAAACCCATGCCTTTCTGGGGGATGACTACCCACTTAAAACCTGTAGGAGTTCGCGCAGAATATTAAGGTGAAAGATTTATCGAAATCGAGCCGTTCCCGGTTTATTTGCATTCATGCCAGAAGGCTTCAGATGCAGGCAGGGACGCACAGACACAGCGGTTATAATATATTAGATTATTTTACAAATACAATAAGGTCAAGAAAATATGCAAAGGCGAAATATAGAAATTAAGAGATGGATAAAAAAACATCAATGCTAAGATAATTTTATTAGACGAGAAAGTACTATTCATGATAAATTTTGATATGTGAGCTACAGGATTTGCATTATAAGCTGCACATTTTGTTCATTATTAGTGAATCACATACCATAAAATTAATAAATGACAAAGTTGCACAAAGGGTGGTTTTCTTCATAGACTTTCAGCTGTTACTACTCATCAATGACTAATTTTTTTCTTAAAAATATTTTCCATGACCAGTAAGGTAATAATTTGAAATCAAGAGGAAAGTTCAGCCATGACCAGGAATAAAACCTGGGTCTTCCATTCTACCACTAAACTACCCTTGCAGACCATTTCTCTCATTTCAGAACAAGGATGTTTTCTTAGTTGGGGCCGGGCTAGTCAATTAAATACCAGTAATTAAAATTTGGAATTATCCCAAATTTTAAAGGAGAATGGTACTATAGCAACAACAAATACACATTTCAGTTAACTGATGCATAAAAATTTTCGATTTGAACCTTAAATCCTATATATTAATTTTGCAGTGTAACTGTGTGCATCCATGCACCATACCTGTGTGGAAGTAGTAAATCCATAATAAGAGAGAATCTGAAACTTGGCAGGTATATAGGTAATGTGAAGGCAACAGGAAAATTCTGACAATTTGAAATGTGGAATAGTTAAGAAGTAATTAATTTAAAAAATAATAATATTCCCATGATAAATAAATTGGATCGCCATTTCTATCAATAGCAATGCTTTTTAAAATTAGTTAGAGTTAAGATACAAACTTTCGACTTAGACAGCTGTATGGCTGAAAGAATGAAGTATATTTTTCTCAAAGAGAGAATCCAAATCCATGCTGAATTAGGTTAAAATTTTGTATATTATCATAAAAAATTGAAATATTTCAGGATTTTAACAATGAGAAATTCTGATACCATGGAAATGAGTCCAATCCTTTTAAATGGTTTAATGCTTTTAAATGGGAGAAGGGGAGAGAGCCTGTGAGGAATGAATTTACTTGTTCACAATGTACGTATATCGAACAGGACGATATTTAGTGTTTGGGTTCGAGTGCAGGGGCAATTTTTCCTTTGTTTAGGGAATTTGCTTGTAAAGCATTCTCAGGACACACATTTTAATCTCTGAAACTATTATTCATATTTTCATGCTCTCAATGACTACTTGGTAGCATATGTCTACTATGCAGATAAGTTTTGCATTGATACCTTATAGATCATATAATAGCTAGGGAAAGAAAAAAATATTTTTCAATTGTTGTTCACCAAAACAATCTTCTTGACAATTGATATAAACAAAAGAGCAGGATTCTTGAATACTGTATATGCCTGTCTACAAGTCGACCTTTGAAGCTTAAAAAAATCTTGTAAAATCTTGGAGTTGCCTTACACACCATATATAAAATGTGAACCATAAACTCATGTATTTTTACTTTCTCTATATATGTAGTATAGGGGAAAGACAAGCATTGCTCTCTGCCTTAAAAGTGCCCCAGGTCGTCTATTCCACACTTTGCTTAGCCAGTCCTTCATTAAATCAACTGACATCCATCCTTGGCCTTGACATTTAACAGTTATTCCATTTGGTAGTACTTCCTTAGGCACTGTTTTGTTTTAAAATAACATACGGCGGCAACTTTGTTCTGTCTGCTAATACAGCCAGCATTACAGTAATGCGCAGTTTTCATTCCCGGACGTTTTTATGATGACATTTTTTGCACCTTTTTCGTTGAATGTGTAATTGGATGGCATGTCGAAGTAAATGGGTGTCTCATCTGCATTACCCATTTGGCTCAGAAGGTAATTGTGACTTTTCTGCAACCGATCTACATGCCTCTGGAAAGTTATTAGTTTATCTGTCAAGTCGGAAGGTAGGTGCTGGCAAAGTGAAGTTCTTCATCGCAGGCTAAAACCATTACAATGCATCATATACACACACCATCCATTACTAGACAAATTCTTGGTGTGGAATGTTTTGAGATCGTGCTTATTCTTAGGCTTTCAATTTAATGATATCCCCTGTCACTGGTTTACCATCTATTTTTTGAATACACACAAAGTTTGCAATTTCCTCTTCTAATGCATGAAATCGGTGTCGTTTTGGTCCGCTAATGATCTCCGTGTTGAGTTAGCACCTTCAAGTTTCTCTTTTGCTTACTTTCACCTTAGCACATTTGCTTCAGTCACATTGTATTTCCTCTCTGCCACACAATTATTTGTTTCTTCAGCATAGCGCACCACCATTAACTTAAAATTTCTATCGTAACTTCTTCTAATTCCTTTCGATACATTCCCTCTTACCACAGTTACTTTTTTCTCTATGCGATCTGCCATTTGTTTGGGGTATCTTATTTAAAAGTTATAAATAATAACTTGTCACTATTTCACTTTAAAACTCAGCAAAGCATGTACTACTCAAGTGCTCTATAAATTTTCTACACCCCGAAACTCACGTCCCCTTTACGTCTGCCGTTGCTATACCAAACACAAAGCATCATGTTTAAATTGTAGTAGATACGTTTAAATTGTATAAGTCTTGTTTACATTGTATTACTAGACACCTTAATTGGTGCCTACATGACTTTGTGTTTCATATTACGCACGGAACCACCCAGCTGTAGTCATCTTTTTTCAACTTGTCATGTGATTACCTACCCAGCTCTAAAGACTTCCCTACCGCCGAAGTGGAACCGTTGGTCTGTGGGAGCAATTTTAAGAAATTTGACCTTAAAATTTTAAAGTATTGTAGTAATTAATTAAATACGATTTATTACTTTATGCAATAATAAGTATTTTAACGGACATATACTTGACATCTGGGTGTTTCATGGTGCATTTAAAATAGGGGTGTATTCTCACCTTAAATTCTCATACTCCATTCTAAGTCGATACCTAATATTTTTAATGGCATTTTTGTGACAATACCTTGTCTTCCTTTTGGGTAAATATGTTATTTATTATTATGTAACCTATTTGGAATTTTAGAAATATTACAGATTTGGAGAATGTCATGTGGTGGCCACATCAGATTTTTCCATGTAGATGACCTTCATTTTGACTCAACTGTTTACCATTTATTTAGCAGACGTAATTTAGAAGATATGTAAAATGATAATTTAAAATAGCAAATAACTAAGAATTAAAAATTTTCTTTTTAATACATGAAAAAATTTTTTTAAATGACAACATAATAGCAATAGAAATTTATAAAAATTGTCAAAGAAAATTTAAAAAAACATTCAAGAATGGTATTTTTCTACATTACAATTTAAAAATCACGAAATCTCTCGCCTTCTGCATCAGACTCATAGAAATTGTCAAATTCATTCTCTGGAACAGATGTTACGATATTGGGCTCATTGTTATCCGCAATACATGAAGATCAGATATAGATATCAAGCAGATGATTCGATATCTTTCAATATAAAATTAATTGGAAGGTTAACAATTACTATTTTGTCACGACCACTTTACTGATTATAATATTTATTGAGTGAAAAGTGACTTGACTTAAATAGCGAACATATATAAAAAAATTAATTTTTTAGTCAAAATATCATCGCTGACTTGGAGACCAGTATATACGGTTATTTTTTTATGAATGTCTGACACTGTGTTTATCTTTTCTTAGCTTGGTTTCTATCTTTTTTATCATTTCTTGCAAGCAGAGCTGCTATGGGCATGTCTAGTATAACATACAAACTGTGGCATGGTAATCATAAATTGTAAGGGAAAACTGTATGGAATTTAATAATGAAATATTTCTATAACTTGGGCATGAGGGAAACATACTTCCACAGAAAAGAAAAAAAATTGCACTCACCAGTCTTTTCATCTTTTACAGGAGTTTGGGCAAACACAGTCATCACTTCAGCTAAGCTTCCATTACTGATCCATATTTTACTTCCATTTAGAATGTAATGTGAGCCATCTGAAGAGGGCACAGCTCTAGATCTAACAGCAAAAGAGATTCAAATAACTTTCTCGAACTGCTATCACGTTTTAATAATACAAACATCTAATTCTGTCAGGGTTTCCAAATGTAAAATCTACAATTCTCTCAAATACTTCCTTAAAGAAAGAATAAGTTTAAATTAATGGGGCTAAAATTAATGGATCTTATAATCTCTACGAAAAACAATTAACTGTCAATCACATGACAGGCAAAAAATGAAAATTATAGCTAAATAAAAAATGCCTAGTAATGAGCAGCTACTTGCATGATTTTCAGCAGGTTGTCTATAGCAGGGAAAAACTCACTTGATCGAGCCAGCATCACTCCCAGATGAAGGTTCAGTCAAACAGAAGGCAGCAAAGTGTTCTCCAGATGCTACCTTTGGAAGGTATTTTTTCTTTTGTTCTTCATTTCCAAATAATAAGATTCCCTAAAAAGAGAATATCATAAAAATAAACAGTGCAATATAAATTGCACAAACTTTCTCATATAAGTATATAGGTTTGGTCGACTGTGTACACTTATAAAAGAAAAATGTTTATAAATCAAATTTAAACAGTTTAGCATATATTCTAATGCCATTGGATGATATAATAGTAATTTTTGGGACATATGGCTTAGTTAGCATTATTTGTGACATCAGGTTGCATGATTGGATGAATTTTAATCAAAATCCTTAAAGCTATTTTTGAATAAATCGAATTTTGTTTCAAAATATCCACGAATCAAGTACCCTTAATTGTTACATAATATCGTTCATATCTTGTCTATTATGAATGATACTATACAGAAATATGAGATATCTTTCGATTTAGTGTAACCGTCTAGGCTGTAATAAGATTTTGAGTGTATCGCTGCGGAGGCATGATATCATAGAGCTTAGGTAAGGTAGCTTAGCGTACATTGTAATGTCACTGGATGCCAAATAATGATCTTTAGAGATATATGGCTTACATAGTATTATTTGTATATCCAATATCAGAGGGATATGGTTTGAGTTTATTTCTGTTCTTTGTAGTCTTTAAATTTTTCTTGCAGGTCCTTGAAATATTTATTATCATTTAACCTATTTGGAATTTTTAGAAATGCAACAGGCAAAGAGAAAGCCATGTGGTGGCCACATCAGATTTTTTATAAAAATTTCAATGTAAATTTTTGAGCTTAAATAATGCTATGTCAGCTGAAAAATACAGGAATCCTAATATTATTTTTTCAACAGTTGATCAGCATCAGAATTAAAGAGAATATTATTGATATGTAAAAAATATTGTGATTTCAGTTTATGAAAATGGTATTAATATGCGTTTTAATATTTCCTGTCCTTGATTCAATAAGTTGTACTTATAAGCCAACAATCAACAATAATAATACAGTCAAACTCGTTTATAATGAGCACGGTTGTAACGAGTTCACGGCTATAGTGAGCAAATGCTACCTCCAAGATAAGTTTACGAGCATTTACATACAAATATTTCACGTATATAACGAGCACGCTTCACGGATATATCGAGCAAACTTTGACCACTTCTCACTGTCTCAAACGCGGCGGCGGTCAGCCCCTTCAATCCTCATAGTGACCCAAAATATGTAACCTTGTGTTCTTGAGTCCAGCCTCTACACCCTCTCCCTCGGGGAGGTTAAAGACCGCGGCGTAGTTGTTAAAAAATAATCGCTTCGTCCAAACCAAGAATTTCCAACTTGCAGGTACAGTGGCACTCGCGGAGGTCCATTGTCCTCTCCTCCCAACCCCCAACTCTTTTACAGCCAGGAGGTTGTGTTTGGAAGGGGGTAAGGGGTAAGGGCATGTACAATGGCGCCCACCCCCGTCGCTCAGCCGAATGCACCCAACACCCTTTCCCACGTAAAGATGGGAAATCCCACGTTTAATCCGTCTCCTCATTAACTCTTCCTGGAATTGGTATGCTCACAATTTGCAAAGAAAGTTCGTAGCGTTGATCACAAAAATCAGTTGAGATTTTACCCTTGAGCAAGTAACATGGCCGTACATAAAAGGAAGTGTTTGTCTATTCGCGAAAAGGTTGATATTATTCGAGAGTTAGAACGTGGTAAAAAAATGTTGAAGTGTGTAAAAAATTTAATTTATCGTCGTCTACGGTTTCAACCTTATGGAAAAACAAAGAAGCGATTTTATCTGCACTAGAGAACAACCTAACAACGAACAAGAAAATGAGGAAGTGCGACTTGGGTACTGTTGATCAAGCACTTCTGGAGTGGTTTAAGAGGCAGAGAAATACTGGTTTCCCCATCAAGGTACAGGCAGATAAATTTGCAAAACAGTTAGGACACGAGAACTTCACATGCAATAACGGGTAGCTTGATCGTTTTAAAAATCGGCATAACATTGTTTATGCGAAAGGCCCTGTCAGCAGATTCAAAAACGGCAAGTGAATGGGTGAAAAGTGTTTGGGAGGAGTGTCGAAAAGGTTACAGAGAAGAAGACATCTATAATGCCGACAAAACTGGACTGATTTACAACATGATGCCAGATGCAACGTTTAAATTCAAAGGTGACAAATGTGTTGGTGGCAAAAGACCTAAGAATCGTTTAACAGTTTTAATATGCGCAAACATAAATGGGACTGACAAAAAAAACTTTTTGTTATTGGTAAGTCACAAAAGCCACGTTGTTTCAAAAATGTAAAGAAACTTCCCGTTGAATATGCAGCTAATAAAAAGGCATGGATGACTTCCAATATTTTTCAGAAATATGTAAGTCAGTGGAACAACGAGTTACGGAGGAAAAATAGAAACATTCTACTCGTTGTCGATAACTGTCCTGCACACCCACATATGCAGGAGTTATCCAATGTAAAACTGGTGTTTTGCCTCCAAATGCGACTTCTATTTTGCAGCCAATGGACATGGGGATAATTAAAAGTTTTAAATGCCATTTCAAGCGATTTTTTGTTCTACAGTTGATTGAAAGGAGGGAAAGAGGTTTAGATGGCAACGACTCTGTATTGGATGCAATTCATTTGATGACAGATGCATGTTTCACCTACAATGATCATAAACTGTTTTCGAATGTCTGGTTTAATATCGGGAGAATTTTGGATTGATAACCATAACGTTGATGAAGATCAGAATGGCTTAAATAAAATGGAATTGCGAATTTTGACCATGTAAATGACATTGACAATTTTGTTCATGTTGATGATGATTTGATTACCAGTTGAATTCCTACGGAGAGTGAAATAATAGAGACGGTATACAGCACAGCAGACAGTGATGAAGACAATGTTGAATGTGTCGAAGACACAATCCTTACTCAGGATGCCTTGGAAACATTAAATGATTTTTTTGAAAACATTGACATTTCCGATGGTCTTTTTAGTGCACTAAGTGTAATAAGAGGAAACTTAAGAGACTTCAAAGTGAAATCTATGAAACAGGCTACTATTCAAAGTTATTTTTGTAAAAAGGGGAGTGATTAAGGATGCAGCTGTGAGTAAATTTTATATGTACGTATGTTTACTTTAAATTTTCTAGTGTATTCTCATTTTTAGGTTTTTTCATAAATTTACTAAATAACCTTTCTGTTCATATATTCACTTTTACTTCTTATGTCTTATTTCACCATACGCATGCATGCTTTTGCCTTCACGGATATTAAGTTTAACGGCTATAACGAGCAAAACTAAATGGTCCCGTGGCGCTCGTTATAGCCGAGTTTGACTGTAGTTGGATGGTGAAAATAATGACATTTTACAATAGTTTCGTTGAATACAACAGGCATGAAAACAAAAACAAAATGAATAATTAAAGAACTGAGAGCAAAAATGTCAATCTGAAAAATGAAATAGTACCAAAGCATTAGCGTGTTTATAATTTCAAATCTACTTGCACACATTCTTCAGCTAAGCAGAAAATCATTTGAAATATTTAAACATCATTAAACGAGAACAACAAAAACGGAAAGAATTTTGTATGAAAAACTTTCATTTATTGATAGCTTGAAAGATGTTTTGCTGATCAAGCCAAATAACATGCATTATCTCACCTTGAATCCAATGGACTGATGAGCACCAAGGGTAATTCCTACCCCCAAATCATGAGCACCAACAACCTCTACAAGCCTTGCATACTGAGTGTTGCAAAGGCCAATGCCTCCCAATTCTGTTGGAACTTGCATACCAAAAGCACCCAGCTCTCGCAAGCCTTGCAGAGTTGTGTCATCAACCTTTTCATCGGCATCATTTTTAGAAGGATCGTTATTCTCCTGAAACAAGAAAATGCATTCTTATCAAACTAGATGTTAAAAATTTGCATTATTAACAGAATACTTGAAAATAGAGAACTGCAAAAATAAGTTAATTAAATAAAGTATATTATGTAATAAGAGCTTTTCTCTACTCAAAGGAGTGATTGAAATTAAACACCGAAATGAGCTAAATATCCAGATAAACTCAAATTCACAAGTTAAAAAATTACTTGGATTTTCATTCCCAGAGCTCTCTATTGTAAATGTCCCCAGGTGGAATCAGTGGCGGATCCACGGGGAGGGGGTGATAGTGCCCCCTAGAGAGTTGAAGCGAAACCAAAAAGGTATTAGCTTCACATTTACGAATCGACCCAGTAAAACACGTAATTGCAATTTCATTATAATATTATTGTATTTAATTGTTTTGTATCAAAGAAAAAAAGAATTTATGTGGATAACTTTTCAATTACTGTGAAAACATGTATGTAACTGATATATTGCCCCTCCTAAAGTCATTTTATGGATCTGCCGCTGGGAAAAATCAATATTTTATTGCTTCCAGATTTAATTTAACGATGAATATCAAAACATTCCATCCAACCCTATATAAATTATGGAACACACTTCTAATACCATTGAAACAAAGAAATAATTAAATGAATCTGCAATACTTTAAAGGTTTCATTTTTCTAAGACAGGAGTAATGCTTTCCAAAATAAAACTAATAATGACGCTCAAAAATCAATTACGCAGCAAACTTCAAGGCATGAACTCAATAGATGACTATGGTTATTTCAGCAGCTGCAATATGGTTTAGTAAACACAGGGCTGGCATGAGGCATGTTGAGTCGGTTCCCAGAAACAGGGCTCCATGTTTTATTATGGGCCCTGCACAAGGCTCAATTCTCATGTATTGATAACTCAATTTTTTACCCTCTTTATACTTGGAAATTGATTTTTGATAATGATTCAGAAATGCATTAACAAAATTAACTATTTTTAATGGAAAAACCAATTCAACTTATAAACATTCAGCTTATGAACACATTTCATGATACACATTACGTTTGTATGTTGTATTATTTGTAATGCATTTCCATTCGTATATTTCGTAGGTGGCTCGCCAGATACTCTTTATATTAAATGTGGCTCATGGTCGGCAAAAGCTTTAGGGCCCCTGATGTAGAGTGCTGTAAATCTCACAACAGTAGCAGCAGCCAGTCTCTCTCTCCTGGTTCATTCTCGAATCCCCCTCTCCACGACGAAAGTGGGTAAAACTCTCATTGTGTAGGAAATTAAGATGAAGCATAAACAGACTCAGAACCCCCATAGGTGAGAATGCTTATCTCTTCTCTGACGCTCTCTCAAATACAAACATTTTTTTCACTTAATTTTATCTGCCATTCTAGCATTGTGATCTTATGTTCATCGACAAAACCACTTGCTTGTCCTTTTTCCTGATTTGATCAATTCTATTAAATTAAAAAATACACCTGGAAGTTCCTTTTATTGTAAATTACAGAAAATTTACCCAAATTTAACAATGGCCTTAACAATACTACTCACCACACCTGTTACAGTTGCATCTGCAGAATGCTCAGTTTCGAAACTTAAAATTATAAAAAACTAGGTAGCCTGTGACGTTTTATGATTCTAACTAATTTTAAAATAAAATTTTATAATGCCCGAAACTGATTCTAATGCTATTCTTATGAAGGATATGGGTGGCGGAAAAATCCCCCTAAAAAAAGAAAGCATTTAATATTTCTGTTTGAATTTAGTATTCTTAAAGAACAGAAGTATTATGCATTTTTACAAATTATAGATAAAAATATTCCAAACAGCAGTTGAGATATAAGCTTCCCAAAAGTCTATACACACCCGCCAAAAACATTTGCTTACGACTATTACGGTAATATAATATAGATTAACTAATTTAAAAAAGATTCACACTAAGTCAAGAGCGATTCACTTTCCTTGCAATGTTATCAATAGAAAATGACATAGCAAAAACAATAAACTTTGATCATATCTGTCAAGAATTTGCAGCAAAAAGAGCAAGAAAAATTATTTTTTTAAATATATTTTTTCCATATATTTAATAAATACTATTTGATTTTGTGATTTTATAAAAATCAGTGCTAGTTGATAGCATTGTGTGTAATTATATTGATTTCTAAATTACACATTTGATATCTATTCCATTATGGTATTGTTTTGTTCCATTAATAAATATTTATACTACCAGATTTTTATTCTCTCCATATGTAGTATAGGGGAAAGTATTGTTTACATGAAAAAAAAAACGATTTCGAGATTTCAATGGAAATACACGTTTTGACAGCTTTTTTGTGGGTGCTCTAACTCAAACACTATTAATCAGGACAATGCAAAATTTTATATTTAACATTTTTAATGAAAGTCAAAAGAACTGATTAGTTTTTGGTAAAAATCGGTCAACCAGAAGTGGGTGTTTACTCTTGTTACTTATCCATTATGTTGAAATATTTGCTTTAATATTTAATATTGTAAAAATATATTGGAATAAAAGTTGTAGGAAGTTTAATTTTCTACAACCTTTGTTTGAAACATTTTTCCATATAATGTATTGTTTAAGAGATATCTTATATTTTTAGTAGCAACCAACACACCACCTACCGACAACTATTGTTAACAATTGACGCTTAGTTACATCTTAGTAATGATCCTTTTTATTTTCTTAATTGTTGGAGCTTTGTGGCTATATCCAATATTGGAAGGCTATGGTTTGAGTTTATTTCTGTTCTTTCTAAAGTCTAAAATTTTCTCCCCATTTCTTAAAATATTTGTTTTTATGTAACCTATTTGGAATATTTAGAAATATTCAGGCATGGAGAAAGTCATGTGGTGGCCACATCAGATTTTATGAAATATTTGCTTTAATATTTGATTAACATAAAAAAATATTGGAATAAATGTTGTAGGAAATTTAATTTTCTACAATCCTTGTTTGAAACATTTTCCCATATAATGCATTAATATATATTTTTAAAACTAATTTTTAGCTGCCACCACCTACCGCCGACTATTGATAACTAGTTTCATCTTATGCTAGTAACTTTCCTTTCTATTTTCTTAATTGTTGGGGATTCCTGGTTATATCCAATATCAAAAGGCTACAGTATGAGTCTATTTCTCTTCTTTGTAAAGTCTTTTAAATTTTATTGCAGTTCTTTAAAATATTTATCATTTAACCTTTTTGGAATTTTTAGAAATATTACAGGTATGGAGAAAGTCATGTGGTGACCACGTCAGATTTTTAAACAATAACGTTTTTACAAAAAATTAATTTTAACATTAACTATTTTTTATTAAAAGCCTACCATTGTCCTTAAAAAACGTAATTTTTTGCCCCACAAATAATCACGCAGGCCGAGTAAACCACATACTTTTTTGAAGAAATGTGCATTTATTTTACTCAACCATTTTATTAGGTCCAGGATACAGTCATTTACTAGTGAAAATTATATCTCTTACAAAAATATTTCTCCATTTGTTTACGTATTTCAAATAAATATGTTAGTTGCATTATTAAGCAACAAGTTTGTTACACATTAAGGCTGCATCTGGAACTTCTTTGGTGATAACTTTTTTCTTACATTGTTACAATTGTACATCAGAAGAAATTAATTTGACATTAAAAAAGATGCCATATACTATTCTGAATGACAGATTAAAGCAAATGCGGTTGTCAATGCAGATAAATTGCAAAGGTATCTGTAAGTGACAATGTTCAATAAATAGCATGCCATTTTAATGTATGATACAAAAACAAATATTACCTCTTTATATGAATAATTTTATTATTATTATTATTATTTTTTTTTATTTTATTTAAAAATTGGAATTTAAACAAATTAATCAAAATTTTCAAGCTCTCCATATTTTAAAATGTATTCAATCTTCTGAGAGAAAGGCAATTGATTAAATAGAGATAGTTTGAACTCTTTCATTCCATTTCCCATATGTAAAATTTGTAGGTTCAAATATCAAAGGTAAAATGAATTAAGATAAAAAACAACGTAGAATGATATCAAATAAACGAACTTTTTGATACAATTTTATCTTACACTGCTGTTAGGTATCTTAACATTTCATTCACCATTATTTCATTCAGTTGGACTTTGACACCAAAGCGTTATTATCTCCATCTTTCGCTCCTAATAACAACATTTTTGCCCCGCACTGCTTCGTTTGTGATACAACGTACTTCGATAAGTAGATTTTTGGGGCAATTGAGGGGAATAATTCCTTTGCAAGTGGTTAACTGATAACCAAAGCGAAGTTCACTACGCAATCGGTCAACGTGCTATGAGTAAGGAAATAGCATAAATGCGGTGTCATTGACTCATATAAGCTACGCGGCTACTGCCACGAAGTCTAAACAAAGATAAGGCGAGCTTTTACTTCCCAGGGAACCCGCCCACCTACAACGAGTATACGAGACAGTGCTTTTGTCACTAGTTCGGGAGGAAGGCCACGAATTTCAACACACAACTGTGAGATAGTTAATACAGAACGTTTGGGTACAGCTGTACGGCGGGAAAGACGGAGAGAGAGAGAGCGAGGCTAGCTATAAAAAAATACGACTCGGGCGTCATATATAGGTGTGGTGGGGGCGTGTCCACGTGGGCCGCATAGGAGAAACTAGTGTTAGCGAAGGGATATAGTGCGGGAAGAAGGTAGGTCGGAAAAGCTGGAAGGTAGCCCGTGAAATCCCGTCTTTCAATTCCAACGACCTTTACGAAGTCCCGTAACCCTTTCTTCGCTCTACTGGCTGCCAAACGCTAGTAGCTAATACGTCCCGCTGCTAATAATACGGGTCTATAAACATCACAATTTCAGTATTACGTAAGATGATCCCCATAGCTCGCTGGCCACGATGATAAGCATTCGTAGCCGCACAAGATTTCTTTCCGACGCGACTTTTATACTTCCTCTTCTCGAACACCACAGAGGTTAGTTACTGCGGTTAACGCATCTGTGACGCAGATTATGAAGTGAAAAAAGTGAAAGCCAATATCTGGTAAATATTTCTCCTAGTTCGTAATGGAAAATCGCGTCATTTGGCCATCAATTTCCCTGAAATTATTCGAGTCGGTCTGTAAAAATTAAAAAGTAAAAATAGGTCACTGGGTCAAGTGGATCAACAACGCACTACAAACGAATGCTACGCAAAGAGAAAATGCTCGTTAATAACTTTGGAAAGCTATTTTTTCGATCCGTTTCGAAGTATCTATCCACGGCGACAATCTTATTAAAACTGCAGATTAAAAAGAAGAAATATATTACTCCGAGACGCGAGCATTTGAGATCGAGGGATCAATTTAGGACATTGTTCTGGTGGTCAGAAGTTCAACGGAAAAAGTTAACGGTAATCATTTTGACATCGGATACACGAACAAAATAGCATTACTACTCCAACTCATACGCAAAAGTGTAAACACGATGGAAATACTGCCGCAAGAATGTATATCATGTGGGCCGAGGATCGTCAACCAAGCCTTCAATAACTATTACGCACTCGTGCAAAAATAACTTCATTTCGAAATCTGCGAGTATGCTTAGCTAGAGCGCTTTCCCAATGAATTCTGAAAGGAAATGTCACTGAGTCACATGCGATCATCAGTAATGGGAGAAAAATCTAGTTTCAACCTCGCCTTGTTGAAAAATTCATGAAGCGGAGTAACGATGATTCAACAATATTTTTCACTCAACTTGAATGGCCTTTATTCATTAATTAAAAAATTTTAAAGATGAATCAAGTCAATACGCATAAGCTAGATAAATCTCTTTGCAGTTATGTACTACCGACAATCACGGGTAAAACCGATTGCAATCTCTTTAAATGGCTAACTTAAAAAAAAAAACTTTCGCACAAAATATTCAACTTCACTGGTGAAAAAATATGATCCAGTAAAATAAACGCTATCGTGTTCTCACCAATTCTTCATCCAGCATCAATTAACGCAACCGTTTAAAACAGCCCTTAAATACACTGCTGACATTACCACATTCTCTTGCATCAAGGATAACTGCTTTAGCAGCAACACGGCTACACTAACATAAGATTTCTACGGCTGACGGATGCCTGAAAGCTTACCTGGAAAAATTTTTCGGTCGGGTCGACGAGTAAGTTGAGTGTCTCTCTTTGTTCAGCCGTTAAGACATCGGGAAAAGGAAAGACTTGAGAGGCCTCCACTGTACCTCTAAAAATGTTCATCGTGAAAGATTTGGACTCCTTCGGCGCTCCCTTCTTGGCCTTTGGTTCCTCTTGGTGTTTGGTTGCTACTTGTGGGGCCGTAGCCAGAAGCCTGCATTGATAACAATAATAAATGTCTTCGTTTTCCCAGCTAAAACATAACCTCTTCCTCGAACCATCCAAAAATACTTAGCATAATAATGTGATAATATACAATATTCCTAGAAAAATGCGTTCGTTTGCGTACCAGACTACTTTTTTAGTTTCATTAGGTCAGGAAATAAATATGCAACTCCAGTTCAACCATACATATTTTACATTTAATTATGCGTACTCACAATTTTGGAGCAAAAGAAATTTACGCATAAAAGCTGATTACATAACACTCTTTAAGGCTAAAATCGTTTCCTCTTATAAGAGCAAATAAAGGTCTAAAAAAATCAGCTGCGCGTTCAATATAAAATGAAAAACAATAGGAATAAAAAGTTGAAAATCCAAAGGATATTGTTGAAAGGTAGTCCAATAAAATTCCTATTTTGGTTTTCTATTTTATTGCAGCCTTCACGACAAGCTTTGTGTAGGGTCAGGGTCACGTTAACAACCGTTGATGAATGCAAGTTATTATACAGCTTATTGTCAGAGAAAAAATTCCACCAAAATTTAAAATATTTTGGCACAGTTAGGATCAACATTTTCAATGAGCACAAGAAATGACATCAATGCGTGCCAACTAGCTCGATTTTCTATACTCCTTGGATTTTATTATAACGTTTTCACAATCGCTTAAAAAAAGGCGCATACTTCAATAACGCTTTTCCATCTTATATGCGATCACATATAACATTACCAAATTTATTGATCATGAAAAACGCCACTACGCGAACAAAAACTGAATAATCATACTCTAGAGGCAGAAAAAATTCGCAAGTTATGCCCAAAACTACATTACCCTAGAAAGTTCATTTACACAATCTCTTCATAGATTTTCGACAATCAAGTATATAATAAAGTAAATATTAATAATAATAATAATGCTTTCTTTGAGAGTGGATCCCATGATTTACAGGTTTATGTAGATTGTAATTTGTCAAGTATAACTAGAGAATCTATACAACTTATTTCATCCAAATAACAGAGCATCCTGCCTTGATAAATAGATTACTAGTCATACTTTAGAAATAAACATGTTAATGTCATTCTACTTCGTCAAGACAAATAACTTTTAGCTTAGGTCTACAACGATTACGAGGTCGTAACAAAGAGTATATGCCAAGCAATACTCGATTTCCTTCCGTGGCCAAATTTCAAACAACACTCGTACTTATATTTACCATAACTTTATATTACCGTATTTTATGAACACGCGGACCAAATCAGTAGAATTAGAGGACAATTGTTTTTTATCTAAAAATTAAGTAAATATTTACTACAATACGCTTACCTTTGATTTATTTCGGCACATTTTAGGCTTTTCTGTGTGAGGAACACAACACGACCAAATCGGAGCATATTTGACAAACCAAGTACCACAATCCTTACACACTCACAGTCAGCAGGCCTCTGGTTTCAAAATAGTTGCCTCCTTTGGCTCTTCTGCTTGTCTGCTACGAAGAATACTGACGTCATATAAAACGTCACTCATGTCAAATTTCATTCATTCCAACAATATTCGTATAATATAAATTATATTAACTTCAATCTATATATTTTTAACATCAAAGAAGTATCATATATGAAATTTTTGGGATAAATACAAGCACATACACAGACTTTCAATTATTGACTAATCAGTTTTTAAAAAATGCCAAACCCAAAATTTAGTCATAATGACTTCTATTACTGCTTATATTTATTCTGAAATTAAGTTATAATTATTTTATTTCAATAAATTATACAACAAAACTATAATTTTAGTAATACTGTGGTGCTCTCTTTTAAGCAAACGAAGAACTACTACAAAGAAGCAATAAAATGAAATTGTATAGGTGCTGCTATCTACTAGGAGATAATATGGAAAACTCATCGCGCGCTTTTTAAACTGCGAAGTGATGACTTTTGTCCAAATTAATAATTAAACAGCGCAATATATTATTATTTTAGGCAAACGAGCAACATATACCGAACCATTTCATGACACAAATTTCATTTCATTTTTGTATAATCCATAAGCACTAATTATGCAAGGAAAGTTTAAGATATTAAAAAATGTATTTGTATATCATTTATATGTGCTGCATAAGAAAGCAGCATGACTGCTAACTGGTGCATCCCACAGAGAGCACTGTAGTGCTCTTTTTGTTCTTGCAGGTATCATGACTCTACATGGCTGTTATATTTACGCCAATCTCCTACATGTAAAACAAAATATTGGTAATTTCATCGTAAGGTCTGATGTGCATACCCATAGTACTAGATTTGGTACTGAACTGGATCTTCCACGAGTGAGACTGACTAAGTCATTACATAGTTCCAATGTGATCATGCTCCAGCTATTTAACAGACTTCCTGGCAGGGTGAGAACTGTCAACCTGATAAGGTTTAAATCTGTTCTCTACAATTGGTTAATAAAAAAAGCTTACTATTCCCTTGATGAATACAATGAGGAACATATGGGCATTATGTATTGAACTCATGTTTTCAATGTGTCTGCTTTTAACTTAATTATGTTTGCCTGTGCTCTCCTATTTCGAGGGGTGAGCTGCCGTTGGCTTGGTTGGGCTCGCACGAGCCCATTATTAAATTTTAACCCGCTCACCAAGCCCAAAGTTAAAATTTATCATATGTACTTATTGGACGTACAACGGCAGGGATGTCCAACTTCTAATATGATAGGGATCATATATCTCCTGAAGTATCTGCCAGAGGACCGCAATATGAAAAGGGCAATCGAGCAAGGGCCACAACAGACCAACCGAAAAATTGTTGTCCATCGGGAAACAAGAGCCGCAGGGGTGAACGCCACACTGTCCTCGAATCTCGAGGCTGTAAAGAGAGAGGGGAAGGAAAACCCGAGTTGGAACAAACCACGGGACAGATGGAAGACAATAAAAGAAGCCCCAACACCGACAAGTGAATGATATTTCGCCAGCGAAGATCTGCACCCCAGCAAGAGGATGAAGATTGCTCACGATCTGTTTTCAATTGCCGCGTTACATATGATTGTATGCCTTTTCTCACTTCGAAAAGTATCACTCTCGGGCTGCTGAATAAACATTACTCCACAAATTCGAGTCATTAAGGTGTGTAGGAACCACTTTTCAAGATATCGAATAGAATAACGTTTCCTTTTCTTTTTTCTTGTTTAAGTTGAGCCAATATACGAATATATTTTATGCGTATTTATTTAGCTAATATACCCATGGAAATTTTGAATGTTTCGGCTATAAAAAGTTTTTTTAGATTTATCAATAATTGCTCCTGAAGTATGACAATTTATTGAAAATATAAACAAAAATATTTCAATGTCCGAAATAAACCCAATCAACAGACCCTACGGCAGAGGTTAAACCTGCCTGATAATGAATAAATACTGATCTTTTTATAAACGAATAAACAGCGTCACATTAAAGAGACATTTTTGAATTCCTCTAAAGAGGTTTTTCCAATGTGACGTTATCTCTAGAGCAGCAGTTCACAACCTTTTTCACTTCGCGAACCCCTTGAGCTAACCTATTACTCGTCGCGAACTCCTTGGATTAACCTATTAATTCGCGAACCCCTTGAGTTGTAACAGTTTTGGCGGCGAACCCCTTATAATGGAGAGTAAATTTTGTAAAAACAAATATCCTTTTGAACGCGTTTAATCCATGAAAATTAAAAAGTTTATGTAGCACACAGTATGAAAACGTTTACAATAAAATCAGAATCTCTGATATTGTCATCAATTTATTTAGTTAGTACCCTGTAAAATTCAAATATAATTCTCGAAGCATAAGAAAAAATTGAAAATAAAACCGTGTAACTAATTTGAAAGAAATTAAAATATTGGTAAGTATTATAGAACCAAGAAAGTGAAAAAGACGACATTACCAAGTTTTACTCGCGAACACAGATTTATTTCACGAACACCTAGAGGTACGCAAACCACCGGTTGGGAAAGCTGCTCTAGAGGTCATTGACCATAACCTTTCATCTCCGATCCAAGAGAAGGTATTTTGTGTACCCTCCACCAGTCTTGCTAGTTACAGAAGAATGAACATTCCACGTTTTACACGTTTAGACTAGTGAAATTAGACTTTTTTGACGGTTAGGGGAAATAATTCATAAAGTTTTGAAACTCTCTTTTGAATTGTCCTTTAGAGCAACCGAACGAACATATCAGAAGTTTACATGCCTGACGTGTACGCGCCGGCCGTTTTGGCGCCAAAATGGCTGCCGGAGCACGACCCGCGACTGTCCTTTCGCGAATAACTCGGAAACGGTCAAATCTACGGCAAAACTGTACGAGACAAACTTGTAGAGAATAAGATTTCCTAAAAGAAAGTTTCTTTACAGTTTTTTTTGCTACTGCGATAGTATAGCAGAAAATGAGCGTTTTATGTGGAACGCAGGCCGCATCAATCAAGTGTTGTGAGCTCGTTTCCACACCACCAGCTGTTGTAGAGCTCCAGACGCGTTTTTATAGTGGTATCCACTTTAGGCACTAATCCACTGTTTATTTCAGTTACTGGTTAAAGTCTGGTTCCCACTGGAGGGACGGCCGCGTTGAGGGGGCTATTAGGGATAGGACTATTTTTGAGGAGGCCATTCACACTTGTAGGTAGCGGCACGGTCACATTCCAACCCCCACCTATAGTGTGACATAGTTTATGGATGCCCCTAACTAGCAGAAAGATTCAAGCTCACGGAGGATTGCCGAGATTAACCGAAGAGGCTAAGGACTCGAAGGGGATGGGACAAAAGTTGCCTCTTCGAGCGACCGAAGGGGTTTGTACCGAGGGCTGACCGCGTCCTCCCCTGCAAGTGTGAACGCTCTTGGAACTTCTCCATAGTAACCCAATTGAAAATAGTATTTTTATATTTTGGTCTAAAATGTCCCAACCGCGACCGTCCCTCCACCAGCCTTGAAAGCTCGTTCACACTGAGAGGACATGACTATCTCTATACCTGTAATATTTCTAAATATTCCAAATATGTAGGTATAATGATAATGAATATTTTATGGGTGTGAGAAAAATTTAAAGACTTGACATAGAACAGAAATAATCGCAAACCGTAGCCTTCTGATATTCGATATAGCCATTAAGCTCCAACAATTAAGAAAATGAAAAGGAGCATTAATAAGATGTACCTAAGTATAAAGTTGCTAAAAAATTAGTTTTAAAAATATCTCTTAAGCAATGCATTATATGGGAAAATGTTTCAATCAAAGGCCGTACAAAATTAAATTTCCTGCAACTTTTTTTCCAATACTTTTTTACATTCATCTGATATTAAAGCAAATAAAAAAAACGGATGTGACAAGAGTAAACACCCACTTCTGGTTGAGTGATTTTTATCGAAAACTAATCAACTCTTGTGGCTTTAACAAAAATGTTAAATATAAAATGTAGCATTGATCTGATTAGTAGTTTTTGAGTTAGAATGCCCACAAAATTCCAATCACACACACAGACATCATTGAGAAAATGGTCAAAACGTGTTCAGTGGACCTCAAAACCTGTATTTATGTTAAAATCTTGAAATCGATTTTTTTCATGGAAACAATACTTTACCTTATACTACGCATGGAGAAAGTAAAAATGGACGAGTATCAAAGAATATGCTTGTCATTTCTTTCAAAAGATTTAGCCTATTGGTATGGACAAACAAATTGTTGTCGATGCCATAGGGAAGAGAAATCATTAGGTGCAGAATAATTAAGTCTTTTTTGTAATGTATTTAATTTCAACAGTATATTCAACATGAAAAATATATTCAAAGTAATTTATTGTTGAAGTTTTGATGCAGAGGCTAACCTTTAGTATAATGACAGTGAAATTATTGAAAAGTTTCTAATGACAAATTATTTTTATGTTAGCTATAAGCTATCGCCCCGCCATGGAAAATTAACGATAACGTACTCAACTCGAAATTAACTACCCCTGATAGCTTCCTCCTTTTTTATGTTCTGATCGCATTCTCCCAGAAAAAAGCATAGTCAATTCTGCGATGTGCCTCAATATTATTTATACAGTAAGTTCATATCTTAGTATTTTATTAAAAAAGAATAATGTACTAACTTTTAAATAGTATAAATAAGCTGTATTCAACCTGAGATATGCGCACCCCTGGGGATATGGGGAAAATACTAACATATTGCCATATATAATTTTTATACACCTTTAAAATTTCTCGAACTACAAACAGGAGCATTTGGGCTTTAGATTAATGTAAATCTGTGAGCAAGTTGGCAAACATACTAACAGGTACATCAACTGAAAATCATTGTATGCCACTGATGTAATCAACTCATTTCTGGCCTCTAGGTCAGTTGCTTAGTTGTTGCACGGATAGTCCTCATATAATTTTGTTATAGAAATCAAAATGTTTCCTTGATAAATACTTGTAACTACGAATTGAAAAAATAAAACATTTTATTCCTTTGCAGGTTGATTTCTAATCTATCACTTTTCGTTAAAATATAGCGAGCCCATAGTTAAGAGGTTGGCAGCATGCCCTGCATATAGCGAGCCCATTGTTGACAGATTGGCAGCTGATGATGCCTTTTTCATATTGTATCTGGTTACTGTCTTAATAAATTATTATTATATTGCTGGGGGGTGAGATTATCCTTACTCTTTTTATCAATGAAAATGTTTGCTTTTTTGTCTCAATAGATCTGGCAACACAAATTGTACCTAAATACTGCAAATCATTTTATGTTTGAACATTTAATAAGTTGCTTGTATGTCTGTTCATCTATGCTACATATGAGGAAAAAAGCCAAACAAAAAATAGATTGAATATTCAAACTAAAGCAACAAGCGTGATTGTTGAAGAACACTTTTCTTCAAGATATTAGATATTTTCCATTTAATTTCAATCTAATGCTTGTACAAAAATAAATATGATATAACATTTGCAGTTCATTTCTATCTTTTACTGTATGTTAAGAAATTGGTCAAATTTACTAGTCAAGAAGATTTAAACTATTATATTTTGATGAGATCTAAATACTAAAAACTGGTAGAGAAGAAGGACGAAGTATATATGTATTAGACAATGTAACATTTCAAAAATGACCATTCCTCTGCAGTGGTCCACTTAGTTCAAGCTTGGCTCTCTATGATGCCATTTCAATTAACTTAACTATTTAGGTACCTAATTCCATATGATTTGAATCAAGCATATTGAGGTAAATCTATATTATAAATAGCAGTTATTTATGATGAATAAGATGTTTAAATGAAGTAAAACTCATTCATTTACAAGAAGATTGTAAAGGTTCATCAATAGGAACATCATAAAGATGAAATCTAAATCACAACTTTGGTTTGATGGTATAACCCAGGGTTTTCCAAACTTTTTCTTCTTGCACTCCTAATATCCTTATCATTCAAATGAAGTACCCCCTTAAAAATTGCTGCAAGCTGTATGGGTCAAAATAATGTTATTTGTTACAATGTATAGCCTCTTACTGGAATAGGGGAAAAGGTTGAGAACAATCACTGCCCTACATAATAACATAATTAGACAAAAAGGTTTCTAAGTGTCATACACTTCTACTTCTCATGATAATTTGCAGTATGGCTATTTTCCCAGTTTCATTTTCTGTGTAACTATTCTGTAGTTAAATGTTTGTTTTGTGCCAAGATTTTTAGCATTTTGGTATGTTTCACTGCTCCATTTATTGAAGGAATGTGAGGTTAAATCGCTATATGCTCTTGAGGTTTCTGATGTACATCGTTAAAAGTAATATTTAATATTTTGAGCCTTGTGCTTAAGAATGATACCGTCATACAAAGGTTCGGTTTCTGTTGTACTGTTTTCTTTAGTATTATCTTCCTACTGCTAAAAGAAATACTTTACTGAGAATTACTGTCAACTTTACTAAGTATTTCCTGAAAGTAGAAATACTAGAGCATAAATTGGAATTCGGACAATTTAAAAGATTCAAGAGTTCTAAATGTGTATTATAAGGGATTGTATGAGTAAGTGGAACTTTTAACCACAAAAAAGCGAATTTTAATAATAAAAAATTATTATGTAATTTTTTTGAAGTACCCCATCGTACCTATCAAAGTACCTCCATAGGATATGCGTACCCAAGTTTAGGAAACCCTGGTATAACCTATTGTTCTGATTGCAATTAATAAAAAATAATAATAAAGTAATATATGAATTTTTCATGAAATTTGAAAGATGTTTCTTTTGCTAAGTTTGTGAGACTTCTTATACTGAACATTTTCAATTTAGAGTTTGGTACCCACCTGAATTGGTGACCCTTTTGTGCCTAGTCATAAATCATACTCTGCTCTTCTGTGATATAAAATAAAAAAAGATCTAACTTTTACTTTGTATCAAGGAATCGTTAGTGAATCTGCAATAAGGCCAAAGTAGGCAATGGTCTATGGGCAGCGAGATTTTGGGGCAGTAATAAAAAAGAGATTTCAGGGAGGTAATGAAAACATTAATATTACCAGACATATGATGAATTAGACTATTATGATCCAAAGATGGAAGGACGAGCAGACAAACCAAATGCATAAGGGATTTCTAAGGACAAAAAGCAATGAAATGGGAGGAATAATTTGGCCAAGGGGCAGGAAATTTCCAAATCTGCCACTGCATATGATAGACTAAAGAATAACACATTGTGAAAAATGAAGCATTATCCTATTTTTAGAAGGCTAAATGCAGTTGAGTAGACATTTCAGCAGTGGCGTAGCATGAAGATCTTACTTGGGGAGACCCAAGGTAGGGAAACTTTTTATTGCTGGGGTGGAGGACACGCTATCAGGGCCGTGCAAAGGTACTTGGGGGCCCGGATGTAAAAGGGGTTAAGGGGTCTCGTTTGTTTATGCTGAGACAATAATATTAATATATATATACATATATATATATATATATATATATATATATATATATATATATATATATATATATATATATATATATCATCATCATCATAGGTAGTCTGTCCGTAGACAGGTCTGTGATTATTCATGGTTAAACCTGGTTCTCCATATACTCCTATTTTCCGCTGTCCTCTTTATATCTTGATAACTCTCTTTCCCTTTCAGATCGTCTATCAGCTGAAACCTTTTCCTACCTCTTTCCCTTTTCCCATCTAGTTTTCCTTCTAACACGTCTTTAATCATACTCTCTCTCCTCAGGTAATGTCCAACCCAGTTAGCCTTCCTCTTTCTGATAGTCTGTATAATCATTCGCTTCTCTCCTATTCTTCGTAGCACTTCATCGTTTTTCATCCTATCTGTCCATTTTATCTTCAGCATTCTCCTCCAAGTCCACATTTCAAAGCTTTCCAAGTATTTGATGTCATTTTTCCTTAGCGTCCATGTTTCTGCCCCATACAATGCTATACTCCATACGTAGCATTTTATCAACTTCTTGCGGATATCTTCCCTTATATTCCCTGTAAGTAGTTGTTTCTTTCTCCTGAAAGCCGCTTTTGCTTTTCCTATTCTAGTTTTGATCTCATCCGTACATTTTGCCTCTCGTGTTATGATACTTCCAAGGTATTTATATTCTGAAACTTGTTCTAATGGCTTTCCCCCAATAGTTATGTTCAGATTCTCTTCTTTACCCGATATTCGAATGACCTTGGATTTTTCTGTATTTATTTCCATACCATATTTTCTACCTGTTATCACTAGTCTATTTATCATTTTTTGTAGCTCCTCTTCCTTTCTTGCTAGAAGTACTTGATCATCTGCGTATTTTACTGTTCTTATAATCCTTCCTCCAATTTTGAAATCCCCTGTGCCTTCTAAAGCTTCTTGCATTAGACTTTCTCCATATATATTGAATAGGGTTGGCGATAGGCAGCATCCTTGTCTTACTCCTCTACCGATATTTATTCCGCAGGTGTCCACATTCTCAAACCTGACCTTTACAACTTGATTCTCATATAGATTCCTAATCAGTCTCCTGTCTTTCCAGTCTACACCTATATCCTTTAATATCTTCATCAACTTTACCCAATTTACTCTATCAAAGGCCTTCTGCCAGTCTACGAAACATGCGCAGATATCTTGACTGTATTCTATTGCCCTTTCTGATATGATTCTAACTACTCCTATAGCATCTCTAGTTCCTCGTCCTTTTCTGAAACCGAATTGATCTTCCCCTATTATTTCTTCTGCCTTTTTCTCCAGCCTTTTATTAAGAATCCTCGTGATGATCTTCGATGTGTGTGACAGAAGGCTTATAGTTCTGTAATCTTTACACTGCATTGCCTTTGGCTTCTTCTTTAGAGGGATCATTGTTACTTCTAGGAAATCCTGAGGCCACTCTCCCGTGTCGTAAATCTTATTAATTAATTTCGTGATCGCTTTTAGTCCTTCTGATCCTATGACTTTAAGTATCTCAGCCGGTATTCCATCGCTGCCCGTGGCTTTCCCCTTCTTAAGTTCCACTATCGCTTTTTCTACTTCGCTCTCCATAATACTTGGTCCTAAGTTATCTTCTTCAATGTTTTCCTCATTTTCCAGTTCTATTTTTGCCGCTCCTGTCTGTTTGCTGTATAATTCCTTAATGTATTCTTCCCATACCTGTGCTACATCCTTTGTTTCTGAGACTATCTTCCCATCCGTATTCATAATTCCTTTACCACAAATTCCATTAGACTTCTTATCTTCTAATTCCAGTGCCCTAGCGTACATCATATCGTACCGTCCTAATTTCTCCATTTGTTCTATTTCATCACATTTTCCTTTTAGCCAATTTTCTCTAGCTTTATCTGTTACCCTTCTCAACTCATTGTTTATACGCCTATAGTTGGCTCTACCTTCTTCACTGTTAACGTTTTTCCATTTTCGTCTCTCATCCATTTTCTCCAGCATTTCCTTCGTGATCCATGGTTTTCTGATTTTCTTCTCTTGTTTTCCAATCTCTTTATCCAAGGTATCCTTGATACTGGTTTTAATTTCATCCCATTCTATATCGACGGTCTTCGGTTTGTTTTCCAACTTTCTTAGGTTATCTTCCAACTTCATGCTGACTACATCCTGCCTTTCTTTCAGTTTTTGTAGGTCCCAGGTCTGTCTTTCTCTTCTCGTTTTTCTTATTTGTTTGAGCTTTGTACTCACGTCAAGTATTAGAAGGCTGTGATCTGAATCAATGTCTGCTCCTTGCAATGCCTTGGCGTTCTTTATGCTGTTCCTAAATCTTTGTTTTACAAGGATGTAATCTATTTGGCATCTCATTCTATCTCCTGGGCTTTTCCATGTGTATAACCTTCGTTTATGGTTTTTGAACCATGTATTAGTCACTACAAGGTCATTATTGATGCAGAATTCTACGAGTTTCTCCCCTCCTCGATTTCTCTTCCCAAGTCCGTATTGCCCGACAACATTTTCTTCCTGTCCTTCTCCGACTATGCTGTTCCAATCTCCCATTATTATGCAGATATATATATATATATATATATATATATATATATAATATTAAGTGGAGCATTTATTTATGAAGTATTAATTATTACAATTATTTTAGCATTATTAAAATATAATTAATACAATATTGTTATGTTTTGATAAAGAGTCAAAACAAAACAATCACCTATAGTAGACATTATTAAATGTTATCATCAACTTGACACACAGAGGGAATTTACACAAATATGTTTTATTTATTTTAATATTATTATATTTTGATAAACAGTCAAAATAAATAATTTAAAAAAACATTTCAAATTCTATGCTCCTTCGATTGGGCCCTGCTAGATCGGGGGCCCTGGTGCAGTGGCGTACCGAGGGGGGGGCACCGGGCCCGTGCCCCTCCAAAAATAAATTAAGGCAATTTATGTTTTGAAAGAGGATTTAGGCAACCAATTTAAACAACATTCGTTGCGTTATTTGCGAGATGGAATAAATTTGAATGTAGAACATTCATTATTCGCATATTAAAATCACAGAATCATCGTAGGTGTTCGAGACATGAAACAACGTACGCCTAAATAATGGAAGTTTGTTTTCCTGCCATAGATTTTTAATACACGTCGAATCAATCAATAGATCGGCTTTTAAAGTTGCGTTTACACTATGTGAGCATGAACGAAGAATATCTTGTAAATTATGGCAATATGCCATTATGGTGTTAACTCTACTTCGATTCACAAAAGGAGATATTTGGCTTACAAACGGTATAGGTAGCTTATAAACTGTATTGGTGGCTTAAACACTGCATTTAAAATTTAGATCGATTGAGAGAAATGAAAAAGGCAACAATACTTTCTCTATCTACATATTTAGAGAAAGTAAAAATTCATATGAAGCAAACGATTTAGTGGAATTTTATTTGATTCTATATGACGCAATACTTTTCAAATATTAGCCGATTTGTCTCACAAATGATTACGATATTTAGATGCGATTACATTTTCGTAAAAAGTTCTTATTTCTTATTATTGCACTACGAGGTCATGTGGATTCTGGAGAGTTTAATATTGACAAAAAGCCTGAGAAAAATTAAGATAATTTCCGTGCAATCCTTAGAGCAAGGCTAGAAGCTGGTGACACCGATTTAAAAAATCACTTTAAACAATGCGGGCGAAACAGTACCTATTTAAGCGCCAACATCCAGAACCAAATAATAGAAATTTGTATTGATTTGATTCTGAAAAGACTTGTTAAAGAAGTAAATGATGCAAAATGTTTTGCTATTTTAGCAGATGAAACAACAGACATAGATGTCAGGATCCATCTATGATGTCTGAAAATTGACTGCACCGAGCAGTATTGTGGCAATTGGCCAAGTAAATATAAATTTATTTTACCAGATTTGCACCTGGGGGCTGATTGCGATGATTATGAATCACCGGGAGATGAGGTCGCTAATTCTCTAAGCCGAACATTAACCAAGAACAATAATGATTCATAGGAATCAGTGACTCTGTCAACAGGACAGGAAAAAAACACCTCCAAGTGGAAATGAAAAACTAAATCCAAAATGCAATCACCCAAGGATACTCTCTTGCTTGCATATCTAAACAAGCTCACAAAACAAAGTAATTCTTAACATTAAAATACAATGGGTGATTCATTTTTCGAAGCCACAAAATCAAACTTATCTGATAGCCACATAAAGTTTCTTAAATTGATTAACAATAGTATATGGTAATTGAGAATGACCAATATAACCTTTGGTCAACCAAAGCATTACATAATAGAAATAACGTTAACACGTGATATTAAAAATAATCAATTATTTCATACCAGAAGAAAAATATTTCTTAACTTGACTAACATTTGCTATTCGAAAATAATTTGGGTTGTCTGGCTTCCTTAAAGACAGGGTTACAGGAGTGATTATCCTGTCGACCACGAAGGGTCCTTCCCATAGAGGGGAAATTTTGGCAGACATTTTAATAAGTTTGGAAACTTTCGGCACAGCTCTGAACACAACCTGTTCACCTGGTGAAAAGGCTTGTGGAGAATGTCTAGCATTATGTTTGCTAGCAACGCGCTGTTGTGACTTGGCTAAATTACTTAGCACCTTATTCCAAAGCTGCTGCCCTGAAGCTGAATTACAATCAGCTGATGCCAATTCATTTGGCAAATCCCATTGAAGTGACAATGGGTGTGGAAGCTCACGACCCAAAAATACCTTAGCAGGTGAAACACCTGTAGAAGAGTGTTTAGCAGAGTTAAAGGCAAAAGTCAGAGCGGACAAAAATGCATCCCATTTATCATGGGCATCACGTGTGAAAGCAGATAAGGCATACTTCAGATTTCTATGAACTCTTTCTGCATGGTTGGGCCTGGGATAATAGGCGGCAGTATAAATATGTTTAATCCCTAGGTTAAAACACGTCATAAAATAATTTGGATTTGAAAGAGGAAGTGTTATCTGAAACAATATATTTGGGAACCCCAAATTTAGAAAATACAAGCCTGGTAAGGATATCAACAGCAGCTGTACTTGTTGAGTTTCTAACCGGTTGAATAATTACAAATTTACTAAAACCATCAATTATGGTTAAGGCATAGGCATGACCAAATTTACTCCTAGGCAATGGACCGACAAAATCAATAAATTTTCTTTCCCAGGGATAAGTCGAAAATTTAGCTGAATGACGACCAGGAGGTAAACAGTTTCTGGGTTTAGTTATTTGACAATCATGACAGTTTTTAACTTTTGTTGAAATATCTGCTCTCATATCCAACCACCAAAATTCACGGGAGATTTTATCACAAGTCTTTGCTCTGCCTAGATGACCACCAATAGGAGAAGAATGAAAATATTGGAAGATCATCTCTCTTAAAGCAAGAGGGATTACAACTCGAGGCTTCTTAGAGCCCAGGGAATGGTGACGCAATAAGTCACCTTGCAAAGAATAATTTGGAATGGTTTTCCCTGATCTGATTTGCTCTATTATTTTGCACAAGTCTCTGTCCGAAGCCTGATGATGGCGAATATTAGTGAAGGACAATGGAACATGTTGCAATAGACAGGAAATTTCAACGGGAGTTGGATCAGAATGATGATCCAAGATTCTAACCCATGACAAGCAATCAGCAGCCCTATTTTTAGAAGCAGAAACATGGTGAATGGTGGAACAAAAGCAAGACAGTTTTAAAACCATGCAACCAATTTTCTCTAATTGTTTAGGGTGATTAAACAGCCAGGTGAGAGCAGCATTATCAGTGTACAAATGAAATGGTCTTGCCTGCAGGTATGGCTTAAATTTTCGAGTTGCAAAGCAACAGGCCATACATTCAAATTCATAAGTGGACAAGCAAGACTCTTGAGTATTGAGTGATTTGCTAGCATAAGCCACCGGTTTAAAATTACCATCGATCAGCTGATTGAGAGTGGCTCCCAAAGCAATATTGCTAGCATCCACAAAGAGATGGAAATCTGAATTAAAATCAGGCAAGTGAAGAACTGGGGGGGAGGACAAGACATTTTTAAGTTTCATAAAGGAATCAGAATGGGAATCAGTCCATTGAAAGGTGGCATTCTTTCTCCTCAAGGCATTCAGAGGAGCGGCCAATTTAGCAAAATTAGGAATAAATTTGGAATAAAAACCTGACATCCCAAGGAAGGAGACAACCTGTTTCAGTGAAGTAGGCACCGGAAAATTCATTATGGGCTTCACCCTCTCGGATCTATCTGCAGGGAACCACATGTTATCTGATGTCCCAAGAAGTGAACAGCTGATTGCGCAACTTTCATTTTATCTGGTTGGACAGTGAGACCTGCATGGCGGAGTCTCTGTAGTACCTTGCCGATGTGGTCCAGGTGTTCCTCATAAGATTTAGAATAAATACATAAGTCATCGATATAAGGAAATACACAATTATATTTCAAGTCCCCTAAAACCTTATCGATCAACCTTGAAAATATCTGTGGGCTTGTACAAAGTCCAAATGGTAACCTACTATACTGGTAAAGACCAAAGGGGGTAATAAATGCAGTTACAGGCTTACTCTGAGGGGACAAGGGAATCTGATGGAAAGCAGAATTGAGATCGAAAATCGAAAAGAACCTGGCAGAGCCAAGGTAAGCGAAGGCCAGCTCAATCGAAGGTACCGGATAATTATCATATTTAACCCTTTTATTAATTTTGCGGTAATCGATTACAAGGAGATCTGAGCCATTTCTCATAGGGATGAGAAATGCTGGACTAGCAAATGAGGAATTCGATTCTTCGATCACTCCTTTCTCTAGCAGTCAAGTCACCTGATTTTTCATGGAGGCCAATTTGGGCGGAGACAATTGATACGGATGAGAACGAATTGGGGTAGAATCAGACAATTCGATTTCGTATTCAACTAAAGTAGTGAGGCCAAGGTTTGGGGTGATGACGTCTGGATATCGCGTGAACATGGAAGCGATTTCGCAACGATCGTCCTTAGAAGGGGGAAGGGGTACACATAGACTGCCGTTACATGAGTCAGCCTTGTCGAAAAAATGCACGTTGGACGAGGAACTTTCTCCAACGGCATACGAGGGGGGAGGGAGGTTACAAAGGGCATAGAAAATCGAGAATTGAAGGAAAAAAATGCCTTACGGGCCCGGCTATCAATTATGATAGAGGATTTCAGTATAAAATCATGGCCCAAAATGTACGGAAAGGGCAAGTCGGCCAAATAAAACCACTGCTTCCACGAAAAGTTGTGGATTCGAACTTTTAAATGAACCCTAGATCGAAACAGGACAGGGTTAGCCGAAAGACCATTGCATTTAACGAAGCAGGTTTGAAGCGCTCGCTTTTTGCTACGTGTTTTTAAGGCGGCCCACTCCTTGCGATCTATTAGGGAAATTGACGAACCGGTATCGAGTAGAGCATGGCGTGGTTGCGAATTAATGGACACATCAATTAGTGGCTTGTCGGACGGATCCGACCAATTAACAAAAGAATGACCCGTTGGGTTACGGGAATCGCGCCGAAAACGGTGATTTTGATTAGGCTGAAATGTAGCCTTTGGCGAAGTTCGAGATGCTGTGAGTGACGAAACACCCGAGGATAATGGATTCTCGCGAGAATATTCTCTTCTGGTCATAAGGAGTTTATTGGATTGCGCGAGTAAGTCGTCCAACTCGGCTAGATTATTAGGCCTCCCGACGAAAAGAAATGTAGACTGGGTCAGGGGATTAATACCGTCGAGAACGAGTTCCACAATCTCTAACTCAGAATAATTCAGACATAATACCGCGATTGCCGCCTTGACGGACTGGAAAAACATCAGCGGTGACCATAGTTGCCAATTTAGCGATTTTGTCGCTAGATTCAGCGACTTTTTTTTGTTTTGGCGACATCTCGCTAACTAAGCGATTTCCACTGAATCTAGCGAAAAATTTAGCTATTCCTTATATTAGTGCAAATACATACGATATTAACCAGAAAAATGAATTACTCTTATGAAACCTAACACATTCCAAATGTAGAATAAATTGCAGTTGTTTGTTATTACATATTATCAACGAATCAGGCATAATCTTGAAAATTATGACATTTATATTTAAAGTATATTATATCTTGATCTTTAGTGTTTGTTCTGCAAATCTTTATTAAAACTACATATTTACATTTTGTGGTTTGAATGTTGAATCGTCATGATAATTAACATACAATTTATTTACAAACATGTGCAACAAAATATATATGTACTCTCGGTAGGCATGCATAGGGACACCCCTTCGCAACTTTGTATGTACTTTTCTCGGAACGTCGACCGTCGTGGATATCCAAGCACATTTGAACTCTTATACATTTATACAGGGTTGCCAAAATTATTTTGAACATGTCGCTAAATTTACCCTGAAAAGTAGCTAAAAAGTCGCTAAACTCAATAAATATCGCTAAAAAAGTAGTTAAAAATTAAAAGTGCTTAAATATTTCAAAATAATGATTATTTTATGTATATAATGCACTTACCTTCGTTTTTATGAATATAATATTAATAAAGTTAATATTTTACAAATAAAATAAATAATGTAGTTTTTTTGAAGTCTTTTATTAATAAAAAGTAATGCTATTTTCATTTATATATAGGTCAAATATGTAAAGTTAGTTGGAAGCCACTCTACAGTAATTCTTCGAACAAAGACAACCCTGTTTCAAGTACGTCTTCTTCAATTGTCTGTTCACTTTTATCTTTGTCTGATGCTATGCCACTGCATTTCAGATATCTTGCAACCAACATCAGACGACCCTCTTCATTAGAAGTGGATAGAACTAATTCATACAAACCATTTCTTATTGATACATTATGCAGAAAACTAGCACAGTAACAGAAATTTACATTAGTAGCTGAGAAATTCATGAAATTTTTTGATTTATCAGTAGTCATCAAGTTAATTTTTGTTGATATTGACTTAATCTCTAGTATGGCAATGCAGAAATCTCTCTATAAAATATAGTCGTAGAATATTGTGTCATGGTGATGCCCTGCATGGTGCACGATGCGGCATTCGTGTGAACTACCGCACAACAGTAGTTCATAGATCCAGTAGTTCACACGACTGCCGCATCGTGGCATCATCATGACAATGCTAACTGCTGGGTCACGATTCATTTTTAGAGATAACCCTTATATTACTAAGTGCCATGAAAAGACAACAGAGATATCGCAAACCCTCTGGAAGTTTTACGCGAAAAAGACTGTAATTGTCGTGCAAATGAAAATGCTATCTTGGATCTGAAATGAGTTGATGGGATCTGACTAGTTGTAACCTATCTTTGCCTCGGAGAGTGTACCAAAAAACAGAGGCCAAACATGAGGGTACCAAAATGGTTAGAGAAAATTTATGAATTTTTTTAATTTAGATTTTTTTTAAAATTAACCCTACTAATTGCAAACATGATCATAAAATATAACCATGAAAAACATATTAGGAATTTTTTCCAATTAGGCCAGCTAGAATTAGAATTTACAATCAGTGAATATCACTGATTACGTCTGCCTGGTGGTTGAAATGTTCTTATGGTTATTTGTGAAATTTTTCTGATTATTTATAAGTAGGAACTTAATGTTTTTATTTTTATTTTTAAGTGATTATATTTAAAATTCCTTAAACCTTTTCTCGTTTCAAAATTATTCCCAACTTTACAGCTTATGCCTATCTGCATAGGATCTTCGGATCGTTTCATTCCATAAATTTTTTTTAAACCTTTCTGTACTGATTTTTAAATAATTGGTCCTTGCTCTCCCTGCTAAGTTGGCCAAAGACAAAATTTACATCAAATCATTCTTGAGTTATTTGTTAAATGGAGCTATCTTCATTCCGTTTTCCATTTGTGAAATACTACTATCAAAACTGGGGATAGTGGGAATTTAAAGTTGGTAGTTGGCATAGAAATATTCTCGGCCAGTTACAGCCAACTTAGTATGGAGTGTTTTAAAATAAACTGATGTGGGCAACACATGACTATCTCCATATTTATATGGCAAATTACATGTTGTTAGCTTTGGGATCGTTGTAAATATTTACTTCTGGTTGACAATTAAGAAAAGAAAAAGGAGCATTACAAAGACGTAACTAAGCGTCAATTGTTAACAATAGTCTTCGGTAGGTGGCGTGGTGGTGACAGCTAAAAATATAAGATATCTATTAAACAATGCATTATATGGAAAAATGTATCAAACCAAGGTTGTAGGAAATGTAATTTTCTACAACGTTTATTCCAATACATTTTCACATTTATCAAATATTAAAGAAAACATTTCAAAATAACGGATAAGTGACAAGAGTAAACACCCACTTCCGGTCGCCCGATTTTTACCAAGAACTAATCAAATCTTCTAACTTTTTTAAAAATGTTAAATATAAAATTTCACGTTGACCTGATTGATAGTTCTTGAGTAAGAGCGCCCACAAAAACCTGTCACATACAGACCGACAGAGACAGAAAGACACACAGACATCATCGCGAAACTAGTCAGAACGTGTCCAGGGAACCTTAAAACATGTATTACCGTTGAAATCTCGAGTTCGATTTTTTTCATGAAAACAATACTTTCTCATACTACGTATATGGAGAAAGTAATAATTTAATGTAGATCAGTGAAAGCCATTAAATGTACATGTTATATAATAATTATTCGTTAATCTTACCGTATAATTATATTAGATAAAAAATTACGCATAGCACTTTCGTGAGCCTCATACAAAAACAATGCTATCTCAATGATCTTTGTCAAAATTTTGAAAAAACTCACTTTCAGAATATCTTCGCATTATTGAGAGTACGTACCCCTGATATTGACGTTGATAATTTGACGTTGAATGCACAAAAAATTAAAGATCATGATTAAATAAGTGTATGGCATTTTTCGTTTGCATTTTTAAATTATTTAAAATTGTCATGGAAATTTTGGAGTTCAACAAAAGATTGCACAAAAAATGAGAATTCATTCTCTTACCGTCAGTTTTCAAATACGATTCGAATGGGTCCAAAGTAGAGTTAAAAAGCGGCTTTTGGGACAACCTTGACCATGAATTGGCGAATACGTGTGTGAACTGACCTATACGTGGACTGTGTTGAGTTCTGCGTAAGTCATTGACCTTGTCGTAGGTCTGGTTGGGTCATTGGCCTGGTAATGTGTATGATGTAGGTGGGATTTTGTTAAAAAGCGGGGATTGGGACAACCTAGTCTGTGAATTGGCGAATACGTGTGTGAACTGGCCGTGTTGAGTTCTGCGTAATTACTTGTCGTAGGTCATTGGTCTGGTTGTGTGTATGATTCAGGTGTGATTCTGTGTGTGTTTAGCGATGATGTTGTGGAATGATGTGATATTGTGTAAGGTAATGGTATTGGTTTTGTGTTAGTGTGGTCATTGGCCTGGTTGTGTGTATGATTAAGGTGTGATTCTGTGTGTGTTTAGCGATGATGTTGTGGAATGATGTGATATTGTGTAAGGTAATGTTATTGGTTTTGCGTTAGTGTGGTCATTGGCCTGGTTGTGTGTATGATTCAGGTGTGATTCTGCGTGTGTTTTGTGATGATGTTGTGGAATGATGTGATATTGTGTAAGGTAATGGTACTGGTTTTGCGTTATTGTTGATATTCGCATGGAAGTTGAATGACCCTTTCGCTTCTGCGTCATTCGTTGACCCTAATTTTCGCAATGTTTACATGTTTGAGGTGTGTATGTGTAAAGATGTCATTTTGCAGAGTCATTGACCTAGTGGTAGGTCTGTTTCGGTCATTGCGTGTTTTTATATTCGAATGGGGTGATATTGTGTAAGGTAATGGTATTGGTTTTGCGTAATTGTTGATATTCGCAATGTTTACCTGTTTGGTATGAGTTAGTGCGATATGGTGTAGCCAAGTGAAAGTTGAATGACCCTTTCGCTTCTGCGCCAGTCGTTGACCCGTGGAGGGGATAGGGCCTTCCAATATTTACATCTGCGTGTGTTTTGGTTTCTCCTCAGCGCGTGTCTTCGGTCGGTCGTTTACCCTTCTAAGCAGGTTTTCGACGAGCTAAGTAGGTCACCAACTTTTAGGTAAAGAAAAACCGGTTCTGAGTGGGGTGGGGACGGTTGAAATGATTCAAAATGAAACAACATCGAGTAGGCAGATCATGTTTATTGACAATGAATAAATACAATCATTAACACGTTATCAATATCCACGACAAAAATTACAATCTTTTTTCAAAGGAGGCGGCCCATCGACATGAATATGACCCTTATTATAGTGCTGGAGACATTCTTGATGTCGTTCCCTCTGATACCATTCTTCCATTTTTTGTAATTCGTGACATGTAGTCGCCATCTCTTCCATATCATGTGGATGATACAATTCAATGTAATCAATAGGTATAAATTTCAGATCCGGTCTATTGACCCACTTCCAATTATGTTCATGATAGGTCCGAATAACTGACCCAACTTTATGTATAATTGCAAGTTGTTTTAAGTCCATAACTGAAATGTAATTGTTTTCAAATCAATAATTTCTTAGATTTATAATATACTAATAATATCAAATATTAATTATATCCATTACCTTTGGAGAGCGTTTTGATGCGTAGAAGATTTATGTGCACCTCTGTCCTCTATCGAATCTCAGATCTAAATGATTCAACGTATGAGAAACTCTCGAGGAATCAGCAGGTCTTAACTTGTCGAAGGTTGATTGGGAGGTGAAATAAAATGGATAAGGATAGGTTATTGACCTCTACGGTCGGGATGGGTTTTATCAAGTAAATAAAACATGATGAAATTTTAAAAATTCAATTCAATCAATATCATCTTGACAAAAAATGCATTCTTAATCAGCTACATCACAACATGAAAAACCAAACATGATACAATTGCGTTTCTCTCTTCTGTGATCATCTAGTGGTACATCACCTTCACGCCACTGTGTCATCCGCAATCCGCAGTAAACACATTGAACTGTATCGTATGTTCCGCAGCAGTACACCATTCCGGCTTCGGCGAGATTATCAGGAGACACCGATGTATTCTTCCATTCCTTGAATGTCTTTATGCGTGCACTTCTTTCCAATAAATTAGTGTCACTTAAATTGAGACGACACCATTCAGCGAGAGAAAATGCCCGACTGTAGGAGCAAATATCTGGCATATCTATTCGAAAATGCTAAATACACTCAGTACCAATACTCTTATTCAGCTTCTCTAGTGCAGGGCAGTCGAAGTCATCTAAGTTATGGACATTTTTAATTTGCGATGGCCTTTCTTAGAAATTTACGCTTTTCCACTCCTTTAGTAAAGATGTAATCGAATGGCCTTGTATATTCCTTCAATATGTATTCTGCCATATCATATTCCACATCGCCAATATGCTCATCTATAGCATGATACTCTTGCGTGGTCCATACAATGACGCTATTTGAATGATTTTCCAACTTAGGCGTTTTAAAAATCCAATGTTGACTTGCAAAGGTGTTTAATGAGATTATGGATAATTCTCGCAACAAAAAACGTCCCGATGCATCTTTGTCAAGATTGAAGTCAACAATAGCTGAATTCATGTTTGCTACTGATGGTGGAAAGTATCATCGCACTATATTTATCATCCTGCAAATTTCACTGAGCCAGTCAGCGGATCATACCAAAATGACTCATCACTGATCACTAAGCAATGAGCGCTAGTTCTAGATAGGAAATTTGTTTCTGATTCGAAGTCTACTCTAACGTCTACAGCACCTGAAGTGATTGATTCATCTTGCTTCGAACAATCAATGACTGCGATAGGTGCGATATTAACGAATTGATCACGTGACAACAAAGGTTTTGGTTCATTTCCATAATATGATTTCTGAAATTTTGCGTACATATTGTAAAGCTCAGCTATCTGCCCCTTGCTAAAATTTAAATCTAATACATCGTAGGGGAAACTTTTATTATTGAGAAAAACTTGAATGCCTCTTAAATTACAGTGGTCGAAAACACTGCTATCCCGCTGTACAATATTATTCCGTGATGTTTGAAATGCGAATATAACATAACGAGGTTTACCAAACTGAGAGGTTGTCTTTACGACCCAAGTCTGTTTTTCACTTCTCGGTAATTCTGGGTAGGATGAAAGTTTCCAGCGTCGATACGTTTTCTGAATACGTTTATTTTGATCAATACGTTTGAGTAAAAGTAATTTCTGCTTATCGGATACTGTAACATATGGAATTCTCCAACAAATCTTATCAATTGTAATTTTAGCTTTCACATTATTGGTAGATACGTAGCAGTTATCATCAGTGCGTGCTCTGATTAAAATGAGTTCATGATTTCCGTTGATAAAAATCTTATCATTATCTTCCATTAACCCAAACATTGTATTCAGCGGGATACAAACGTTAAAATTCCCATCTTCCAATACCTCGCTCGACTTTCCGGGGATTACCCATCCTGCATTTAGTAATCCTTTCGATGTACTATCTGTTAGTGAAACATAACCCTTGAGAGTGCAGGTAACTCCTGGATTTCTCACGCTGTCTATTTCAGCACCATTTAAACAATAACGAGCCTCAGAAAAAAGATGATAGAAAGCATTATTTACAAGCGTGGTGATTGATGCTATACCGGATCCATCTTCATTAGTAATATGACCTTCTATATAGATGTGACTTTGACTTGGAAGAATAAAATCAGATTGATTTTGAACTACCATGCGAATTTCATCATTGTAATCGAACTTTGATTGTGTGTAAGGATGATGAGTATGGTACTCGATGGAAGTTATTGATTCATCATAACGCGCACTGGAGTCTATATTTAAAATATCCATTTCGGATGCAGACGGAACCCGAGAGATTCTAGAAACTGTATGTTATTAGATGATAACGGTTTAGCAGTACGTGGTGTACTAATCCATCTCATCGCCGCACCGCGATTATAAGGATTTCGGGTAAAATCAAGACCCATTTTCCTTTAAATGTAATCTAATTGTAATAGTTTCGTTGCGGAAGTCTACTGGATTTCCGTTTTGATCTAACAATCTGAGAGTGATGTTGTTTATCGTTCTGGTATTCACAGGCAAATAAATTATCTCACTAGGTCTTTCTATTATTTTATACCCCGGTGGAACTTCAGGAAAAAACTGATGTAATATATGCACATTCTCACCGTTTTTATACGAACCTTCTACAATGTTACATTCGATAAGAATGTCATTTACGTGAAAAACGTCTACAATATTGTCTGATATGTGTCTTACTTTTGCTTCCAATTTTCTCTTCGCAAATCCGAGAAGTGATGCTATCGAACCATGTTTAGTAAAATCCACCTCAAAGTTACAAGTCAATGCTGAACGTAAAGTATTATTATTTGCTTCGATCTTTATTGCATCTTTTCCTAAAACACTTTGTAAATATTTGTTTAAATCATCAATTTCATATGTTCCTGTTGGTATCACCACAGAATTTCCGCTTCCATAGTGGAAGATATTGTTCCCATCGAACACGTTAGGTATTGTATAATAAGTTTCTAAACTCACACATCCTATGCTATAATTTTTATCAGCATCCAAGGCGATCTCGGGAAAATAATCAGCATTAAGAGTGGATGTTTTTACCCGTAAACGTTAACGTCCAAGACATGACTTATTACAATTCCAGATGTTTGCATCTTTATTCAAAAATTTTAAACATAAATGACCGCAATTTACAGCTTTTGTTTTCTGATATCTATCTCTGTTATAATGAATCGTGCTATTTTTAAAATAATTTAGGAGTTCTGTAGGTGGTGGAAGATTTCCAAAACTGTCAAAGTAATCAACATGTTTGCCCGTTTTTCTGTAACACACCCAATGTGTTCCCGCCCCATCAGAGTAGTAGAGAAAAGCGGGTTCTGGCACAGTCCGCCATCTTGGATTGCAGCCGCCATCTTGGATTTATGACGTCACATCCTGTCACGTGACCAACCTGTGGCGCCACCACTCGGAGAAAGTTGGAACTAAGAACAAGTGCCGTTCGAAAAGCAATGTTGTCAAGTGAGTTTCGATATATCGAACAGATCGGTGTTGCCAAAAACAAATGAATCGCACATGCGCCCTCGAGCCGAAAATTCGAAAAGTGTAAATTTAAACGGATGCGTACAATTGAATTGGGTGGGAGCATTGTGGTTGAAAATATTTAACGAATGAAATAAGAAATGAGCAACTTTTTTTATATCGAGGCTGCAGGCCCAAGGTTTGAATCACTGTTCGGACACTTTGAGATAAATTAACACGAAAAGGTGTGACAGAAATAGGAGTGAAATAAAAACATTGGTATAGGTTAACTCAAGTATTTATTGACATTTGTTTACAATTTTCAATCACATTCTGTTCTTTTAAATAATGGACACCCTCTCGTAAATTTGTCGTGCTCTTCTTTAGGATCGTCACCTTTTTCCCATGAATATATGCTCACACCACATTTACAGCATACGGTGACGTCCTCATAACCAGTAAAAATAAATCCTATATTAGCCATTTTGGTAATATTTAAAAATATCCTTTTTTTGGGAAAATCGTTAAACGTTATAAATCTATCATGTTCCCTATCTAAATTAACATTGCTCTGAAACCATTTCCTTAGTGATTCACAATTGTTCGTTGCACAAATGACTTCACCATTTTTATGTTGAGGTAACATGCAATATCTACCCATTGAAGGTAGTTGTTTAATCGAGGGGCATCCGAAAACTTGTAGATCGATGACTCGGTCTCCCAAAAGTGAGGAAAGGAATTTAACTTTTTGTAATCCCTTTACAAAGATTAAATTATAGTTTGAAATGTATTTGTTTAAAACTCGTTGGAAATCCTCATGATGAACTTCCCCATCATCTAATGCAATTCTGTGATGATTATGAGCTAACCAAGTGTTTTCTCGTTTAAACGACAAATCCTTTGGGCAGTCAAAAACCCACGATTGAGAGCAATTGCGATCGGTATCACAAATTGCGAGTTCTCTGACTACGAATTGATTACCGCTATTGAGATACGCTTGAAAATCCACTATACATTTACTCAATCGGAGGACTTTTAATGGAATACGGTTTACGGGAGTTTTACTTCCATCGCCAGGGACCGACTCCATCATTCACACTCACGGTTTGCGAGGTAATTAAACCCAACGCCAGGGACCGAATCGACCACATACACACAGAGATGAGCAGTTTACACGGTTTTAACCCGATACCAGTGACTGTCACCACTTTCACATTCATCCGATAATTTTATCAGATAGCGAGCAATGTAAGGGAATTTCAAGTCTCAAACGTTCGAAGTCGAGTTTGCTATCCTCAGGCTTTTCCAAGTTATCGACGTTTTCGATACCGATTACACCTGCCAGTTCAATAAACTGTTCGTAAAAATAGTCTACGTTTATCCGTTCGTTGTCTAGATTGTCAAAAGCCAGTGCTATACATTTCACACATAGTAACAAATTATTCCATTCCTCAGCATTCAAGGTCACCGAGCATTGATCACCACATGTTTTTTTCCAAAATAATTCACTAAACTCGCGGGAGATTTGAGCGGAATATTTTTTTGTCCCAAATTAAAATAATCAGATATTAATTTCTCTTGAGTAACAAATTCACACCAATCGGTATAGTTTAGTTCAACCGATCCCTTGTTCACTTGAGTTAACTGTACGATCACTTCACAGAATCTCTCGGGATCGAAACCGATGCTGACAATTCTTGTTTTAGCAGAGTTCAAGAAAAACAAAGTTTCTAGTAGCAACTGGGTGGCATCACACACTTTCTTCTTCTTCTGCACAGTTTTCGGCTGTCTGTTAGATTTTGGAGTGGGTGATGTTTGCAGACTTGATGGAGGTGAGGGTCGCTTCTCGGGGGTTTCCAGACCGGATGGAGGTGGCCGTGAAGATACACGTCTGCGTTTAGGAAGGGTGGGAGACTCTGCACTTGCTGGTTTCTGCATGACAACTGATGATAACTAGGTTGCATGCCAGGATATATGCTTTAGGAGGAGGCGGAAGGGAGTGAGGAGGTGGAACATTCGACATTGGTCGAACAAGGATCTACGTCGACCTTCAAGGTTAGGAATTTCAGCCAATGAGATAAGCAGTACGCATTTCTTAATGCGCAGTCACTTTTGCGTAAGCGGTGGCACGGATTCAAGCAGGAAATGGAGGGGAAGGAAAGGTCATCAGGTGAAGGGCAATCTAAATCTTTCCTCATGCTTATGAAAGTGCGTCCGGTGAGGTCAGAGAGGAAGCTACATTTTTCCTCGTCGAAGACGTAGAGGGCGGTGGCGTCCTTGATGATAGTTTCCAGGCAGGAGAGCAGCTCGGTGTAGGGAATGAATCCGTTTGCGAACGATGTCTCGTTACACAGGAGAACGTTGCTCGATTTCACCTTTCTGCCTCCACCGATCCATTTGTTCGGACTTTGGAAGCTGCACCAAAAGACTCTCTCGGAATCCACCTCCACCGCAGCCAATTCTTTCACTCTTCGGTCCGAGCCCCACTCGAAGTCGATGATGAGCCGCATATTGACAGTTTCGAGTCAGAATCTCGAATGATGACTATCGCGGGTAGCGGTGCTATTTATTCTCGAACAGCAACTCTGCGACCGAGGATGGCAACGTCTTCCTTTCCTGGTGCTCCCAAACTCTAGGTAAAAGAGTTGAGCGACTCGGCAGTCGTTGAATTGTGGGAGGGAAAATAGGTTGAGGTATTGGGTGAGGGTTTTACCAGTGGACTTGTAGAGTGCATAGAGACAACAGAATTCCCCGCAAACGTCCGAACGAAAGCTCTGAAGTTGAACTGAATTTCGAGCGAGAGAGAACGGTTCTAGAAATTTTGATATCGAATGGACGAGTGGTGGATAACCATACGAATCGAAATATTCTGCCTTTTGCTTATTTAAAATGTGCACCGCGATCCAATGGCTTCCCGGTCGAGTAGAAGCGTCTAAATTTATCACGTAGATTCCAGGCGAGGGTGAGGGTAAACTATCTGAAGGAAACACCCCACGAAACACTTTTCTCGTGCGTAGATCGCGATTAAGTAAGTTGTATATATCTAACGTGTTCATCGCTTATGCAAAATTCGTGATGATGTTTCGACTTTTATCTATTTCCAAAGAGGCGTCGTATTCCGCGTAAACGATGCACGTTATGGTTTTTTCGAGCGGGTTTTCGAAGCCAGCTTCGATTCTCACGGTACCCTTATCCATCAAACCGACATATTCTTCGTTACCCGAACCGTCAGGTGTTAGATCGAAAGCTAAAATGAAATATCCATGTGCGAACATGTCCAAGGTTATTTGATTACCTTTATCACCGTGATGTACGCCGATTCCCGAAAACAGAACGGTATGCTTGCGTCCAGCATTTTTGATTGGTGAAATTTGTGGAAATGCCTTGCGGTGGCATTCGCTCACCGTTGACGATGAGAAAGAAACTAGACAAAGAATAATGAGAGAACGCGAACGGATTTTTGTCCCTCCTTCCAACGTACGCATCGTTATCGACCATGCTGAAAACTATTTTGTTTGGAAGCTGTCCTGTTATGACGTTATCTACAGAAATCGTTTGATTTCCTCGAGGGACGGTGAACGTCTTAACTTCCACTCGCTTGAAAGGATATATCGCGTTGCTTTGCTCCAACGCTCTGGAATGAGCCAACAAAATTGAGGGGTTTATATCGTTATGCTCGACGTATAAAGTAGCATCGAGAATTTTCAGCACGGAAGTACCCGCAGCATTCTCCTTGATGTAGAAACTCGGTTTTGCGAGCGTTAATTTAACACCTACGTCGACTCCATTAATTAAGAGACGCTCTTGGTTAAATACGTCGACATGCAATTTACCATAGAGCTCCACGACCCTACTGTTAGCAAATTTAGCTTTTCTCGTAACAAATCCTACATTTGCGTCATCTTGTTTATTGATATCCTCACCGCTATCGAGCAACCACCCATCGCAAGCCAAATGAGTCTTCGCCGCATCTGCGCCATAACTAAGGAGATTTTCTAAAGTGCTACGATAGTGATAATTACCTTCCGAGGATGCAGCTTGCTTTCCGTTTAAATAGACGCTGCATTGCTCGATCATCGAATGCAAGACATTATTCACTACCCCGGGTTGTATTTTGTCCTCTGGCCCATAGTCTGATCCATCAGCTTTGACAAATTTCACCCTGATTTGTAAATAAAAACTGTTCAAATTTTTGTACGATTCTCCCAAATCTTTCACTACGAATTCGATGGTCGATTGATTGTCTAAGGAAGAGATCGGTTTGTACGGAATGAGGCGCTTGCCTAAAATATTCGTTTGCAAAGCTGGCCGACTAAATATGTCGAGCGAGGATAGCATGTGTTCCATCTCGGTTATGAAGAAAATATGTCCGTATTGACGCGACGTCTCTTTCTCCTCGAATGAAGTTTTTTGCGTTTGATGTTCCTTTTTATTAACTTTGGTCTTTTACTTATGCGTAAACCCGATCCACTCATCTTTTTAATTTTTTCTTCCGCCTTTCTCTTCAAATTCGCTCCAGCCTCACCCAATCGATTACGCAATATTTCCTTAATTGGTCTCGTTCCCAAATCCGAGAGAATTCCGACCCCCGTACTGGCCGCCTCCTTACCTACCGCTTTAAGACCGCTTTGTATAAGTGGTTTAGCGAAACGAAAAAGACCCGCGAGAAAGCTTCCTAATCCTCTACCTCTCTGCACACGATAACTGGCGCGGTAGACGGGACCTATTTCTCCTCCGCATTGATTGACGTAATACGTCGTATATCGATCCACGTCCTTTAACATCTCGAACGATAATGATTGCTTTTTTTGTTATTGCAACACTTTTATAAAGTGTAAAACTAAAAGAGAAGGTGTAGCTCCACCGAAGAAAGGATATGGTTTGCCATCTTTTCCTGTGAGTAGTATTTCGACGTTCTCGATTTCTTTTTTCTCTACGGGAAAGTAGTAAACTGGATTGAAAAAATGGTGTCTTTCTTCGTTTACGCTGACAATTCGCAAACATCTGCTGAGAGAATCACCGACCAATTGCGGCTTGATTAAATCCGTATAAACGAAAATATATCGCGTGTCAATACTGCGTGCGATGTCCCGCTTTTTCCTATATTCTCCTCCTTTGGTGACATCTATCGAATAATTTGGATTTTCAAATATGACATAGTTTATTTTCTCCATCATTTCTCTTACACCGACTTTCGCTTCGCTACCCAAAAAATCCTTTTTTTCACGGACCTCATATAATACTCGCAAAAATTCCTCCAGAGACCCGTAAGATCCTGGGGGAAAATCCACACCCAAGCCATTCGGTAATATTTCGACGTGGAAACTTACGAGTTTATCCATAGCTTTTATCATCCTTTCACCGAAATCGATTTCACCCGATTTCTTCGGTTCTAAAACCGAAGATATTAATTCAACAGCAGAACCGTAAGTGCCAGGAGATGATCTAATCGGTGAATTCTCTGGTATTTCGATGCGTACATTAGCAAATTTTTCTAAATTTTTCACATCTTCAGGTATGTCGACGCATTTGTAGAGAAAATATACGAGTTGCAAAAAAATATCGTCAAAACGAGCATTCAAATCTTGGGAATTCATACTGATGATATATTGCAACAAAGATTCGTATTTTCCCGCAGGAGGTGCAATAAGCAATGAATTTGGTGGAATTTCAACATAGACGCCTATTAATTTATCCATCTCCTTAATCACCTTCGTTCCTAAAGACCACCTTGCATTTAATTCAACATTCATCATTGATTTCGATTCTAAGACTAAATCCAATAACTTATCCGAGTCATTTTCATCACATTTCAGCAAATTTCTTTTCTCATCAGCCGATAGCGATCGTAACATATCCTCTAACGAGTTGTAAGTTCCGGGATGGATCGTAACTGGTAAATCACCGGGAATCTCAATATGAACTTTATCTTTAGGACAAGTCATATGTTCCTTCAATACATCCAAAGCGCGTTTTCTTTACTCAGTAGGTAACGAGTCTAGCATATGTTTCATAGATTTATAAGTTCCTGGAGCTATCGTGATCGGTGTACTATCATCCATTTCGATATTGACCTGTCGTCTATCCCTATTCATTTCCTCCCTGTGGATCCTGTTATCACGAATCCTTGGATGCGAAAATTCGGCCAAACCCACTCTCCATTCTCCGTTTCCTAAATCCACTCGTTGAGATAATTTCGTCCAAAAATGAGCAATTGTATTATCTTCGAAATACTCGCGAGAGCTATCGCTAAGGAGGGTGAGATAGAACTCGTTCATTTTAAACGTTTTACCGTCGAAGCCTTAATCCAAGAATTAAAGGAATCCGAATATCCTTTCCACTTGACGAAATATTCGAGACTGCGACCTTTTCCTCTACGCCTCAATATTTTATCTATTTTAAACTCGGTGACCTCGGATACGATTGTTCTCTTTAGTTCTGGTTCGTAAAAGTATCCTTCGATACTCTCTCCGTTCATATCTTCCAACTCGTACGTAGGAACAATGTTCCCCGTAACGATAGATTTAATTTTAAAAACTTCGGTCTTATAGTTTGGCGTATATCCTTTAGCGAACGGCATTCTCTCTTTGCTGATTCTTACGTAATCTCCTGCGGTAAATCTCGGCTTTCTCTTTTTTTTCCCCTCTCCGAGACGTGTCTCGACCAGTCTTTTCCCCACCTCGAATGCATTTGAGTCGTTTACTCGGGAAGGAGCTATTCCGATGGTAGAATGAACGCCATCGTTATATCCCTTCATAAGTTTCGGTAAGACGCTCACAAAATCGTAAGTGGAATATTTGGTGAAATATTTGTACATTTTAGTCTTGAGGGTTCTATTAAATCTTTCCACAACCGAAGCTTTAACATCCGGATTGTGTGTGTAATAAAACTTTATATTTTCCCTTGTTAGAAATTCTTGAAATTTTCTATTCTTGAATTCGGTACCCTTATCGCTTTGCAATTTTAACGGTTTTCTACCGCTCTGCTTAAATATTAACCTGAATGCCTCCACGATGTCTTCCCCAGTTTTACTTTTTAGCGGAAGTGCCCACGCATATTTAGAGAACAAATCGATTACGGTCAAAATATATACATATCCCTTATTGTATTTTTTCAAATTTCGCATATCGTTCAAATCGCATTGCCACGTTTCGTCAATGTACGAAACGTCGTAAAAGTTTCTTTGAAAACGTTTTCGTAACGGTCTATGCAACGTATACGCATCCTGCGAATCCAGCCAATTTTGAACTTTACTTTTCGATTTCTTTTTATTCAAAGCTTTCCACAATTTATCCGCAGTGGAAAAACCCGCAGGATTTGCAGGATCACCGTAAATACTTTCGATTACTTTATCGGGGTCCACGGCGTCTTTGGTTTTCGAACCCGAGATCCCCGACGCGGTAAGCTTCTTCCCCGCTTTGATGTTATTTTTTCGCTTAACGCCTCTGCGCGGTTTAATCTCTCCATCATACCTTCCCATGATTTATCTAACGCAACACTATCTAATTTTATGCGCTTAGTTAGAGATTCCAAGGTCTTACCGGGGGGTCTCTTCACCGCCTGCCTCCTAACTCTTTTTTCTTTCACGATCGGAATACTAATGGGCTTTCTCTCCTCTGCCGCAACGCTTAAATAAGTATCCAACGCACGTTTGTATAGGTGCCATTTATCTACATCGCTCAGATCTTTCCTGTTTAAGACCTTTTGCATTTCTTCGTCTAATTTAGATATTCGTGCTTTTGATCGTTCTCTGTCGAGAACTTCTGGGTCGATGAGTAACATCTTTTTGAGACTCATTTGTTTATCAGACTGCCTATAATTCCGCTGAGAATGGAACCGATGAGCATTGGAAGGAAACCACCTTTCTGAATCAATAATGCCCGCTTCTGTTTCAAGGACCCTTTCTTATCGCCGAGCGCTCTTAGCGTTTTACAATGCTTCCTTAGATTTTTCTTTAAGGCAGGGCTTATTTTATGATTCCCGTTCAAAGTGTTCAAGCAGCACTCGCACAAGACTTTGATTACCTCTGCGTCTACGTTTTTCAAAATCGCGTTACGCAATTTAGGTTTGGCGTTTTTCAAGACGTGTAGCAAATGCTTGTTAGATCTCAACCTTTTCATCATCGATCAGATGTGATGGCGCATATACGGTGGTAATCTCATCTGGAAATATACATGTACTGAATCTCAAACGATCGTCCGTCTCTTGTGAAAGATCTAGGACCAAATAACTGTACGGTTCTGATGTCACCTCCTTATATATCCTCACCAACTCGGACGATTGCTCCGGATACACCTGCCTCGCTAAATGACCAAACTGAAGTCTATCGCGAGGGTTGCGAAAAGCGACGATGTACTTGGAATTTAGAGATATGTTTCTCGATTGAGGACTCTGATAGAACACGTTTTGAGTTATGAGTATTACAGAGATACTACTATGGTGTGAACCTCTCGTGAATAATTCGCAAACTTGCTTAGTATATGCTTCATGCATCAAATCATCGATGACATATAGAGTCGGTATTCTTTTCGGGTTATCGAAAGAAGGAATTTGATTTTCAAACTCTATTCCCTCAATATGAGGCTCACTACCGGGGCTGCAGCACCAAATTATACGATCTATATCACCTTCTACCAAATGTTGTAAATTTTCTAAAAACCTCAACACAAAAGTTGTTTTTCCACAACAACTAGGACCGGCACAAATACAGGTAAATGGATGTTTCCACCTCAACGACATAACCCTAACTGAGCAAATTTCCCGAAATTGTAACTTTTATTCAAGTGTCGCCTTCAGATTCAAAGGCTTTATCCCACGTCCTCTTTAAATTTGGAATTTTGAGATGTCCCCAGGCAAACGTGTTTATACCATCGTCGCATATGTAATGCTTATCGTCCATAGCATTCAACGCTACTTTATTCATCTCTACGGTGAATAATTCATGTTTCGTACTTCTTATGACCATCATCTTCCTAAATCCTGTCGAGTTTTCTCTTAAACAATTTACATAATCATCGAAACTTAAGCTTTTATTAATTACGGCTTTAGTGATCCCTTTTGCCTTCTTTTTATCTTTCTCCCCTTTTATCCTATAGGAATAAAGTTTGCTTCTCAATCCTACAAAGTGTGTAACAATACGCCCATCACATTCGTCCTTCATTTTTCCGATAACTTTTTTGTTTTTGTTTGAATAGCATCGATGATCCTTTGAAAAGTTGGAGGTATCGTAAAAGTCTAATTCGGTCGATATGTCTTCGTAAAAGTCATCGGTCTTTATTTCATATATGAAACTGTCAGTGTCCATGTAGCATAGCTTCAAGCGGTCACCATATTTAGGTTTCATTCTCCTGTAATGGAAGTCATACATTAAAGTTTTGCTTAAATCTAGAACACATAAACCTATATAAATAGGTTTATCCATTTTAATTATGGATTTTCTCATATGGACTGCGACTAAATTTTCATTAAAGACCGTTCGATCGAGGAAAGTGGATTTGGAAATTAATTTACTCAACCTCTTTTCGTTGGAAACCAATTCCAAATTTATTCTCTTGCGAACGTTCTCCATAGTTTTGCCAAAGACCGCGTTATTCATTAGTTTATAAAATCCTTTTCAAATTCATTCGTGGCTATTTTCCTACGTTCTGTATTCAAGTCGATATAGTACAAATTACATATAGACATTGAAATATTTATCCTCTATTTTTCAATATAGTATTTTCCAGAAAATGCTACACTATAGTCTCGGTGAAGCGTTTCTTGAAAGAAACGTCTTCACGTTGATTGATAAGTCACCAATAATTGGCGACTTGACTAAATATTAAGGAGTTTTTCTAAAATATCTCGAAATCTTTCAACTTTTTAAATAAGCTATTTCTTTTATTGGAAGCGCAATTGTAATATGAACAAACTTTGCATTTACACCATTCCAATATCTCTTCAAATAACGGAGATATTAACAAAATTGTTCGAAAATTTCGGATTTTGCCAAAAATCTCGAAAACGGTGGGTCCTACGATGAAAATAACCCGAAAAAACGCCCTCCTACGGAGAACCGTTCTAAAGGTATAATGGTCCTAATTAGGAAAAACCAAAATTTGCCCCTGAAGGTTTACTTACCTGCAACACAATCGCGATGTTTTTTTACGCGTCTTGTCTTCCGCGTCTGTGACCTCGTTTCTCAAGTATTAGACGGAGTTAACATGCACGTACAAAATGGCGATCCTGCATAGCGGGCGGGGTTAACATGCTCCTCCTACAAAATGGTGGGGCGGATTTACTAGGTTATGATAGGGCGGGGGATGGGTGGAGCTAAGAAGTCAGAGGAGTACCTCTTTAAAGCTTATGACCGCCGTGTAATATTGAAACATTACAGGACCTCTTTTGGGGTATTTTTCCGGCGGATTTTGATGAGATTCGGTTATATGTACCATTAATTAAGGTTTTTCAAATAATATGAATTTAAACCGAATCCGTTAATTTTTAATGGGGTTTCCATATGAAACATCCCATTAGAATATTTTGGTAAGTGTCGCAGAGACAATCTGTGCGACTAGTATTCTTCGATTTATCGTTAACATTATAATTATTTCAACTTACCAGAATCAAAAAAGCTGCCGTATTCTTTAACGTTGACCTCTCGGGGAAACGGCTCTTGAAATCAGCGTGCTGACGTTGGTCGTGGAATGTTGAACAATAACCGATGACTTCTCGTATTCTCTGCACCGTATTTATAGTGGTGTAAGGTCTATACATCGCAATAAGACGTCGCCTTCCTACCCCAACACCTCAGCATTTAAGGTAGGTCATACGTGGTGAAATGCTACCCACATACACATGCGCTTTAGGCGGGTCATCCGCCACTCATAATCTCTTTAGGTGTGTCATACGTGCTATGGCATGTAGATTTTTTTTAACCTACTTTCCCTACACAACACCCAAGCGATTGAGGCAGGTCGTACGTGGTACGATAAATATATTATTCACGTACTTCCTCCCCTCACACTTACGCGCTTTAATTGTGTCATGCGGGCTATGGTAGATAAATTATTCTTAACCTGCTTTCTGTCCCTCCACTCCTAGTCGCTTGAAGCAGGTCAAGCGACTTTACCAAGGTATGTAGGTTATTCGCCTCTTCCTGTATCGTATACACTAACAATTTCAGTATATAAGCAGCGCGATAATCGTAGAAAATAACTCCTCTTCGACTACGAGTAAGAGCACCAACAGCTGCAGATATTCGGTAAGCATAACATTCATTTCTTTTATATTTTTTAATCACTTCTCCCTCTGAGAAAGCTTTGACTTTATTCTCGCGGATGGTCTATTTTCTTTAGAACACTTTCAACTCCGCAACCACCACCATTACCGTCACCGTCTCCGCCACCGTCTACGCCACCGTCTCCGCTGCCTAGGCTACAACAGATATTCAGTAAGCATAGTATTCATTTATTTATAACTTTTTAATCACTTCTCACTCTGAGAAAGCTTTGACATTATGCTCATGAATGGTCTCTTTTTTAGACTAATCCTCATAACCTTCACCGTCTCTACTACTGCCGCCGCCACTCTCCGAATATTACAGTGAGTCGTTATATTTGTCTAAATTATGTCTAGCTTGAATGGAAAAAGAATTATATGTATTTCGCTGTAAAGATAAATGTCTTCAGAGTTTACGTAAGTGCTTAAAGTTCATTAGGCTCTGTTGATATTAAAAAACTCATTGACTCATCAAACTTTTTCCTTTTTAGATGGAAGCAATTGCAACGAAACTTCTAATGAAAAATGAAACAATCACATTTATAAAAAAAGAAACATTAGAAGAGGATATCGTATATAACATAGAAGAATTTCAGAAAATAAAAACTAAATATGGGGAGGCGTTGGTGGCAGTAATAACATCAGATAAAGACTGGGATTTTAAAAAAAAGATTTTCCTACCTAACAAATACAACATTTTAACTCATGATGAAATACAATTTTATAACAATTCTAATGTTAAAAGAAATTTAATTCTAAAAGTAATTAAAAATGAACTCGTTATTAACATGTCTCAATAAAATTACTCAACCCTTTCAATGTTGTTTCATTTTCATTAATTTCAAATCACCCCATACCTGTTACCAATCGGAAAAATTTTAACTCGATTAAATACCACCACCTCGGAAACTCAACGAATAAAGAAAATTCCCATCGAAAAGATATAACGATATATGCGACGAAGAGATATAAGAATATATTCTGGAAAGGAGAAATTCAGTTTGTTAAAAAAGATGTTTAATAATAAATGTTGAGTAATAAAAAAAATATAAATAAATATTTGTTAGAATCACTAACGAAATGGTTTCAGAGCAATGTTAATTTAGATAGGGAACATGATAGATTTATAACGTTTAACGATTTTCCCAAAAAAAGGATATTTTTAAATATTACCAAAATGGCTAATATAGGATTTATTTTTACTGGTTATGAGGACGTCACCGTATGCTGTAAATGTGGTGTGAGCATATATTCATGGGAAAAAGGTGACGATCCTAAAGAAGAGCACGACAAATTTACGAGAGGGTGTCCATTATTTAAAAGAACAGAATGTGATTGAAAATTGTAAACAAATGTCAATAAATACTTGAGTTAACCTATACCAATGTTTTTATTTCACTCCTATTTCTGTCACACCTTTTCGTGTTAATTTATCTCAAAGTGTCCGAACAGTGATTCAAACCTTGGGCCTGCAGCCTCGATATAAAAAAAGTTGCTCATTTCTTATTTCATTCGTTAAATATTTTCAACCACAATGCTCCCACCCAATTCAATTGTACGCATCCGTTTAAATTTACACTTTTCAAATTTTCGGCTCGAGGGCGCATGTGCGATTCATTTGTTTTTGGCAACACCGATCTGTTCGATATATCGAAACTCACTTGACAACATTGCTTTTCGAACGGCACTTGTTCTTAGTTCCAACTTTCTCCGAGTGGTGGCGCCACAGGTTGGTCACGTGACAGGATGTGACGTCATAAATCCAAGATGGCGGCTGCAATCCAAGATGGCGGACTGTGCCAGAACCCGCTTTTCCCTACTACTCATCAGAGTCATCCAAATTTACAATACCTCTCTCATTAGACCACGGCGATCGTAAAGGCAATCCGTCTCTCATAAATACGCCTCGAAAATTTGGAATATTTAACTTCTTAACATAGTGAATTAGATCAAAATTGGAGAGCGCTCTCTTAGGTAACCTACTTAAAAGTTTTTTTTTATTCGGTGGTGAAATGTATAAGCCTAATTCTTTCTTATATGGTTTCATATAGAGCCCTTTCCCACGCAACGCTATTGCTTCCATTCTAGCATTATGTCTTTTCGATTCTTCCAATCTCTTTTTTGCGGCATTTGCCTCAGAAGCAGCTTTTATTATACCTGATGCACCACCTGCCAAACCACCTAATGCTGACAACCCTGCAAATAAAGGTATTAGTGGGATAATTCCTCCAGTCTTCGGAATTGGTATAACTCTAGGCGTAGTATATTTACTCCTTTTCTTTTTCACATCCCTTCGAATAACATTAAGTGTTAATTTAGCAGCCTGATTGAGGTTTTTATTTTTCAAGTTTTTCATTGCTACTCGAGCTCTCCGCATGATATTTCTAAAACAGTTAGACTTTCTAGTTCCACTACCCACCTTCATTTTTGCTTTCATTATATTCGTAACTATACCTGCAGATATCTTTTCACCTAAACTCGCGTCTTTTGATTTTACACGTTGCCAAGCCTTTTCGGCTAGTTCGAGGTCGGCTTTATGTCTATAAGATAAATCTTTAGATTTAGAGTATGCTATGTCGTGTTGTTTACAATAAGCATCTAGTGGAGTTATACCTTGATCTCCTCTTGCAAGACGTTGTTTTAATTTCGTCCCTGGACCACAGAATTGGTACCCTGGTAAATGAAGCTCAAATGGTAACTTATTAATGACACTATTCACCAGTCCTTTTCCAGATGCGTACCGACTCATACTAATGTGGTAGAAAGTTTGTTTTGCTATTTATTTAAACTCACGGTAGAAAGAATATCATTATAATGGAGGTAGAGGAACAGTGCGAAAAGCTCCCGATAGGTACATTCTCGTTTGATGAATGTAAACCGCGCGAGAGGCATGGTCCCTTGCTTCCTGAAAGTATCCGCTGCATTGTTTGCGGTCCATCTAATTCTGGTAAAACAAATGTAGTAATTAATTTTCTCACAGAGACAAATGGGCTAAAGTATGAAAACGTGTATTTATACAGTAAGTCGTTGAATCAACCAAAATATTTATTTCTGCAAAATATTCTTTCCTTAGTTCCTGAAATTGGACACTTCTTTTTCAAAGACAACAAAGGAGTTGTAAATATAGATGATGTAAGACCGCACTCTGGATTTATATTTGATGACATTTCTTGTGAAAAGCAAGATAATATGAGAATATATTTTAGCAGGGGTCGGCACAAGATGGTTGATTGTTTTTATCTTGCTCAGACTTATTCAAAAGTTCCGAAGCAATTGATACGGGATAATGTAAATTTGATTATACTTTTTAAGCAGGATGAATTAAATCTCAAGCATATTTATGATGATCATGTAAATACGGATATGACCTTTGTGCAATTTAAGAACATATGCATGGAGTGTTGGAGGGATAAATATGGCTTTATGGTAATAGATAAAGAATGTGATATTAATAAGGGACGCTATAGAAAAATGTTTGATTCTTTTATAAAACCACACAACATTTCATAGGTTCATTCAGTGTTTACAGGGTAATTAAACCGATATGTTTCAAGATAAAAGAAAGAGAAAAGCTGACGAGGATCTGACTCGTGAAATCATTAAAAGAAGTGATAATATCCGAGAGAAATACATTAATTTAAAAAGAGCGCAGAGATCAGAACAAGATTTTTATCACAGTCATTTAAACCAATTGTTGATCCTTTAAATGACCTCGTGCGACAAACCAAATCTCAAAATATCTCCAAACCTACTGTAAATAAACAGTCCGATGAAAAATCTCCAGACAAAACTCTTTTTAGTAATTACATTAAATTGGTTATGAGCAATGATAAGAGATTAGATCGTACTTTTGGAGTCAGATATAGCGGAACTGATTGGTTTATTGGAGATTCACCTGTTGAAATGGATGATGAAAACCTCATCGTGAGAGATAAGACTTATGTTGAGACACCGGGACTGCTTGAGCTTTTATTTATGACGAAACCAAAAATGGATGAAGTTAAGCCTAAGGATATGGAAAATTATCGTCAAATATTAATAGATACCAATGCTCATAAACGAGGATATAATAGTCGGGAGAAGATAAACAGTAATCGAGGATCTAAGTACGTAAAAATTATATCTAAATTGTTCCCCAATTCTACAGCAGGCCGAGGGATGGATGTTTCACAACCTATCATTGAGTATTGGGATGACCCGAATGAACTTGTGGATAGACTTAAATTAATTCTTTCATCTAAGGCTTCGGGGCATTCAGGTCACGACAATGAAATCGTCGCCATCATAGAAGAGCTTAGAGATAGCGATATCATTATATAAGATATGATAGCGATTTTACTTTCGCAGTAAAATAATGCCTGTGGATAACTTTGGACGTTCTTTGAGGAGAAGAAGGAGGATGGATTCGTATGATATGCTAGGAAATCGTCTAAAAAATTTAGCTTCTCCTATAGACACCAATGATGCTGTCACAAAAGGATATTTGAGAGATAACACACTTTCATTGACTGAACATCAAATAAATGCTGACAATCGTCGCATATCTAATATAGGCAAATCTCTTCAACCTAGAGATGCTGTCTCAAAAGAGTACGTGGACTTTCGAATACCAGGAGCGACGAGACATTATATTTCAGCAGGTGGACGAAGAATCGTAAGTGCGAAAGAACCAATAGATGAGGGTGATGTAGTAAATAAACGTTTTTTGCTTCAAAATGCTATAACAATAGCAAAAGACACTACGAGTGCAAAGAAAACCCGAATAACGGATTTGAATTATCCTCAGGATGAATATGATGCAGTTAATTATAAGATCTTGCTTACAAAATTACAGAATGCTGTTATTATGGATAGCGGTGTGATAGATGTGAAAAGTCATCGAATAACAAACGTATCAGACCCTCAAGATGAAAGTGACGCTGTTAATTTTAAGACTTTGCTTGAAAGCTCAACAGTTCATCTAAATCATGTTGCAAATAACACTATCACGCTGAATAAGAATAAATTTGATGCACGCGGACATGCTCTGACTAATGTGAGAGATCCTGTGGAAGAAACAGACGTTGTCAATTTGGGTTATTTGAGGAGATTGCTTTTAAAACGTCAGTATTAATAGAGAAAATTTCAACGCTCACGGAATAATTATGCAGTCAACCTAGACGTGAAGATGGATATCAGACGTGGAATTGTCAATGAGCTTCACAAACCAGCGAGGAAGAATTATGAACAAAGAAAAGTTCTGATAAAAGGTTGGACGACTTATGGCAAGCTGATTTGGTAGAAATGCTTCCTTATTCAAGTGAAAATCGTTGATACAAATACCTATTAACCATGATAGATGCCTTATCAAAATACGCTTGGGCTGTTCCTGTGAAACGAAAAACCTCAAAAGATGTCTCGCGGGCTGTGAAGATGATTCTCAAACAAAGGAAACCGAGAAATATTCAAACTGATCAAGGGAAAGAGTTTTACAACAATAAATTCATTGGTTTGATGAAAAAACATGGAATTAACCATTACAGCACATTTAGCACAATGAAAGCTTCAATAGTAGAACGAACGAACCGTACTCTTAAAACTGAAATGTGGAAACGATTTAGTTTACAAGGTAACCACAAATGGTTAACAATATTACCTATTTTAGTTCAAGAGTATAATAATAGGGTACATAGAACGATCAAGATGAAACCTGCTGATGTCACTAAGGAGAATGAAAAGGATATATTATCAAGAATTGATCAAAGGAAAATAAGAAAAAGCGCTAAAAAGGTCAAATTTAGTGAAGGGGACAATGTACGCATATCAAAAAGCAAGGCAATATTTGAAAAAGGTTTTACGCCTTCTTGGTCTACAGAGATATTTGTCATAGATGAAGTAAAAAACACGGTTCCACCAACTTATATTCTCAGAGACCAAAATAATCAACCTATTAAAGGCGGCTTTTATGAAGAGGATTTGCAGAAAACAAAGTTCCAGGATGTTTACTTAGTGGAAAAGATTTTGAAGAGACGTGGTGATAAGGCGTACGTTAAATGGTTGGGATTCGACAATTGTTATAACACATGGGAAGATGTAAATCAAATGTTGATATAAATAAAAGATTTATGTTTCATATTCAATTGTTTTTATTCAAATTTAGGAAATAATTTTCCATCACCAATAGAATAAAGCGCAATTCAATTGCGCACACATTTCACATAAAAAGTACAGAAATATCAATACTAAAAACTAAATAGAAAAAAATTATTTCAATTGCGCACACATTTCACATAAAAAGTACAGAAATATCAATACTAAAAACTAAATAGAAAAAAATTATTTCAATTGCGCGCACATTTCACTTAAAAAGTACAGAAATATCAATACTAAAAACTAAATAGAAAAAAAAAATGATTTTCATTCGTCATTCGGAGTTAAGTAATGACCATGAGCTAATGTATTGATTCCATCACATAAAATGTACCTCTTGTCATCAAAAGGTGATAACGATAGTTTGTTCACTTCTACAGAATATAACTCATGTTTTTTAGATCTTATCTGTCTAAATGATGTCATTTTTTCTTTACTTTCATTCAAACAGTCCAAATAATCTTTGAATTTTATTTTATTGTTAACGGCGCATTTTTTAACGCCTTTGGCACGCTTTTTTTCCTCACCGTCGATGATAATGGAATACATCTTTGCTCTCAATCCTACAAATTCAGAGATTGATTTTGCACAGGCTTCATCTTTAAATTTACCCAACACTTTCTTATTTGCCAAAGAATAACATTTGTGATCAGTTGGATAGTCTGATGTATCAAAGAAAAAAATATTTTTTATCAAGTCTTCATAAAAATCATCCGTTTTTACCTCGTAAATAAATGAATCTGTATCCATATACAACAATTTTAGATTTTCTTTATCATACATGGACTTCATTACGTTGTAATGAAAATCCAAACCATATGATTGCAAACATTCACTGCGGAAATTCTCAAATACATCGACGAGTCCCACAACGTCACCCGTCAGATATATATTGCTGTACTCCCCTAAGTTTTTAACATTGAAAGTCTCCCACACTTTTTTAGCATGCTCATAGTCAGAAATAGAAAGCTCAGTTTCATTTAATTTATTTACAAAAGAATCCATCGGAGGAAGAAATGGCAATTCTAATTTTTCAAAACAATCGATGAAATCATATGGAAAAACACCTTTCTTTGTAATTAATTTAAATTGTTCACCATGAAAGTGTTTTGATGTCTCTACGAATTTTGACGCTGGGAGAATTGACATTAAATACTCTAAGCTATAGGGCATAAATCTATATGTATCCACAAATCTTAACTGTATGTTCCCAATATACTTTATAAAGCTAATATATCGCTCCTCTGTATTGGGAATCACTCCTATCCTCTCTGGAATATTTCCCAGTTCTTTTATAATAAAATGTGAATCATATCCACTCAAATTGTGTATGTACACAGGAATGAAATTCGGATTCTTAAAATTTAAATTACATATTCGATGAGCAGCTCCTCTAAACTCCCCACTCAAATGACAATGATCTTTAACTTTATAATTTTTGCTATTTTCTTCAATTTTTCCTCCGCAAATATGACAATCAGCACAGTTTTTGTAATTTTCTTCTTGTATTGACGTTAATTCTATCATTCCAATTTTCCTTGCATAAATATCTGAAATTTTGTTTGCTAGATAAGCTAAGTACTCTACTAATTTATATGCTGCATCTACTCCTCGATATATGTATGGTTTCTGTGGAATAATATCTGCCGCAAAAGATGATTTAACATAAACGCAAAAGCTCATTGCTTCATGTTTCTGATATGAAGACGTGTGGGAACTTGTCGGATCTCCAGGACAACCTTGAATGGGTAGTAATATTGATTCGATATCAGCATAAATTACAAAGGGAACTCGAAGTTTGTTTTGATAATTTTTAAATTCTATATGCGGTACTTTACCATCTTTAATTTCAGGCAGAACAATTCTTGTTGGATGATTAAATTTACATAATTCTAAATGATTTCTTAATCGAATTTCACGGTCAATACCTGTGTAGTAATTAAAACATCGTTTACAAATCGATATTGAACGTTTACTTTTAATAAGTTGACGGGAAATTAGTCTATTGAAGTTCTATATCCAAGCATAGTGAATTTCTTTGCCCTCAGTCAATAGCAACAGATCGCGATGATCCACTAATTCTTCATCAACAACTTTCAACGGATACACATTAGAGTCATTATCAATACCGAATACGTTGATGCTAATGTTATTTCGACGTTCAAATAATTTTATCTGATTCAAAGGTGTGGGAAAATTTATACAGTCAAAATCGTAAGAATGAGTTATATTTCTGTAGGAACTTACTCTCTCAGGATGGTGAATGGTAGCTAATTTTCCAAGAATAGAATATCGAAAACAATTATTGTCTAAATTTTGCACATTTACACATGCTCTAGTTGATGCTATGCAATTTGGTAGATTAATATATTTTCTTCCTCTTAAAGGTTTTAACACGTTAATTCTAAGTAATATGTGAACAATTTCATTTAACATCCACCCACTTTTTTTTGTTCCACTCTCTTCCATCTCACATGTGATTTTTTTTAGGGCTGAATCTACCGTCTCACCTACATTTGAATCCATATAAACAGCTACATTTTTAGTTTTGAAAACTCGCTTCTGTTCTTCACCAGCAATATTGACGAAGTTACATTCTAAAAATATGTTAAATTTTAATGTTTTATCTACTATTAAATTTTTTCTAATTTTATCAACCAAATATATTCTTTTATTTTCTAGAAATGTTTCTACACTCTTACAATCCTTAATATTACTAAATTTATAGGTTCTCAAAGAACCATTAAATGCTACTTCTACTTCGTCTTCTTCAACTCTTCTTTTTTTATCGCCGATCACCGACGTGTCTCTTTCACTTTCTAAATCATTACCCACGATCGGACTGTTTGTATAACTGTCTAAATATTCACTCAATTTTCTTTTTTTCCATTGTTTTTCCATCGTTACACTATTGTCACATCATGAACATTCCCAAGTTTTCCCTTATATATTAAATTATGTTTTTCTTCCCCAATATTATATTCTTCTAGCTCTTTTGAGGAGAACTGACTAGGGTCGAATCTCTTCGGCAGGAAAACTTTCCAAGACTCACCGTTCCTTTCAATGTATGCTCTTAGTGTCGGACCGTATTTGGCGTCAACCACATCAAATCTCAAAATCCGGTATTCGACGTGCTTTTCGAGCTCACCAATTGGTTTGTAGGCTACTATTTGCGATTGATCGTTCAATTTTTTCATGAATGCCATCTGAAAAGACAAAAGAAAAAGAACAAAGAATTGTTTTTGTCCACAATAACCTCACTGGAGTTAAAATTACCATTAATTCATACATCATTAAATAATTTATCAGTAGGTACTTACTTTTTATATTGAAACGCTTCTGAACTGTTGAGTAATCTGCAACTGACAACTGTATCTTCACTCGAATGAAAATAAAACGTTGTTTTACATCAGCGCGGAAAAAGACGAGTGTCTTCGAAGGTTGAGCTTTGATTTCTGCTAGATTTCTACCATTTCCTTCGATATATATATATATAATACCCCACGCTCCCGGTGACGTAATAGAAAACTCATTGCCATGGGTTTCTAAATTGGGAAATAAAAATTTAACTTCGGTTTCTAAAGCCTCATACCGGGTTTCATAATACTTTCACTTTTACCTCGGGCTACGTAATAGAAAACTCGTTCCCATGGGTTTTTAAATTGGGAAATAAAAATTTAAAAATTTGTGACGTGATAAATTATCATCTATCACAAGTCCTCCATCCATGGTTCTAATACGATATTCTTGACGGTTACGTAACAGAAAACTCGTTCCCATGGGTTTCTAAATTGGGAAATAAAAATTTGATTTCGGTTTTAAAAGCCTCGTACCGGGTTTCATAATACTTTCACTTTCACCTCAGAAGAGTGTGAGTTTGACTCCTTTTTTATGTTAACGAAATTCCGCTTAGAATGTCTCCTGATTTGAGACGTAATAAATTTGGGAAATAAAAATTTAGCTTCGGTTTCAAAAGCCTCGTACCAAGTTTCATGGAAATAAAACACATGTTTGAGATAATCAGTTTATTTATTTATTTAAAAAAAGTACAGCAACTACTTCCAGAATTCAATATGATTATCCCTTTTAATCGTTTTAAAATATTCATCGTCTTCTCTCCACCAGCAGAATTCTTCAATCGCTTGATTTCTCACGTCTTCAATCATATCCTCTCCATCGTCTCTCGTCTCTCCCGTAAATATGAAATAATGGGAGATTCTGCCGTGCAAACTCCCTTCTAAGACTTAAGATCCACGCCGCCCACGTTTACATGAGCCAAATTTATGGACTATCAAATCCTTGTAAAATCTCGTGTGTCTATCTGTCACAGTTTTTAAGACACTTCCAGATGGAATTAAGAGCTTAAACTTTCAATGCGCTCAAAACTCCATCAATTGTGGCCGAGAAAAATGAAATAACCCTGAAAAGGTCCCAGGTTTGACTCAAGGAGACGATTATATTTTCCCATAAGTTTACACAGGATTTTCGATTTTTCAAGGTGCAGGATTTTTTCCTTCATTGATCAATTAATATGGACCAATTTTTCTGTTTGCTTAATTCGACGTCTAAAACTATAAAATATCTTATTCTTGCAATGTTTACAATGTGTCAGAAAATGAAAATTTGTTTACTCTTTCGTACTCTTTCCGGGTTTTTCAAAGGTATTGTTGCCTACGATTCAATTAGCATCCATTATGCCTTCAGATAGACGAAAGAATTAAGTTATTCGTTTCGCGCTTATCATGAAACAGCAAAATTATTGCTGTAGCAACGTCTAACTCAATAGATTGCAACGTTAATAATTGCAGATAATTATTATGCAGTAAACTTCTTTATTTCGATACCGAAATTTTACCTTTATCGTAAGTAAAATCATCATATTCTACATGTTAAATGTTTATCAGCGCAAATTGGCCTACGCGTCAGTTTGAAATTTCATGATAAAGAGAATATGGGTTATATCTAATAAATGATAAATAACACCTTGTGAAATACAAAAATCCTTGTGAGGGCAAAATTCATGAGGAAAAATGAAATAAATGGTTGAGTTAACTGTATATGAAAAAAATGAATGTATTTCAATGAAAAACAGTTATAAAGCATTATTAATATAAAACTTCGAAAACATTGCTGAGTTTCATTATAATGCTCTCTAAGATGTCTTTTAAACATATAGATTTCAGAGTGCCAGACGAAGAAGTCGAGTGAGGTGGAAGGAACCATTAATAGAGCAATCCTCTCGACACCCATCGCCCTCAAGGACGAGGATTGGGAAATTCTACGGGCGAAATTTGCCTCCAATTCTGAAATGAATGATCAACAGCCTCAGTTGAGGGGGATCCAAAAGTGTGGTTTGAGTGTTGGCCTCAGCATAAGATCTGCTATAGCGACAACCGGAATAAATTCTTCTAAGGAGAATTCCGAAGACGCTCCGGCCCTATATCTGTGCGTTGCTATTACGCGAAGAGGATGAGAAAACGAGACCACGAGAAATATTGAGGACACCGCACAAATCAACACCCCGTCATTCGGAAGGGACGTTAAGCAGTTGGCCCCCCTGGTGTATTTCGCAAGAGTAGGCTAATGCCGGCACCGGGTTTCTCACCTCCCTTCACAGCCTGCCATGGTGCCTAAAACTTGCCGATGGTCAAAACTTAAGTAATGAATAAAATCACAACTGACAGCTTAGTAGCTATGCTGGAAAGCTGATTGAGGAAAGCCGGCGATGGCTGGCTTCCACCAAACCCTGCATACTCAGTTGAAAGAGTATTCTCTCTCATGAACAAAATTTGGTCGAATGAATAATCGAGAATAAGCATCGATACTATGAAAGCAATGCTAATCGTGCGTGTGAACTTTGACATGACGTGTAGTGATTTCTATGACAAAATTGTAAAGGATAAAAGTTCGTTAAAGAAAATAAGCTCGGCAGAAAAATATAACTTAGCTTAACTACTAAACATTGATAATAAGTAGAGATTTTTAGTATTTATTGCTTTAGTTGTCGTTTCTTGTTTAAACTGTATAACTACAATTATACTTTCTTTATTACTGAAATGCAAGAAATGTAAGTTTCTATGGTAAATAAACAAGCACGAAGAACTTAGAAAAAGGAGGTTTTATGCATTTCTTATCATTCGACTTTTATTTTTAGTCAATAAAGCAAATATTTAATTCCATCAAAATGGTCCCTAGAATTGGCATGTTATTTATCTAATATTTAATAAATTGGTTCCTCACTGTTTGATTCTATTATATATTTATTGCTACCGAAATGAGATCAAAAGATCTTATCTAACGGTATCTATCTATCTGTATCGTGGGTAAAATAGTTATTTAAAAATTGTCGTCTTCCTTCTAATAGAATTGTAAATTTTGAGTAGCGTTTCTGTCTTTTTAGTTGAAACTTATCGCTCAACTTTTAAAAAATAATGTCAAGATAACGATTAATTTTTATACTCTAAAATATTTCGTAATTATCTTAATCTTTAGAATATATGAAAGAAACATATTCGGCAACAAATATAAAAGAAGTAGTGTACTATTATATTAAAATTGAGAGCTAAAAAGAAAAGCTAACGTGTTCATAATAAATTTCATTCTTATTAGGATTACTCATTCCTTGAGAAAACTATGTTGACGTACTGGAGAATAATTTTTCATTTCAAAAAAGTGCTTTTTGGATTTAAAACGTACACTCTCTCTTAGATGTCTGCTAAGAATTTTTACCAGAAATGTGGGCCGTACCTCGTGGTAACACCCAAGTTCCCGGCTGGTCAGAAAGTGCTCAATTACAATGGGGGTTTGTTAATTATATTTACATAATTTTGATACCTTGCCGTTTTTGTGATTTGCCTATGAACTTAAAATTAATATAAATACTTATAAATACAATACAATAAACATGAAAAAATACAGAAAAAATATATGTACATTAGTAAGGTAGTGTATTCAAGAAGATACCAACTACCTACTGTTATTTTTTGTATATATTAGTATGTATTTATTTTATTTTTCCATTTTTTTCATTATTTATTCATTTATTATTATTGTTGTTGTTATTATTATTATTATTTTCTTTTTTTTAACTTTTTTGCAGAATAGCTTTAAATTGGGTAGAGCTTCTGTACAGCATGAGCAATAGTTTTTTTTTCCTCCTAAGACTATACTAAATATAATAAGTAACTCAATATCTAATGAAATAATCTAACAAACCATAAAATATGGGGTTGTTAAAAAATATAAAAAAGAGAGTAGAGAGCGAAAATCGATTTCGGGAGCATCACAAAACGACCCTTTTCAGGCAATATTAGTGGACTCATTTTAACTTATACTGCTGAGACCATATGAACGCATGAAGTATGGGTATTTTCTCTCTACTTAAGATAAATAAATAACTAAAGATAAATACCCAATCTACGGAAATACTCCAATTCCTGAAAATCATGTATTCATTGGAGTGATATAAACCACCCTTTTTAAAATAGTCGTGCGAAAAATTGTCCCGTTTTGTCCTGTTTTCTACATGGGAAATGTCCCGTTTTCGCCTTGTTGTGATATGGTCAACCTACTTATAGGTGAGTTAATAGTTTGAAGATGCACTGTGAAAGGTTATTTTCTTGTTTTTGAAAAACTTTCACTTCGGGAACAGAAATATAAAAACTATCACGCAGTAAGTTATAGGCGAAAGGAACAGCAGATTATTAGATTGGTAAGATATTTTTCTAATTATCTACAGACGTGATATATTTTTCCTTTGTGCATTTGCAATTTAATTTGAAAAAAATAAAGAATGATTTCTTGAATTTTTTTGTTTAATTGTAATTGTAATTTTTACAGATGTTATACGTTCTCAAATTTTTGATTGTTTTGCCAATTTTCTGTAATGTTATTTAAAATATTTTTAAAAATTTCTTGCGTCATTCTGAAATACTAAAAAAATTTTTCCTATTCAATGTACCAGGTAATCGCACGAATTCGTTCACGACAATAAATCGGATGAATCTGCCTCCAGTGTGACCACAGCCTTACGCCTCTGTACGTAAACATAAATACTGGCGTATACACTTGTACGTTCGTAATAAGTGTCCGTACATCTGCGTGAGCGTGTGAGCTTCTTAATCATTATTTTTATTAATTTATGATGACTTCGTAAACAAACTTCACGTCCCTTGACAATAAGAAATACGAACACTTACGACCATTGGCTACGACGGGATTCGAACCCGCGGCAGACGTACACGCTTACAATCCCCTCAATAAATACGCCAAACGCATTAAACCCTTAATAAATAGGCCCCTAGTGTTTCTTATTGTAGTAAGGAAATTAAGGAACCGAAATCCATGCTTTCGCAGACGGCTTTAAGGTTTTCCGTATCGCGTTAACTCACAATAACCCCGTCACAGATTAAGAACGTAGTTTTATACATATATATTCAAACTATAAAATTGAGAAATAGAGGAGTGGAAAAAGAATATATCAAAGATAGAATTGCTATCGCAGGTATTACTTAGGCGATAACAAAAGATTGATTTGCTATACTTATTATTCATTTTATGAGATTCAAAAAAATATGCCCCCCCCCCCCCCCGTATTCCTTATGGGTCTTCAATTTCAATAGTAGATTTTGAACCAATTATTATATAATTAATAATAATATTATTATAATTACGAATGATAATAAACAAATGCTTTCGTTGAAGATGATACTACTTCCGGTAAAAATATTCTCCCAAAGTTTTAATGAAACCGATAAAACGTAACATGTTTGTAGCGGACTGAACTAATCATGCAGGGATTATGTCAGCAAACTCTATCTCATTCTCTCTTTCTAACCTTCTACATTCACTTATGTTTCGATCCAAACCATCCGGTTGATACTACTAGCTGGAAGACCAGACAAATGTGGAGCCGGTGGTGCAGTGGTTCGAGTGTTGGGCGCACCAGGTCGCTGTGTTTGAACCAGTACGTGTTTGCCCGTACTGGCGGGTACCAATGCCAGCTTTGCTATAAATGGTTATATTATCGTTATAAACTAGCTCATTTTGTTCGATTGCCTTAATTGGCTAAGAAATTTCCCTCACTCCAAGCGGGGTCGCTTGTTGGGAGGGAGGGATTCCTGCGAGTCCAGGCTGGCGATGGGGCGCCTATAGCGGTCCCACCACCTAGCCCGGATCTCGCCGAGCGCATTCATTTCGCGGTGCTGGGAGGCTGCCGCCTTCGCGTAGAATTCCCTGGACATCCTTGGCAAGAGGATGTCCAGTGATTCCACGCTCCCGTCTTCGTGCAACCGGCTGACACTTTCGTATCGGGTACGACCAAGTATCAGCCGGAGTGCGATGTTCTGCACGACCTGGATCCTGTTTAGGGTGGTCTTGGGCACTCCGGACCAAACCGGAGCTGCGTAGGTCAAGACTGGCCGTACGCAGCTCAGGTATAGGCGTCTCCGAGTGTCGGCCGACAAGGCGCGGGAGCAGAGGATGGGACGAAGTCTCATCAGGGCCCCGAGGGCCTTGCGGCGGACGCTTTCTACCTGAGACTTCCAAAGAAGCCTCCGGTCTAACACAACGCCAAGGTAGGTGACCTCTTGGCTCCAGGGGATTACCTCCCCCATCACCGACAGGTCGACTCCAGGCGGCGCTCCCCTTCCAGGGTGGAAGGTGACCGCTCCTGTTTTGGAAGGGTTGACCGCAATGCGCCATCGACGATACCAGGTGGCCAGATCGTCGACGGCGCACTGCAGATTCTCAACTGCCGCGTACTTTTTGGTCGAACGCGACAGGAGCGCCGCGTCGTCCGCGTACAGGGCGAGGACTGTGTTCCACCCAAACCCCCTAGGGGGGTCGTGGGTGTAGACGTTGAAAAGAATTGGCCCCAGGACGGATCCCTGCGGGACACCGGCGCAGATTCGCCGCAGTCCCGATCCGACCTGGAGCCAGAACACCCTGAATGTCCTGCCCTGTAGGTACGACTGCACAAGTCGCACAAACCAGACTGGCATCTGGAGTCGAACCATCTTCAACAGGAGCGCACAGTGCCACACGCGGTCGAAGGCCTTCGATATATCTAAGAAGGCCCCCGCGACCGCTTGCTTCCTGTTGAAGGCGTCGGTGACGAAGTCGGTCACTCTACCCAGCTGTTGGGTGGTGGAGTGCCCCTCTCGGAAGCCGAACTGTTCGTCCGGGAGAATATTCTTCTCCCGGAGGATGAAGTCCAGTGGCTTCCGGAGCAGACGCTCAAAGATCTTCCCGAAGCCAGCCAGGAGCGAGATTGGCCGGATGTCTCCGGGACCAACCTCCGTCCCCGGCTTCTTCGGGATGCACAGGATCTTTGCCCTTTTCCAGGCAGACGGGAAGTATGGAATCCTGACGCAGCCGTTGTAGACGGCGGTCAGGAATTCTATCGCTGCGACGGGGACCTGCCTCAGGACGATGTTGGGGATACCGTCGTCCCCCGGAGCCCTCCTCAACCCGAGACGGCGAACCAGTGCCACGACTTCGCCGCTCGTGTATCAAGGAAACTCCGCCTCAGGCATGGGGTCCCGGTCCAGCGAGCCCAGCACCGCTGCGATGTCCTCTTCCACCGCATCCGACTCTGCAGTGGCCGGATTGGGACAGAAAACCCCCTCGAGGTACTCTGCCATCAATCCGGCCTTCTCTTCTGGGGAACTCGCGACGCAGTCCCCCTGTACAATAAGGGGATCGCGCCGCTGAGGTCCGCACAGCCTCGAACAGGTCTTCCAGACTGAATGGTCCTCCAGGCTCAGGGTGCGGAGATGGTTCTCCCACACGTCAGAGCGCACGTCTTGCAACATGCGCCTGACGGTCCTGGTCAGACCATCCAGCTGGATCCTGAGACAGAGAGTCCGATGGCGCTGCCACCGCCGTCGGACGCTGTTTCGTCGGGTGATGGTTTCCCGGACGACTCGAGGCAGGGCGATGCGGATGTCCCGGGCGTTAACCACCTTAGGCACCGCAGCGTCCATGGCCTGTTGGGCAGTTGAGGTGATGAGGTCGACCATCCGGTCTGCCTCATCCCTCGTCTCAGGCGGAGTCGGCACGACCGGCAGCCTTTCCGCGATAAATTCGCGGAAGTACTGCCAGTCGGCTCTCGCGAGGTCCAGACGCTGCGGTGGTGGGACTCACACAGGCGAGTTCCCCAGAAGCAGCAGGGTCGGATTATGGTCAGAGGACAAATCGCAGAGTGAATGCATGCTCAGGGATGCCCTGACGTTGCTGACAACAGCAACGTCAAGGACATCCCCGGAAGGCAGGAATGTTGCATCTGTGGGGGCCAACACTGTCAGCCCCTCCTCGTCTGCCAAGTCCCGCAGTCTTGTGCTCCTCGTATTGGCGACCCTCGAATGCCAGCTGGCATGCTTGGCATTCAGGTCGCCGATGACAATTGAGGGGCAGCCGTCTCCGACGAGATCGTGGACCTCGTCCGGGTCCCACGCTCTCCCAGGCGGATAGTATGCCGATGAGATCCTGATCCACCCGGAGTCGGTCAGCACGTCGGCAGACACGGCCTCCATCGATCTGTATGTTCGCTCCCGACACGGGCGATGCCTCACAGATCGACGGATCAATAATGCAGACCCACCCCACCCCTGGCCCCTGGCTGGCTGGCCGGGCCTGTCGGCACGGTAGATCGACCAGCCAGGTACCTTCCAAGAGTCCGATGGGCGGAGATGGGTCTCATTGACTGCGGCCACGATGGCGTTCTTATCCTGCAGGAACGCACGGAGTTCCTCCGTCTTCTCCTTGACTCCCCGTGCGTTCCATTGGATAATTACGGAGCACCCCCTAGTCGCCATTATTAGGTGACGAGGAGCGCTCCTTTACCAACTCCTCCAGCAGCGAGAGGAGGAGTCGTCCTGAGGTCGAAGAGATGTATCTCCTCAACGACCTACAGATCATTGCCACCGTGGTCCAGAAGTCTGGGTCCTCTTCGGACCCAGCTACCTCTGGCTCGACATTAGGAGGCAGACGAGTCTTGAGTGGTGCAGCACCCATAGGCGGAGGCACCACTTCCGCAGTGCGGACGGCGGGGACCGTCCTCGCGGCAGTCTTTTTGGGCGGTTCGGCCATGGGGGTCGTGGTCGTGGCGGGGCCGTCTGCAGCGGCCGCACTCTCCACTTCCATGACCGATTCGGCCATCTGCTTATCTCTCTGCGTCTGTTCTTGGGCGGCCCTCCTCCTTTGCTTCCTCAGGAAGGTCTTGGAGGGAGGAGCCGCCTGCTCCCGTTGCTCGGAGAGAGCGACAGGTGGCGCCACGGAGGGCGACCCCGAAGAAGAAGGGGCGGGAGCCGGGGCAGGTGCAGCAGCGGGCCGCTGAACCTGCACAGGGGCAGGGGCCGAAGGAGTCGGTCCCTTGACCGCGGTGGAGTAGGACCGCGTGGCGGTCGCCTTCACCGCGGGAGCCGACTTGGCCTTGATCAGAGCCGGTGTGGATTTGGGTGCCGGTTTCGGCACCTTCTTCTTTTGGCCCTCCTCGTACCTCTCGAGCGCCACAAGGCATTCCTTGTACGAGGACGGGTGGTCGCCCTCGCAATTGGCACATTTAGCAGGCGCGTCGGGTCGCTTGGGGCAATCAGCTCCCTTGTGCGGACCCGCACACTTGAAACATTTGGTGTCGCATCGGCACGCATGCGACATGTGGCCGAACCGCTGGCAATTAAAGCATGTCAGCGGCCCGCGACTGCCGCGGAAGTGCTCGACTTGAATCGAGCACCGGCAAACCTTCTTGATGTCGTTCGGGAGAGGAGCTCTGGGAGTCCTCTCCACGTTGACGACGAAGCGACCGATGAGGACCCTTTTGCCGTCCTCCATCGCCGTCATCTGCCGGACGGTCCTGACCACGAACCCCTTCGCAGTCAGGTCCGCCGACACGTCCTCCGCCGTATAGCCACGCCCAACTCCCTTCAGGAAAAGGCGCATCCCCTGCACCGACTCCAGGAGCTGGGTGTGATACTGGACGCCAGCGTCGTCCAGCACCTTTGTTGCAGCCCTGTGGTGCTCCGCCGAATGGACCACCACTCTGGTGGAGGCCCGACGGACCTCCAGCTCATAGTCATCGCCCATGACCTTACTCAGTTCATTGGCGATGACCTTATGCGACACGATGCCGTACACCACTATCGGTGATACGCGAGACCGTGTCCTAGCTCCGTTGCCGGAATTATTTCCGGCCTGACCTTTCTGTTGGGCCTTTCCACCGGCCCCGCCGTTAGCATTCGAGGAAGTCTTCTTCCTCTTTGCCCTGCGGCGGGTAACCTCCGTGAACCTTCCCTCTTGGTCCGGGCTATCCTCGTCGGACGAGGCGAGGATAGATGCCGAGCGGTCGGCTAGCATGGCGTCAGCGGGGCCAACGTCCTTCTTAGCTGCAATTTTTCTCTTGCCACGGGCACCCTCCGTGGCCTCCATCGCCTCTGGGGCTGTGGATTTATGGCCCTGCAAAGGGCCGTTTTCCCCAGCCACACTCGAAGCCACCGTTGCCCCCAAGCCCGATGCGGAGGAGGGCAGAACATCCTCCACACCATCCAGGGGGACAGAGGCGCCGACGACGGCGACATTTCCCTTCGCCAGAAGGGGAGCAGAACTGTTATTTTGCACTCCTTTATTAGAGGCCCGTGCAGATTTTCCCCGCTTAGTTTTAGGATTTGCTTCTTCGGCCTCCAGGGCGGCAGCAACTGGAGCCGATTTAGCCAAATCCTTTAACCCTTGCGGTGTGACTTTTCCGAAGCCGCTGGGCGGCTCGACCCGGCCGATTTGGAGGCTCCCTTCTTCAAGGGCAGCCGAACCAATAAGCCCGCTCGGGCTGTCAAGAGCTTTCTCCGGCCTTGCCGGAGTCCCCAGAGACGAGCCGCTAAGCGGACACGACCGAGAAATATGGAGGCCCCCTTCTTGAAGGGCAGCCGACACCGTTGACCTGGTAAGGTCCATGGCCATGTTGGCCAAAAATATGGGAGAGGCCCTATTCAGGGCCACGACCAGCAAGAACTAGCCCAGGCGGCTAGTTCAAGCAGCTCGGAGACTGCCAAGTGATAAGAAGGGACTAAGTTAGCCTTCCCTTGGAAGCCACGACCCAAAAAAACAGCGAAAAGTCTTAATTCACAGAATAGCCTCACTCGGGGCTTTCCGCAAACAAATGACAATCGCAAAAATCACTCGTAAGCACGTAGTGCGTGAATTTTGAAAGTACTAATCAGGTAGCCAATCAAAAATCGGGACTCTCAGCGAGCATTTGGGCGCACCATGATTTGCTAAAGGCATATGTCAGCAAACTCTCTCTCTCTCTTTCTACTCTTCTACATTCCCTTATTGATCGACCCAAATCATCCGGTTGATACTACCACCTGGATTACCAGATATAGCTGGAATACCAGAGAAAGGGGGAGTAATTTCAAGGTTACTGGAGACAAATGGTTGGCCGGCTAGAGGAAACGCGTTACCATTGGCTGTTGCCTGTGACGTAGCTATAATGGCAAGCGTAGGGAAAAAGATAGAAGAGTAACGTCTAACTATATGGCCGGAGTGTTTTTTAAACTTTCATTTATTTATGTAATGTATAAGAAACATAATACAGAAAATATATAAACAATATACAAAGTTATTCTCAAAAGAAAATTCATAACATAGAACAATTACACAGTACACTTCGTTCACTTCAATCCTTTCTTTGCAGCTGATCTCTCAGCTAGCCTACGGCATGCAAGTGTGTTTAAAAAGCGAATTCGAATGAATGTTGTTGTCCTCACGTAAAACATGACAGCATTTTTATTAACAAGTGGAAATTTTCCTTGCAATATCCTAGTAAGTGATTGTATAACTTTGGGGGATTTTGCCATATGTCCACCACGAAAATTGTAAAAAATTACTACAAATAATTGCACCCTATAAAACCACTGATCGGGTGGGTCGTTTAGATCACCTATTGAAAGGATTTAAATCGAACTCATGTTGGAAAATGCATCTTCCTTTATTTGAAGATGCTGTTGTGTTGAGTGACCTAAGTTGCAGTCGTATTTCTTACATTTGAATGCAATATAGCCAGCAAGATACCTAAGACCTTCTAAAGGTAAATCAACTTGGGATGGAATACTGTCTTTTTCACCTTCAATGGTATTATACACATAAATCTCTTACTCAATTCTGCCCTTCCAAGAGTGAAGCCAGGTCATTTTTTCAGCTTTTCCATCAAAATGACGATGAGTAAGAAAGTATTCCTCGTTATCATCTACTTTAACAATGTACTGCGCGCAATGCACTCGCTCTTCAGTATTATTTTCGACTACAAACACACTTCTTTCCGGCACTTCTCGCCTTTCTTGCCATTATAGTTACGTCATGACATCATGTGACCGTCGAAAAGAAAAAAGAGAAAGTTCGCGTTGTGAGACCCATGTGGTGTTGTGTAGTGTTTAGAGTGTTGGGCTCACCACGATCCGAAGAGACACCCGGTTCGAATTCTTCAGTAGGATATTTTCCGAGGACGTCCGGCCCCCTATTTGTGCGTGTTGGAACTAAGGAGACGAGGACGAGCCAATCAGAAAAAGAGTAATTTGTAGCGCGCTCAAATCCTTCGGAAGGGACGTTAAGCCGCTGGCCCCCGTGGTGTTCTTCGTCAAGAGCAGGCTCAATGCCGGCACCAGGTTTCTCTCCTCCCTTCCTATCCGGCTATTAATTGCACTATCTCTTATATATACATTGCGCATAGGCAAGAGGCGAATCAACAGAGCGTCAGACCAGATAAGAAGAAAAATAAGAGAAGTCCGAAGAAATTAAAAAGATCTGAGGAGCTACGTGAAATGCGCCTCTTCGTCTGTATTACCATGAATGTCAGTGCATCAGAATTTAAACCATTGTGTGAATGCGCTCAGCAATGTCAGCGTTAATTGATCTATGAATGTTTTGGATGTTGGTGGATATATGATTGAATGAGGCAACTGCGAATGTAAATATGAACAAAGGCACGAATGCTGGTGTGATTGTGTTTTAATTTGGCTATGAATGTGACTCGGAATCAACGCTCTTGCTTGTGTCGCGATATGCTGTGATCATTTTGAACGCGAATTCATCCGATTTTTTATTCGGACGAAATCGTACATTGCGTACGAGTTCATCCGGTGATTTTCGTCAGCCATAAGCATCCAATATGGGCGTCACATTGAATTTGCGGTTATGGAAAAAAAATATTCATGTATTCAATCCTTGCAAATCAAAGAGATCAATGGGAACATTCTATATTTGCATCGACATGTCAAAAGGGGAAGTCTTACCCAACGGCAATGCAGCTAGTAACATTATGGGGAGGCAATCCTATTAGATCAAACAGCTCTAGGTAAATAAGTAGTTAATGAGAATGATTGCTATAGAAGTCACGAAACGGTTGGTGAAAAGTGTTGCGCTTTTTGCCTCCTACCTAGCCGTCATCAGCGGTGATCCATCGATTGATGATTCTAAGAAGTAGAAGAGTGTCCTTTCTGTTTCGTACTTCATTATCATCAGACATGGCCTATTCGCGGCTCTCTTTATTTGGTATGTAAAAAGACCCTCCTTCTCAAATTAATTACTTTCTGATATTCCAACTGGTTTTCTGAGTGTAAAAAACACAATTTTGCATTATTGATTATTCCGCTTTCATAATTACCGCTTTATGTAACATTACTCACAAAATTTACGTGTTAATCGAATTTTTTTTCTGGCATTCGGTTCATCCTTTACGTCATATATAGGCTACCTAGGATTCGATTTAAATCGGTAAACATTTAATTCGTAAAAACTTCAAAATCGTCGAAAATGAATTGTCGTCGATAAATGTCGATTTTCCACTACTACATTTTCTATGAAATTATTCGTCAAGGTTTTTAAATTTTCTTTATCACACTCAAACGTGATAATTTTATCGCCGAATGTCCGGAACGAAGGAGAAAATCGGCATTTGACATCCACACTTCATTCGATATTCCAAACCCTTTCTAAGATCCCTTATGTCTTAAGGATCCATACTGAGTTGACACGGATGCAGGACAAAACGATATGATCGGCCTAATACAATCCGTCTTTAATCTCGACCGCATCGGATACTCCAAACGCGCATTTGGTCGCTTAAACGATATGAACAGCCTCCATACTCTTACAATGCTGAAGCATCGTTCCATGTGCGGGCGTACTCTGGGCTTTTTTGTACACTCATCAACGCTTGCCACTCAACAAGATAAGATTTTTTCTTCTAGATATTTCTGTAGGTGTGCACTATATAGACGTCACATTAATTATGTTATTGAATGGTTACAATTTCTCCAATAAGAGGCGTGATTTAACGAATAAAATTTATTTGTGATTTACTCTGAAAAATTAGCTGTTCCAGGCTGGTGGGCCAAGCCAACTACAACGCAATCACTTAAGTATAAGAGCAACAAAAAAATCCTGTATGCGGCAAGTCTTATTTTAGTGTATCAAGTTTCAGTAAAATTTAATTGAACGAATCTAATTTGTATAGATATATTGATAGAAATCGATAAAATGTATTAAAATAAACAAAGGTTCCGTCGTTCATTTTTTGAAAAATAAACCTTGATTTCAATCGTCGAATTTTGAGAAAAATTAACTTCGAATACTACCAAGCCTAGTCATGTGTTATATGCCATGCGGAAATTTAGAATTCAATCGTTGCCTGCCGCCTTTCGCAACAAAAGGATCGCGTTACCATGGATACAAATTTAGTCTTTGAAGTTCGCTGAGAACACACGGGATGGATCCGATATTTTATTTCCTCATCATAATCATGGCTGTGTTGGCCTTGCTGGAGACACATGCTGAGAGGTTTGTACCTTTAGTGTTTTGGATTACTAGCCATATTCTTATCTCAATGATACCCCCTGGACGAACTAATATAGCTGATATTATCCAATTCATCCAAATATAACGTGGTAAGCGACGAATTTCGTCAAAATAACTCTCCCATGAAGATGAAATATTGGGAGATTCTGCCGTGCAAACTCCCTTCTAAGACTTAAGATCCACGCCGCCCACGTTTACATGAGCCAAATTTATGGACTATCAAATCCTTGTAAAATCTCGTGTGTCTATCCGTCATAGTTTTTAAGACACTTCCAGATGGAATTAAGAGCTTAAACTTTCAATACGCTCAAAACTCCATCAATTGTGGCCGAGAAAAATGAAATAACCCTGAAAAGGTCCCAGGTTTGACTCAAGGAGACGATTATTTTTTCCCATAGGTTTACACAGGATTTTCCATTTTTCAAGGTGCAGGATTTTTTCCTTCATTGATCAATTAATATGGACCAATTTTTCTGTTTGCTTAATTCGACGCCTATAACTATAAAATATCTTATACTTGCAATGTTTACAATGTGTCAGAAATTGAAAATTTGTTTACTTTTTCGTACTCCTTCCGAGTTTTGCAAAGGTATTGTTGCCTACGATTCAATTAGCATCCATTATGCCTTCAGATAGACGAAAGAATTAAGTTATTCGTTTCGCGCTTATAATGAAACAGCAAAATTATTGCTGTAGCAACGTCTAACTCAATAGATTGCAACGTTAATAATTGCAGATAATTATTATGCAGTAAACTTCTTTATTTCGATACCGAAATTTTACCCTTATCGTAAGTAAAATCATCATATTCTACATGTTTAATGTTTATCAACGTAAATTGGCCTACGCGTCAGTATGAAATTTCATGATAAGGAGAATATGGGTTATATCTAATAAATGATAAATAACACCTTGTGAAATACAAAAATCCTTGTGTGGGCAAAATTCATGAGGAAAAATGAAATAAATGGTTGAGTTAACTGTTTATGAAAAAAATTAATGTATTTCAATGAAAAACAGTTATAAAGCATTATTAATATAAAACTTCGAAAACATTGCTGAGTATCATTATAATGCTCTCTAGGATGTCTTTTAAACATATAGATTTCAGAGTGCCAGACGAACAAGTCGAGTGAGGTGGAAGGAACCATTAATAGAGCAATCCTATCGACACACATCGCCCTCAAGGACGAGGAGTGGGAAATTCTACGGGCGAAATTTGCCACCAATTCTGAAATGAATGATCAACAGCCTCAGTTGAGGGGGCTCCAAAAGTGTGGTTTGAGTGTTGGCCTCAGCATAAGATCTGCTATAGCGACAACCGGAATAAATTCTTCTAAGGAGAATTCCGAAGACGCTCCGGCCCTCTATTTGTGCGTTGCTATTACGCGACGAGGATGAGAAAACGAGAAATATTGAGGAGACCGCACAAAGCAACACCCCGTCCTTCGGAAGGGACGTTAAGCAGTTGGCCCCACTGGTGTATTTCGCAAGAGTAGGATAATGCCGGCACCGGGTTTCTCTCATCCCTTCACAGCCTGCCATGGTGTCTACAACTTGCTGATGGGCAAAACTTAAGTAATGAATAAAATCACTACTGACAGCTTAGTAGCAATACTGGAAAGCTGATTGAGGAAAGCCGGTGATGGCTGGCTTCCACCAAACCCTGCATCCTCAGTTGAAGGAATATTCTCTCTCATGAACAAAATTTGGTCGAATGAATAATCGAGAATAAGCATCGATACTATGAAAGCAATGCTAATCGTGCGTGTGAACTTTGACATGACGTGTAGTGATTTCTATGACAAAATTGTAAAGAATAAAAGTTTGTTAAAGAAAATAAGCTCGGCAGAAAAACATAACTTAGCTTAACTACTAAACATTGATAATAAGTAAAGATTTTTTAGTATTTATTCCTTAAGTGTTCGTTTCTTTTTAAACTGTATAAATACAATTATACATTCTGTATTGCTAAAGAGCAAGAAATGTAAGTTTCTATGGTAAATAAACAAAAATGAAGGACTTAGAAAAAGGAGGTTTTATGCACTTCTTATCATTAGACTTTTATTTTTAGTCAATAAAGGAAATATTTAATTCCATCAAAATGGTCCCTAGAATTAGCATGTTATTTATCTAATTTTTAAATAATTTGGTTCCACACTGTTTGATTCTTTTATATATATATATATATATATATATATATATATATATATATTGCTACAGAAAAGAGATCAAAAGATCTTATCTAACGTTCATATTTAATTAAAAAAACCCTATCAGTATGGGTTATAATTAATAAATGATAAATAACACCTTGTGAAATGCAAAAATCCTTGTGTGGGCAAAACTCAAATCCTTGTAAAATCTCGTGTGTCTATCTGTCACAGTTATTAAGACACTTCCAGATGGAATTAAGAGCTAAAACTTTCAATACGCTCAAAACTCCATCAATTGTGGCCGAGAAAAATGAAATAACCCTGAAAAGGTCCCAGGTTTGACTCAAGGAGACGATTATATTTTCCCAGAAGTTTACACAGGATTTTCGATTTTTCAAGGTGCAGGATTTTTTCCTTCATTGATCAGTTAAATATCTTATTAATTAAATATAATCTTATTAATTAAATATCTTATTCTTGCAATGTTTACAAAGTGTCAGAAATTGAAATTTTTTTTACTTTTTCGTACTCTTTCCGGGTGTTGCAAAGGCATTGTGGCCTCCGATTCAATTAGCATCCATTAAGCCTTCAAATAGACGAAAGAATTAAGTTATTCGCTTCGCGCTTATTATGAAACAGCAAAATTATTGCTGTAGCAACGTCAAACCCAATAGATTGCAACGTTAATAATTGCAGATAATTATTATGCAGTAAACTTCTTTATTTCGATACCGAAATTTTACCTTTACCGTAAGTAAAATCATCATATTCTACATGTTTAATGTTTATCAACGCAATTAGGCCTACGCGTCAGTTTGCAATTTCATGATAAGGAGAATATGGGTTATAATTAATAAATGATTAATAACACCTTGTGAAATGCAAAAATCCTTGTGTGGGCAAAACTCATGAGGAAGAATGAAATAAATGGTTGAGTTAACTGTATATGAAAAAATGCATACATTTTTGAGAAAAACAGTTATAAAGCATTAATAATATAAAACTTCGAAAACATTGCTGAGTATCAATATAGTGCTCTCTAAGATGTCTTTTAAACATATAGATTTCAGAGTGCCAGACGAACAAGTCGAGTGAGGTGGAAGGAACCATTAATAGAGCAATCCTTTCGACACCCATCGCCCTCAAGGACGAGGAGTGGGAAATTCTACGGGCGAAATTTGCCTCCAATTCTGAAATGAATGATCAACAGCCTTAGTTGAGGGGGATCCGAAAGTGTGGTTTGAGTGTTGGCCTCAGCATAAGATCTGCTATAGCGACTACCGGAATAAATTCTTCTAAGGAGAATTCCGAAGACGCTCCGGCCCTCTATTTGTGCGTTGCTATTAGGCGACGAGGATGAGAAAACGATAAATATTGAGGAGACCGCACAAAGCAACACCCCGTCCTTCGGAAGGGCCGTTAAGCAGTTGGCCCCCCTGGTGTATTTCGCAAGAGTAGGCTATTGCCGGCACCGGGTTTCTCTCCTCCCTTCACAGCCTGCCGTGGTGCCTAAAACTTGCCGATGGGCAAAACTTAAGTAATAAATAAAATCACAACTGACAGCTTAGTAGCAATGCTGGAAAGCTGATTGAGGAAAGCCGGTGATGGCTGGCTTCCACCAAACCCTGCATCCACAGTTGAAAGAATATTCTCTCTCATGAACAAAATTTGGTCGAATGAAAAATCGAGAATAAGCATCGATACTATGAAAGCAATGCTAAACGTGCGTGTGAGCTTTGACATGACGTGTAGTGATTTCTACGACAAAATTGTAAAGGATAAAAGTTTGTTAAAGAAATTAGGCTCTGTAGAAAAACATAACTTAGCTTAACTACTAAACATTGATAATAAGTGAAGATTTTTTTAGTATTTATTGCTTTAGTGTTCGTTTCTTGTTTAAACCGTATAAATACAATTATACTTTCTGTATTACTGAAATGCAAGAAATGTAAGTTTCTATGGTAAATAAACAAGAATGAAGAACTTAGAAAAAGTAGGTTTTATGCACTTCTTATCATTCGACTTTTATTTTTAGTCAATAAAGCAAATATTTAAATCCATCAAAATGGTCCCTAGAATTAGCATGTTATTTATCTAATTTTTAAATAATTTGGTTCCTCACTGTTTGATTCTATTATATATATATATATATATATATATATATATATATATATATATATATATATATTGCTACCGAAATGAGATCAAAAGATCTTATCTAACGGTAACATTGAATTAAAAAACCCTATCTGTATCGTAGGTAAAACAATTATTTAAAAATTGTCTTCTGCCTTCTAATAGACTTGTAAATACTGAGTAGCGTTTCTGTCTTTTTAGTTGAAACTTATCGCTCAACATTTAAAAAACAATGTCAAGTTAACGATTAATTTTTATACACTAAAATATTTCGTAATTATTTTAATCTGTAGAATGGGTGAAATAAAAATATTCGGCAACAAATATAAAAGAAGTAGTGTACTATTATATTAAAATTGAGAGCTAAATAGAAAAGCTAACGTTTTCATAATAAATTTCATTCCTATTAGGATTACTCTTTCCTTGAAAAAACTATGTTGACGTAGCGGAGAATAATATTTCATTTCAAAAGAGAGCTTTTTGGATTTAAAACGTACACTCTCTCTCTTAAATATCTGCTAAGTATTTTTACCAGAAACCCCAAGTTCCCGGCCGGTCAGAAAGTGCTCAATTACAATGGGGGTTTGTTAATTATATTTACATAATTTTGAAACCTTGCGGTTTTTGTGATTTGCTTATGATAAGTGTCGATTTTCCACTACTACATTTTCTATGAAATTTTTCGTCAAGGTTTTTAAATTTTCTTTATCACACTCAAACGTGATAATTTCATCGCCGAATGTCCGGAACGATGGAGAAAATCGGCATTTGACATCCACACTTCATTCGATATTCCAAACCCTTTCTAAGATCCCTTATGTCTTAAGGATCCATACTGAGTTGACACGGATGCAGGACAAAACGATATGATCGGCCTAGTACACTCCGTCTTTAATCTCGACCACATCGGATACTCCAAACGCGCATTTGGTCGCTTAAACGATAAGAACAGCCTCCATACTCTTACAATGCTGAAGCATCGTTCCATGTGCGGGCGTACTCTGGGCTTTCTTGTACACTCATCAACGCTTGCCACTCAACAAGATAAGATTTTTTCTTCTAGATATTTCTGTAGGTGTGCACTATATTGACGTCACATTAATTTTGTTATTAAATGGTCACAATTTCTCGAATAAGAGGCGTGGTTTAACGAATAAAATTTATTTGTGATTTACTCTGAAAAATTAGCTGTTCCAGGCTGGTGGGCCAAGCCAACTACAACGCAATCACTAAAGTATAAGAGCAACAAAAAAATCCTGTATGCGACAAGTCTTATTTTAATGTATCAAGTTTCAGTAAAATTTAATTGAAAGAATCTAATTTGTATAGATTTATTAATAGAAATCGATAAAATGTATTAAAATAAACGTAGATCTTCGTCGTTCATTTTTAGATAAATAAACCTTGTTTTCAATCGTAGAATTTTGAGAAAAATTAATTTCGAAAACTACCAAGCCTAGTCATGTGTTATATGCCATGCGGAAATTTTGAATTCAATTGTTGCCTGCGCCTTTCGCAACAAAAAGATCGCATTACCAAGGATACAAATTTAGTCTTTGAAGATCGCTGAGAACACACGGGATGGATCCGATATTTTATTTCCTCATCTTAATCATGGCTGTGGTGGCCTTCCTGGAGACACATTCTGAGAGGTTTGTACCTTTAGTGTTTTGGATTACTAGCCATATTCTTATGCCAATAATACCCCCTGGACGAACTAATATAGCTGATATTATCCAATTCATCCAAATATAACGTGGTAAGCGACGAATTTCGTCAAAATAACTCTCCCATGAAGATGAAATAATGGGAGATTCTGCCCTGCAAACTCCCGTCTTAGACTTAAGATCCACGCCGCCCACGTTTACATGAGCCAAATTTATTGACTATCAAATCCTTGTAAAATCTCGTGTTTCTATCCGTCATAATTTTTAAGACACTTCCAGATGGAATTAAGAGCTTAAACATTCAATACGCTCAAAACTCCATCAATTGTGGCCGAGAAAAATGAAATAACCCTGAAAAGGTCCCAGGTTTAACTCAAGGAGACGATTATATTTTCCCATAAGTTTACACAGGATTTTCGATTTTTCAAGGTGCAGGATTTTTTCCTTCATTGCTCAGTTAAATATCTTATTAATTAAATATCTTATTCTTGGAATGTTTACAATGTGTCAGAAATTGAAAATTTGTTTACTTTTTCGTACTCTTTCCGGGTGTTGCAAAGGCATTGTGGCCTCCGATTCAATTAGCATCCATTATGCCTTCAAATAGACGAAAGAATTAAGTTATTCGCTTTGCGCTTATTATGAAACAGCAAAATTATTGCTGTAGCAACGTCAAACCCAATAGATTGCAACGTTAATAATTGCAGATAATTATTATGCAGTAAACTTCTTTATTTCGATACCGAAATTTTACCTTTACCGTAAGTAAAATCATCATATTCTACATGTTTAATGTTTATCAACGCAATTAGGCCTACGCGTCAGTTTGCAATTTCATGATAAGGAGAATATGGGTTATAATTAATAAATGATTAATAACACATTGTGAAATGCAAAAATCCTTGTGTGGGCCAAACTCATGAGGAAAAATGAAATAAATGGTTGAGTTAACTGTATATGAAAAAAATGCATGTTATTCTATGAAAAACAGTTATAAAGCATTAATAATATAAAACTTCGAAAACATTGCTGAGTATCATTATAATGCTCTCTAAGATGTCTTTTAAACATATAGATTTCAGAGTGCCAGACGAAGAAGTCGAGTGCGGTGGAAGGAACCATTGATAGAGCAATCCTATCGACACCCATCGCCCTAAAGGACGAGGAGTGGGAAATTTTACGGGCGAAATTTGCCACCAATTCTAAAATGAATGAACAACAGCCTCAGTTGAGGGGGATCCGAAAGTGTGGTTTGAGTGATGGCCTGAGCATAAGATCTGCTATAGCGACAACCGGAATAAATTCTTCTAAGGAGAATTCCGGCCCTCTATTTGTGCGTTGCTCTTAGGCTACGAGGATGAGAAAACGAGAAATATTGAGGAGACCGCACAAAGTAACACCCCGTCCTTCGGAAGGGACGTTAAGCAGTTGGCCCCCCTTTGCAAGAGTAGGCTAATTCCGGCACCGGGTTTCGCTCCTCCCTTCACAGCCTGCCATGGTGCCTAAAACTTGCCCATGGACAAAACTTAAGTAATGAATAAAATCACTACTGACAGCTTAGTAGCAATGCTGGAAACCTGATTGAGGAAAGCCGGTGATGTCTGGCTTCCACCAAACCCTGCATCCTCAGTTGAAAGAATATTCTCTCTCATGAACAAAATTTGGTCGAATGAAAAATCGAGAATAAGCATCGATACTATGAAAGCAACGCTAATCGTGCGTGTGAACTTTGACATGACGTGTAGTGATTTCTATGACAAAATTGTAAAGGATAAAAGTTTGTTAAAAAAAATAAGCTCGGCAGAAAAACATAACTTAGCTTAACTACTAAACATTGATAATAAGTAAAGATTTTTTAGTATTTATTGCTTTAGTGTTCGTTTTTTGTTTAAACTGTATAACTACAATTATACTTTCTGTATTACTGAAATGCAAGAAATGTAAGTTTCTATGGTAAATAAACAAGCATGAAGAACTTATAAAAAGCAGGTTTTATGCATTTCTTATCATTCGACTTTTATTATTTATTCAATAAAGCAAATATTTAATTCCATCAAAATGGTCCCTAGAATTGGCATGTTATTTATTTAATTTTTAATAAATTGGTTCCTCACTGTTTGATTCTATTATATATTTATTGCTACCGAAATGAGATCAAAAGATCTTATCTAACGGTAATATTTAATTAAAAAACCCTATCTGTATCGTAGTTAAAATAATTATTTAAAAATTGTCTTCTTCCTTCTAATAGACTTGTAAATACTGAGTAGCGTTTCTGTCTTTTAGTTGAAACTTATCGCTCAACTTTTAAAAAACAATGTCAAGTTAACGATTAATTTTTATACACTTAAATATTTCGTAATTATCTTAATCTGTAGAATGTGTGAAATAAAAATATTCGGCAACAAATATAATAGAAGTAGTGTACTATTATATTAAAATTGAGAGCTAAATAGAAAAGCTAACGTTTTCATAATAAATTTCATTCCTATTAGGATTACTCTTTCCTTGAGAAAACTATGTTGACGTAGCGGAGAATAATTTTTCATTTCAAAAAAGAGCTTTTTGGATTTAAAACGTTCTCTCTCTCTTAGATGTCTGCTAAGAATTTTTACCAGAAATGTGGGCCGTACCTCGTGGTAACACCCAAGTTCCCGGCTGATCAGAAAGTGCTCAATTACAATAAGAGTTTGTTAATTATATTTACATAATAATCCTCTTCCTTTCTTGCTAGAAGTACTTGATCATCTGCGTATTTTACTGTTCTTATAATCCTTCCTCCAATTTTGAAATCCACTGCGCCTTCTAAAGCTTCTTGCATTAGACTTTCTCCATATATATTGAATAGTGTTGGCGATAGGCAGCAACCTTGTCTTACTCCTCTACCGATATTTATTCCGCAGGTGTCCACATTCTCAAACCTGATCTTTTCAATTTGATTCTCATATAGATTCCTAATCAGTCTCCTGTCTTTCCAGTCTACACCTATATCCTTTAATATCTTCATCAACATTACCCAATTTACTCTATCAAAGGCCTTCTGCCAGTCTACGAAACATGCGCAGATATCTTGACTGTATTCTATTGCCCTTTCTGATATGATTCTAACTACTCCTATAGCATCTCTAGTTCCTCGTCCTTTTCTAAAACCGAATTGATCTTCCCCTATTATTTCTTCTGCCTTTTTCTCCAGCCTTTTATTAAGAATCCTCGTGATGATCTTCGATGTGTGTGACAGAAGGCTTATAGTTCTGTAATCTTTACACTGCATTGCCTTTGGCTTCTTCTTTAGAGGGATCATTGGTACTTCTAGGAAATACTGAGGCCACTCTCCCGTGTCGTAAATCTTATTAATTAATTTCGTGATCGCTTTTAGTCCTTCTGATCCTATGACTTTAAGTATCTCAGCCGGTATTCCATCGCTGCCCGTGGCTTTCATCTTCTTTAGTTCCACTATCGCCTTTTCTACTTCGCTCTCCATAATACTTGGTCCTAAGTTGTCTTCTTCAATGTTTTCCTCATTTTCCAGTTCTTTTTGTATATATTAGTATTAATTAATTTTATTTTTTCATTTTTTTCATTATTTATTTATTATTATTATTATTATTATTATTATTATTGTTCTTGTTATTATGATTATTAATTTTATTTTTTTTACTTTTTTGAAGAATAGCTTTAGATTGGGTAGAGCTTCTGTACAGCATGAGCAATAGTTGTTTTTTTCCTCCTAAGACTAAACTAAATATAATAAGTAACTAAATATCTAATAAAATAATCTAACTAATTATAAAATATGGGGTTGTTAAAAAATATAAAAAAAGAGAGTAGAGAGCGAAAATCGATTTCGGGAGCATCACAAAACGACCCTTTTCAGGCAATATTAGTGGACTCATTTTAACTTATACTGCTGAGACCATATGAACGCATGAAGTATGAGTATTTTCTCTCTACTTAAATCAATAACTAAAGAAAAATATCCAATCTACAGAATTACTCCAATTCCTTAAAATAATGTATTTATTGGAGTGATATAAACCACCCTTTTTAAAATAGTCGTTCGAAAAATTGTCCCGTTTTTTCCGTTTTTCTACATGGGAAATGTCCCGTTTTCGCCTTGTTGTGATATGGTCAACCTACTTATAGGTGAGTTAAAAGTTTGAAGATGCACTGTGAAAGGATATTTTCTTGTTTTTGAAAAACTTTCACTTCGGGAACAGAAATAAAAAGACTATCACGCAGTAAGTTATAGGCGAAAGGAACAGCAGATTATTAGATTGGTAAGATATTTTTCTAATTATCTACAGTCGTGATCTATTTTTCCTTTGTGCATTTGCAAATTAATTTGAAAAAAATAAAGAATGATTTCATGAATATTTTTGTTTAATTGTAATTGTAATTTCTACAGATGTTATAGGTTCCCAAAAATTTGATTGTTTTGCCAATTTTCTGTAATGTTATTTAAAATATTTTTAAAAATTTCTTGCGTCATTCTGAAATACTAAAAAAAAATTTCCTATTCAACCCTATCTGTATCGTAGGTAAAACAACTATTTAAAAATTGTCTTCCGCCTTCTAATAGACTTGTAAATACTGAGTAGCGTTTCTGTCTTTTTAGTTGAAACTTATCGCTCAACATTTAAAAAAAACAATGTCAAGTTAACGATTAATTTTTATACACTAAAATAATTCGTATTTATCTTAATCTTTAGAATATATGAAATAAAAATATTCGGCAACAAATATAAAAGAAGTAATGTACTATTATATTAAAATTGAGAGCTAAAAAGAAAAGCTAACGTTTTCATAATAATTTTCATTCCTATTAGGATTACTCTTTCCTTGAAAAAACTATGTTGACGTAGCGGAGAATAATTTTTCATTTCAAAAAAGAGATTTTTGGATTTAAAACGTACTCTCTCTCTCTTAAATGTCTGCTATGTATTTTTACCAGAAATGTGGGCCGTACCTCGTGGTAACACCCAATTTCCCGGCTGGTCAGAAAGTGCTCAATTACAATGGAGGTTTGTTACATATATTTACATAATTTTGATACCTTGCGGTTTTTGTGATTTGCTTATGAACTTAAAATTAATATAATTACTTAAAAATACAATACAATAAACATGAAAAAATACAGAAAAAATGTATGTACATTAGTAAGGTAGTTTAGTCAAGAAGATACCAAATACCTACTGTTATTTTTTGTATATATTAGTATTTATTTATTTTATTTTTTCATTTTTTTCATTATTTATTTATTTATTATTATTATTATTGTTCTTGTTATTATGATTATTATTTTTCTTTTTTTTTACTTTTTTGCAGAATAGCTTTAGATTGGGTAGAGCTTCTGTACAGCATGAGCAATATTTGTTTTTTTCCTCCTAAGACTAAACTAAATATAATAAGTAACTAAATATATAATAAAATAATCTAAGTAATTATAAAATATGGGGTTGTTAAAAAACATAAAAAAAGAGAGTAGAGAGCGAAAATCGATTTCGGTAGCATCACAAAACGACCCTTTTCTGGAAATTTTAACTTATACTGCTGAGACCATATGAACGCATGAAGTATGGATATATAAATAAATAACTAAAGATAAATATCCAATCTACAGAATTACTCCAATTCCTTAAAATCATGTATTTATTGGAGTGATATAAACCACCCTTTTTAAAATAGTCGTGCGAAAAATTGTCCCGTTTTGTCCTGTTTTCTACATGGGAAATATCCCGTTATCGCCTTGTTGTGATATGGTCAGCCTACTTATAGGTGAGTTAATAGTTTGAAGATGCACTGTGAAAGGTTATTTTCTTGTTTTTGAAAAACTTTCACTTCGGGAACAGAAATATAAAAACTATCACGCAGTAAGTTATAGGCGAAAGGAACAGCAGATTAAAAGATCTATTTTTCCTTTGTGCATTTGCAATTTAATTTGAAAAAAATAAAGAATGATTTCATGAATATTTTTGTTTAATTGTAATTGTAATTTCCACAAATGTTATACGTTCCCAAAAATTTGATTGTTTTGCCAATTTTCTGTGATGTTATTTAAATATATTTTTTAAAATTTCTTGCGTCATTCTGATATACTAAAAAATTTTGTCCTATTCAATGTACCAGGTCATCGCACGAATTCGTTCAAGACAAAAAATCGGATGAATCTGCCTCCAGTATGACCACAGCCTTACGTCTCTGTACGTAAACATAAATACTGGCGTATACACGTGTACGTCCGTAATAAGTGTCCGTACATCTGCGTGAGCATGTGAGCTTCTTAATCATTATTTTTATTTATTTATGATGACTTCGTTAACAAACTTCACGGCCCTTGACAATAAGAAATACGAACACTTACGACCATTGGCTACGACGGGATTCGAACCCGCGGCAGACGTACACGATTACTATCCCCTCAATAAATACGCCAAACGCATTAAACCCTTAATAAATAGGCCCCTAGTGTTTCTTATTGTAGTAAGGAAATTAAGGAACCGAAATCCATGCTTTCGCAGACGGCTTTAAGGTTTTCCGTACCGCGTTAACTCACAATAACCCCGTCACAGATTAATAACGTAGATTTATACATATATATTTAAACTATAAAATTGAGAAAAAGAGGAGTGGAAATTGAATATATCAAAGATAGAATTGCTATCGCAGGTATTACTTAGGCGATAATAAAAGATTGATTTGCTATACTTATTATTCATTTTATGAGATTCGAAAAATATGCCCCCCCCCCCCCCCGTATTCCTTACGGGGTCTTCAAATTCAATAGTAGATTTTGAACCAATTATTATATAATTAATAATAATATTATTATAATTACGAATGATAGTAAAAATATTGTGATGTTTAGCAACAAATGCTTTCGTTAAAGATGATACTACTTTCGGTAAAAATATTCTACCAAAGTTTTAATGAAACCGATAAAACGTAACATGTTTGTAGTGGACTGAACTAATCATGCAGGGATTAGGTCAGCAAACTCTCTCTCATTCTCTCTTTCTAACATTCTACATTCACTTATGTATCGATCCAAACCATCCGGTTGATACTACTAGCTGGAAGACCAGACAAAGTTGGAGCCGGTGGTGCACTGGTTCGAGTTTTGGGCCCACCATGATTTGCTAAAGGCATATGTCAGCAAACTCTCTCTCTCTCTCTTTCTACCCTTCTACATTCCCTTATTGATCGACCCAAATCATCCGGTTCATCCTACCACCTGAAATACCAGATATAGCTGGAATACCAGAGAAAGGGGGAGTAGTGTCAAGGTTACTAGAGACTAATGGTTGGCCCACTAGAGGAAACGCGCTACCATTGGCTGTTGCCTGTGACGTAGCTATAATGGCAAGCGTAGGGAAAAGGATAGAAGAGAAACGTCTAACTACATGGCCGGAGAGTTTTTTAAACTTTCATTTATTTATGTAATGTATAAGAAACATAATACAGAAAATATATAAACAATATACAAAGTTATTCTCAAAAGAAAATTCATAACATAAAACAATTACACAGTAGACTTCGTTCACTTCAATCCTTTCTTTGCAGCTGATCTCTCAGCTTGCCTACGGCATGCAAGTGTGTTTAAAAAGCGAATTCGAATGAATGTTGTTGTCCTCACGTAAAACATGACAGCATTTTTATTAACAAGTGGAAATTTTCCTTGCAATATCCTAGTAAGTGATTGTATAACTTTGGGAGATTTTGCCATATGCCCACCACGAAAATTGTCAAAAATTACTCCAAATAATTGCACCGTATAAAACCACTTATCGGGTGGGTCGGTTAGATCACCTATTGAAAGGATTTAAATCGAACTCATGTTGGAAAATGCATCTTCCTTTATTTGAAGATGCTGTTGTGTTGAGTGACCTAAGTTGCAGTCGTATTTCTTACATTTGAATGCAATATAGCCAGAAAGATACCTAAGGGCTTCTAAAAGTAAATCAACTTGGGATGGAATACTGTCTTTTTCACCTTCAATGGTATTATACACATAAATCTCTTACTCAATTCTGCCCTTCCAAGAGTGAAGCCAGGTCATTTTTTCAGCTTTTCCATCAAAATGACGATGAGTAAGAAAGTATTCCTCGTTATCATCTACTTTAACAATGTACTGCGCGCAATGCACTCGCTCTTCAGTATTATTTTCGACTACAAACACACTTCTTTCCGGCACTTCTCGCCTTTCTTGCCATTATAGTTACGTCATGACATCATGTGACCGTCGAAAAGAAAAAAGAGAAAGTTCGCGTTGTGAGACCCATGTGGTGTTGTGTAGTGTTTAGAGTGTTGGGCTCACCATGATCCGAAGAGACACCCGGTTCGAATTCATCAGTAGGATATTTTCCGAGGACGTCCGGCCCCCTATTTGTGAGTGTTGGAACTAAGGAGACGAGGACGAGCCAATCAGAAAAAGAGTAATTTATAGCACGCTCAAATCCTTCGGAAGCGACGTTAAGCCCCTGGCCCCCGTGGTGTTCTTCGTTAAGAGTAGGCTCAATGCCGGCACCAGGTTTCTCTCCTCCCTTCCTATCCGGCTATTAATAATAATATCTCTTATATATACATTGCGCATAGGCAAGAGGCGAATCAACAGAGCGTCAGACCAGACAAGAGGAAAAATAAGAGCAGTCCGAAGTAATTAAAAAGATCTGAGGAGCTTCGTGAAATGCGCCTCTTCGTCTGTATTACCATGAATGTCAGTGCATCAGAATTTAAACCATTGTGTGAATGCGCTCAGCAATGTCAGCGTTAATTGATCTATGAATGTTTTGGATGTTGGTGGGTATATGATTGAATGAGGCAACTGCGAATGTAAATATGAACAAAGGCACGAATGCTGGTGTGATTGTGTTTTAATTTGGCTATGAATGTGACTCGGAATCAACGCTCTTGCTTGTGTCGCGATATGCTGTGATCATTTTGAACGCGAATTCATCCGATTTTTTATTCGGACGAAATCGTACATTGCGTACGAGTTCATCCGGTGATTTTCGTCAGCCATAAGCATCCAATATGGGCGTCACATTGAATTTGCGCTTATGGAAAAAAAATATTCAAGTATTCAATCCTTGCAAATCAAAGAGATCAATGGGAACATTCTATATTTGCATCGACATGTCAAAAGGGGAAGTCTTACCCAACGGCAATGCAGCTAGTAACATTATGGGGAGGAAATCCTATTAGATCAAACAGCTCTAGGTAAATAAGTAGTTAATGAGAAAGATTGCTATCGAAGTCACGAAACGGTTGGTGAAAAGTGTTGCGCTTTTTGCCTCCTACGTAGCCGTCCTCAGCGGTGATCCATCGATTGATGATGCTAAGGAGTACAAGAGTGTCCTTTCTGTTTCGTACTTCATTATCATCAGACATGGCCTATTCGCGGCTCTCTGTATTTGGTACGTAAAAAGACCCTCCTTCTCAAATTAATTCCTTTCTGCTATTCCAAATGGTTTTCTGAGTGTAAAAAACACACTTTCGCCATATTGATTATTCCGCTTTCATAATTACCGCTTTATGTAACATTACTCACAAAACTTAAGTGTTTATCGAATTTTTTTTCTGGCATTCGGTCCATCCTTAACGTCATATGTAAGCTACCTAGGATTCGATTTAAATCGTTAAATGTCGATAAACATTTAATTCGTAAAAACTTCAAAATCGTCGAAAATGAATTGTCGTCGATAAATGTCGATTTTCCACTACTACATTTTCTATGAAATTATTCGTCAAGGTTTTTAAATTTTCTTTATCACACTCAAACGTGATAATTTTATCGCCGAATGTCCGGAACGAAGGAGAAAATCGGCATTTGACATCCACACTTCATTCGATATTCCAAACCCTTTCTAATATCCCTTATGTCTTAAGAATCCATACTGAGTTGACACGGATGCAGGACAAAACAATATTCTCGGCCTAGTACACTCCGTCTTTAATCTCGACCACATCGGATTCTCCAAACGCGCATTTGGTCGCTTAAACGATATGAACAGCCTCCATACTCTTACAATGCTGAAGCATCGTTCCATGTGCGGGCGTACTCTGGGCTTTCTTGTACACTCATCAACGCTTGCCACTCAACAAGATAAGATTTTTTCTTCTAGATGTTTCTGTAGGTGTGCACTATATTGACGTCACATTAATTTTGTTATTAAATGGTCACAATTTCTCGAATAAGAGGCGTGGTTTAACGAATAAAATTTATTTGTGATTTACTCTGAAAAATTAGCTGTTCCAGGCTGGTGGGCCAAGCCAACAACAACGCAATCACTAAAGTATAAGAGCAACAAAAAAATCCTGTATGCGACAAGTCTTATTTTAATGTATCAAGTTTCAGTAAAATTTAATTGAAAGAATCTAATTTGTATAAATTTATTGATAGAAATCGATAAAATGTATTAAAATAAACGTAGATCTTCGTCGTTCATTTTTAGAAAAATAAACCTTGATTTCAATCGTCGAATTTTGAGAAAAATTAACTTCGAAAACTACCAAGCCTAGTCATGTGTTATATGCCATGCGGAAATTTTGAATTTAATTGTTGCCTGCCGCCTTTCGCAACAAAAGGATCGCGTTACCAAGGATACAAATTTAGTCTTTGATGTTCGCTGAAAACACACTGGATGGATCCGATATTTTATTTCCTCATCATAATCATGGCTGTGGTGGCCTTCCTGGAGACACATTCTGAGAGGTTTGTACCTTTTGTGTTTTGGATTACTAGCCATATTCTTATGCCAATGATACCCCCTGGACGAACTAATATAGCTGATATTATCCAATTCATCCAAATATAACGTGGTAAGCGACGAATTTCGTCAAAATAACTCTCCCATGAAGATGAAATAATGGGAGATTCTGCCCTGCAAACTCCCTTCTGAGACTTAAGATCCACGCCGCCCACGTTTTCATGAGCCCAATTTATGGATCAAAGCCTATCAAATCCTTGTAAAATCTCGTGTGTCTATCTGTCACAGTTATTAAGACACTTCCAGATGAAATTAAGAGCTAAAACTTTCAATACGCTCAAAACTCCATCAATTGTGGCCGAGAAAAATGAAATAACCCTGAAAAGGTCCCAGGTTTGACTCAAGGAGACGATTATATTTTCCCAGAAGTTTACACAGGATTTTCGATTTTTCAAGGTGCAGGATTTTTTCCTTCATTGATCAGTTAAATATCTTATTAATTAAATATAATCTTATTAATTAAATATCATATTCATGCAATATTTACAAAGTGTCATAAATTGAAAATTTGTTTACTTTTTCGTACTCTTTCCGGGTGTTGCAAAGGCATTGTGGCCTCCGATTCAATTAGCATCCATTAGGCCTTCAGATAGACGAAAGAATTAAGTTATTCGTTTCGCGCTTATCATGAAACAGCAAAATTATTGCTGTAGCAACGTCAAACTCAATAGATTGCAACGTTAATAATTGCAGATAATTATTATGCAGTAAACTTCTTTATTTCGATACCGAAATTTTACCTTTATCGTAAGTAAAATCATCATATTCTACATGTTTAATGTTTATCAACGCAAATAGGCCTACGCGTCAGTTTGCAATTTCATGATAAGGAGAATATGGGTTATAATTAATAAATGATAAATAACACCTTGTGAAATTCAAAAATCCTTGTGTGGGCCACATTCATGAGGAAAAATGAAATAAATGGTTGAGTTAACTGTATATGAAAAAAATGCATGTATTTCAATGAAAAAATTATAAAGCATTAATAATATAAAACTTCGAAAACATTGCTGAGTATAATTATGATGCTCTCTAAGATGTCTTTTAAACATATAGATTTCACAGTGCCAGACGAACAAGTCGAGTGAGGTGGAAGGAACCATTGATAGAGCAATCCTATCGACACCCATCGCCCTCAAGGACGAGGATTGGGAAATTCTACGGGCGAAATTTGCCTCCAATTCTGAAATGAATGATCAACAGCCTTAGTTGAGGGGGATCCGAAAGTGTGGTTTGAGTGTTGGCCTCAGCATAGGATCTTCTATAGCGACTACCGGAATAAATTCTTCTAAGGAGAAATCCGGCCCTCTATTTGTGCGTTGCTATTAGGCGACGAGGATGAGAAAACGAGACCACGAGAAATATTGAGGAGACCGCACAAATCAACACCCCGTCCTTCGGAAGGGACGTTAGGCAGTTGGCCCCCCTGGTGTATTTTGCAAGAGTAGGCTAATGCCGGCACCGGGTTTCGCTCCTCCCTTCACAGCCTGCCAAGGTGCCTAAAACTTGCCGATGGGCAAAACTTAAGTAATGAATAAAATCACTACTGACAACTTAGTAGCAATGCTGGAAAGCTGATTGAGGAAAGCCGGTGATGGCTGGCTTCCACCAAACCCTGCATCCTCAGTTGAAAGAATATTCACTCTCATGAACAAAATTTGGTCGAATGAAAAATCGAGAATAAGCATCGATTCTATGAAAGCAATGCTAATCGTGCGTGTGAGCTTTGACATGACGTGTAGTGATTTCTATGACAAAATTGTAAAGGATAAAAGTTTGTTAAAGAAATTAGGCTCTGCAGAAAAACATAACTTGGCTTAACTACTAAACATTGATAATAAGTAAAGATTTTTTAGTATTTATTGCTTTAGTGTTCGTTTCTTGTTTAAACTGTATAAATACAATTATACTTTTTGTATTACTGAAATGCAAGAAATGTAAGTTTCTATGGTAAATAAACAAGAATGAAGAACTTAGAAAAAGGAGGTTTTATGCACTTCTTATCATTCGACTCTTATTTTAATCAATAAAGCAAATATTTAAATCCATCAAAATGGTCGCTAGAATTAGCATGTTATTTATCTAATTTTTAAATAAATTGGTTCCTCACTATTTGATTCTATTATATATACATATTGCTACCGAAATGAGATCAAAAGATCTTATCTAACGGTAATATTTAATTAAAAAACCCTATCTGTATCGTAGGTAAAGCAATTATTTAAAAATTATCTTCTTCCTTCTAATAGACTTGTAAATACTGAGTAGCGTTTCTGTCTTTTTAGTTGAAACTTATCGCTCAACATTTAAAAAACAATGTCAAGTTAACGATTAATTTTTATACACTAAAATAATTCGTATTTATCTTAATCTTTAGAATATATGAAATAAAAATATTCGGCAACAAATATAAAAGAAGTAGTGTACTATTATATTAAAATTGAGAGCTAAATAGAAAAGCTAACGTTTTCATAATAATTTTCATTCCTATTAGGATTACTCTTTCCTTGAAAAAACTATGTTGACGTAGCGGAGAATAATTTTTCATTTCAAAAAAGAGATTTTTGGATTTAAAACGTACTCTCTCTCTTAACTGTCTGCTAAGTATTTTTACCAGAAATGTGGGCCGTACCTCGTGGTAACACCCAATTTCCCGGCTGGTCAGAAAGTGCTCAATTACAATGGGGGTTTGTTACTTATATTTACATAATTTTCATACTTTGCGGTTTTTGTGATTTGCTTATGAACTTAAAATTAATACAATAAATACAATACAATAAACAGGAAAAAATACAGAAAAAATGTATGTACATTAGTAAGGTAGTGTATTCAAGAAGATACCAACTACCTACTGTTATTTTTTGTATATATTAGGATTTATTTATTTTATTTTTTCATTTTTTTCATTATTTATTTATATATTATTATTATTATTGTTCTTGTTATTATCATTATTATTTTTCTTTTTTTTACTTTTTTGCAGAATAGCTTTAGATTGGGTAGAGCTTCTGTACAGCATGAGCAATATTTGTTTTTTTCCTCCTAAGACTAAACTAAATATAATAAGTAACTAAATATATAATAAAATAATCTAAGTAATTATAAAATATGGGGTTGTTAAAAAACATAAAAAAAGAGAGTAGAGAGCGAAAATCGATTTCGGTAGCATCACAAAACGACCCTTTTCTGGAAATTTTAACTTATACTGCTGAGACCATATGAACGCATGAAGTATGGATATATAAATAAATAACTAAAGATAAATATCCAATCTACAGAATTACTCCAATTCCTTAAAATCATGTATTTATTGGAGTGATATAAACCACCCTTTTTAAAATAGTCGTGCGAAAAATTGTCCCGTTTTGTCCTGTTTTCTACATGGGAAATATCCCGTTATCGCCTTGTTGTGATATGGTCAGCCTACTTATAGGTGAGTTAATAGTTTGAAGATGCACTGTGAAAGGTTATTTTCTTGTTTTTGAATAACTTTCACTTCGGGAACAGAAATATAAAAACTATCACGCAGTGTAGTAAGGAAATTAAGGAACCGAAATCCATGCTTTCGCAGACGGCTTTAAGGTTTTCCGTACCGCGTTAACTCACAATAACCCCGTCACAGATTAATAACGTAGATTTATACATATATATTTAAACTATAAAATTGAGAAAAAGAGGAGTGGAAATTGAATATATCAAAGATAGAATTGCTATCGCAGGTATTACTTAGGCGATAATAAAAGATTGATTTGCTATACTTATTATTCATTTTATGAGATTCGAAAAATATGCCCCCCCCCCGTATTCCTTACGGGGTCTTCAAATTCAATAGTAGATTTTGAACCAATTATTATATAATTATTAATAATATTATTATAATTACGAATGATAGTAAAAATATTGTGATGTTTAGCAACAAATGCTTTCGTTAAAGATGATACTACTTTCGGTAAAAATATTCTACCAAAGTTTTAATGAAACCGATAAAACGTAACATGTTTGTAGTGGACTGAACTAATCATGCAGGGATTATGTCAGCAAACTCTATCTCATTCTCTCTTTCTAACATTCTACATTCACTTATGTATCGATCCAAACCATCCGGTTGATACTACTAGCTGGAAGACCAGACAAAGGTGGAGCCGGTGGTGCAGTGGTCTGTGTCTGACACCTTTTCCTAAAATCGTGTTCCTATAATTCAAAATGTATGCCTAAATCCCTGTCTATAAAAACTTAATTGAATGTTTAATGACAATATAGTAAGAGTTTTCTTTACATTTTAAAATTAAATTATGATTCGAATCTTTACACAACGAATCTTTATCTTGTGTTTGAACCTATAGTCCCTAATAATGTAACATAATTATAATTTTTAAAAACATCAGCTGGAAGTTTTACATAAATATTAATTTCATATTGCTAATAATACGAAACAAATACTGTAAAGGTATCATAATGCGCACCCTCGTATAACGCGCAGGGGGGTTTTCAGCCTCGTAATCTATGATTTTTCTATATACCCGCGTATAGTGCGCACCGATTTTTTTAGCATTACCGTTCCAGAATCAAGTATATAGTGTAACTTGTTCTAAAGCAATGATCGAATTATTGGTAACATAATGAAAGTGCGAAATGTAATTTTCGAATAACGTTCCAAAAGAACGTCAGCTAACTCAATCATTACATACTCTATGTTTACTTAGAAGGTGATCTTAGTATATACAAAATAAATCGAATTATATTAATTTCAAAGTATGGCATATGACATTCTTTGAGCTAATAAAATGAATGATGATAATCCTATGTTTTTTACATACGTTTTTGTCACGCCTGAGGTGGACGGGTTCGCCCAATCTTCAGTTTTACCATTGTTAAAACACTCGGGAGCACGTAAACACGATAGCAAATAACCATAATTAACTACAGACTCGAAGAATCAAGAGTAAATCACGTATGAATGCTGAGAAAATGGTAGGGAACGATAACTTGATTTAGTTCTACAAGAAGCATCAACTCCCAGCGTACTCAAAGGCATCAGCTGACATTGTTTATAATTGTAAGTAGTACCAGTACCTCACCACCAGGCCGGGCGCCGGTGTATGGTGACGTCATGCGTAAGATGACGATTCCGATAACAACATCGAAGAAGAATGGTCCAGTGACGAAAAATTTCTTGGCTTTTAAAATGATTAAATACTGAATTCATTCTTTTCATATCTAATTAATTTATGTTTATAGAATTAGTTAATAAATATTTACTATTTTCTATCTTACTTTTCGTAAAAATCACCAATAAAAATATGAGGATACCCGGGCAGTAATTACTTTGCCGAAATTGTGGAAATATGAGGTCAAATGAAAATAGGAAGATTATGTACCCTCGTATAACACGCATCCTAATTTTTAACTCGAATATTTCGAAAAAAAGTGCGCATTATACGCGGGTATTTACGGTAATACATAAAAACATCAACTGGAAGTTTAATTTACGTAAATATTAATTTCATTTTGCTAATAGTATGAAACAATTGCTGTAAAAGTATCTAAGGTAGAGGAGGGTAAGAGTACGCAGGTGGGTAAGAGTACGCGGCATTTTTTTTCGGCCATTGGCAACACTGCGAGTGAGTCTTCATACCTGGATCATTAGGCATTAGTGGAGTCGTAGATTGGAAAAGCTGGTTTGTGCCTCTGTGAATTTTCGTGATTTTGACAGGTAAGAAACACGAGTACGCACCCAATTGAGGTGTGCGTACTCTTACCTGCCCTACGAAAACTGCACTATGTATAATTAATATCGTAATTATAGTTTTTCCATATTATTATGCTTCTTCGAGCATTAACAACTCATGGACAACGCGCCTGACATGTTGTGGATTTTATTGCACTTTCAGATGTTCATAATTATGGGAAAATATCAAAGAAAATCCAATAGAACAGTTGATTTAAAAAACTCTTTAGTGAGGAAATGGAAGCAGAGTTAGCAAAACACATCCAAGACTTGGATGCCAGATTTTATGGCATGACTAGAAAGACATTAATGAAAGTGGTTTATGAATATGCATCTGCAAATGGATTGGGAAATCATTTTAAAAATGAACTAAAGCAAGCAAGGAAGGACTGGGTGTACAATTTTTGTAAAAACCAAAGTCTTTCTCTTCGATCTCCAGAACAATGCAACTTAGGCAGGGCCATGGGTTTTAACAAAGTTCAAGTGGAACTATTTTTCGACAATCTAAGGAATTGTTTTGAAAAATACAAGTTTCCTCCCTATAGAATGTTTAATATGGATGAAACAGGAGTATCTACTGCTATATATAAGACACCCAAAGTTTATGCCAAAATTGGGAAAAAGTCGGTCCGAAAAATTAAGTCAGCAGAGAGAGGTCAAATAATTACAGCAGTTCTTTGTGTTAGCCCAACAGGGAATTTCATCCCGCCCGCTTTAATTTTTCCTCGCAAACGGAATAAACCAGAACTTTTTAATAATGCCCCAACTGGAACCCTTGGTATGATTGCTGCGTCTGGTTACATGAATTCCGAACTTTTATTGGATTGGCTGCAGCATTTTGTTCAACATGTGAAACCTTCTGAGGATGATCCTGTCCTCCTAATTCTTGACAATCATGTGTCCCATTGCTCCCTCTCTGCTGTAGAGTTTTGCAGAAAAAATTACATTGTTCTCTTGTCATTACCGCCTCATGCAAGTCACATGTTGCAGCCATTAGACAAAGTAGTTTTTGGGCCCTTTAAAAAATTCTATGCAGAAGAAGTTGATAAATGGATGTGGTCTCACCCAACAATGGCCATTAGTCAGATGGAAGTTTCTGGTCTATTCAATGCTGAGTTTAAAAGAGTAGCAACAGCTGCAAAGGCTGAGAAATCTTTCTCTGAAACCGGTATCTATCCGTTTAACCCCTATGTTTTCTCAGATGAAGATTTTTTTGCTTCAGAACCCACTCATGTTGAAATACCAATTTGTGACGATGATGAACAATCACAAGGCATAGAAAGACATGAGGAACACGTAGAGATGGAAGATGGGGAAAACGGAGAACTATCAGTAGAAATGACAGATACGGAAATGGATGTAGCTCAACAAGAAGGTAGTTCCTCTAGTGATAAAATACCAATTTCTTCTATTTACCCTTTGCCAAAATGCCAGAGACAAAAAAAGACAATTAGAAGGGGGCAGAAATCAGAAATTTTGTCTTCATCTCTCTACAGGAACGCACAATTAAAGAAAAAAATTAAAAAGGATGAAGACCAGCGTAAGAAACTAGAAAGGATGAGAGAAAGAGCAGAAAAAGACAAGAAAGAATGAAAGAAAAAGATTGGGAAATAAATGCAAAGACAAGGAAACCAAAACCTTCCGTCAAGCGGAACCTTCAGTTAGAGTTCTCGCAATCTAGCGATAACCCGACCACTTCTGAAGTTACAATTTCCCGAGGATGTGATGAATCGTTTGACCATGATGACTGGGTAAAATGTGGAGAATGCGGTACCTGGTGGCATTAACTTTGTACATCCTATGAAGGAAATGGAGGATTTATTTGTGACTCTTGTTAAAAATAGGTTTTTCTGCATGTTGGCAAGTATTTTTTAACTGTGCCAAACACTATGTACTGCCTGAAATATCAAAATTGCATTTACTTTTGGTGTATATCTACTTCTTGTATTAAAAATAAATTAAAAGTAAAAATGTAATAGATGCGTACTCTTACCCGACATTCTGCGTACTCTTACCCGCATAGGGTGCCTAAGAGTACGCATTTGCAAAGCTTGAAAAAAATGTACGTTGCATTTAGACTATTAAATTCTTAATTATTCCTTTTACCCTAAATGATTCTTAGATAATATGTCTTTCCTTCTGCAGCATTAGTATTTGAAAATCCATAATAGAAAAAAATTTACGGCCCAAAAGATACTAAGTGCGTACTCTTACCCGCCCTCTACCTTATCATACTGAAAACTTCTATAAAAAGTAGTTTATTTTTAATTTTATATATTTGTTCTCCTTTATTAAAGAAACGTTTGATAATTTTTATCAAATTTAAAAATTCAGTAAAATGGGTCGAGTGAATAAAATTAAGCAAATTCTAAAAGCATTTGCTTCATATTGAGTGAATAAAAGTTGGCTTTTGCTTATAAGCATTTGCTACTCAGTTTTAAGCAAATGCTTAAATTTTATACAAGAAAGCTCTTTGCAACTCACTTGTTTTTGTTTATATTTAAAGTTTTACATAGTTGAATTACAAACTAAAAACATATATTGGTATTATTTTTTAAAAAGTTAATTAATAATTTTTTAACTATTTCTTTTATAACAGAATTCGATAATATCACAAATCATGGGTGCATTTTTATTCAGTTAGTTATAGTAATTTTATCCAGTCATTTGCCTTTATAATAATTTTGGATGACACAAATATTACTGTCTTACATACAGTTGTACATTGTACATGGTGATCTTCCCCGACTCCTATTTGAAATCTGGGATCATTTAATACCTTAAAAATGTATCTATCTTCAGTTTGGAAGACAGTCTCTCTTGATATTCTCCGAGTAACAGATATGAAATATACTTAACAATTTCTTCAGAGAAACGATATAAATTTTTATAACCGTTGGTTGTTGAAACCTTTCTCATATATTTTAACCTTTCATGTCACCATAAACTACCATATTTATATTTAGGATCAATTATCATGAAAATAGAGTACTAAGAAATATCTTAGCAAGCCCTTTACCTCACCTAAAAAAGTTTAAGCATATGCTTAAAGCATTAAGCAAAAGCTTGGTTTTATTCACACAATTTTAAGCAAATGCTTATTCTTTCTAGCAAAAACAATTGCTATTTTTTTATTCACCCCAAATCAAGCATTTGCTTATTTTTTTATTCACTTGACCCAATTTTCTGAAAAATTAAAAATGACCGGCAACTCATCTTTGATTAATTTTATAGAGCATTGGTTCTGTTTATCCAGCCACTTTGTACATATGATACTGAAAATCCTCTCGCAGTAAGCTAATGTACAAGGTGTGCTCATAATGTAAGAAATGACAGAAAATATTTTCAAATTCAAAATTTGTAGATTTCAGGGTCATTTTTTACTCGAATACACTGCTTTAATAAAATCTTAAGTTTTTGAAATTTCATCAAAACTTGCTATTATTGTTGTAATTTCTTCAAGCAGTTAATTTGTACTTAAATTTGCTTTATCTGCCAAATTGAAACTTTTAATAATTTCCACAAAATATTCATAAGCTGGGGAAAATATATTTTTTTAACAAAAGCTTTCCAATTATTTCGTTTTTGTTGAAATGGAACCATTTAAATAATGCAGCACAGATTTAAAGCAGTTTTTAAAATCTGCTTTCATTTTATTTTTTCCTGTTCCTCTAGACCAGTGGTTCTCAGGCAGATCTACCTTGAAATCCCCTCCATGCAGATGTTCGGTTGCTGCAACCCCCCATGAGTTTTTTATTTAAAAAAAAAAGATTTCTCCGAAAGTGGGAATTTATGGTAACAAGCTAAAATGTTACCACTGAAATTACTATATTTATAAATATTTATGGGTAAGGATACAGTTCTTGATGTTTATCATTACTGAGACATATCTACCTGTTATTTATTACATTGGAATAAAACATATTTTAAAAATTACTTTTGTGACTCATGCCACACAGCCAAACAAAATGAGGCTGACATTGTTGCACACAGATGACTACATTGTTAAAAAATAAGCTTTTAGATATCTTTTCAAATGTTCACGTATATATTTGCATTGATGTAATCGTAAAATTTAATAATCCACTACAGCACATCAGCAAACACGACCTTGAAAAAAACAAGAAACCCTAAGTGTAAAAGAAACCTGAATTTTTTGCTACAGTGGGTTATTTAAAAGAAATTAGAAAAAAATTATTAAAAAGAAATTAGTTAATCAAAAATTCAGATAATGTCATGAATTACAACAAAAATGAGAAAAGTGAGGACTGATAAAATGAGTGAAGCTAATATATGTCACTGTATTATTTTTTTATTTTAATATCATACTTCTTATATTAAATTTAAATATAGTAAAATTAACTTTATTCTGAAGATTCCAACTCTCAATCAAACATAAAATATCGACTTGTAAACTATAAATTAAAATTGAAGGATTGAGAGAATGAAGAAAAAATCAGTTGGCATAGCGAAGACTGCTCGCAATCCTATGTTTGAGAACCACTGTTCTAGACCTTTTTGAAATTTTTGATGAATAATATATCCAAAGAATTCATCCAAGCGATCATATAATTGTTTGTTTTTAACTTCAATATAATAGGGAAAACATCACTAATGGTAGTTGGATTACATTCTAGTTCTATAAAATAGCTGTTTTGAAAAATTCTAAAACATTGTTTACAAATAATAAATAAATTTCCACTGCTGGAGACATTTCCAAAATATTTTTTAATCACACTGACAAGTCAGGCGTACTGAAATCATGAGGATGAAAATTTTTTAAAGTCAATTCATGGACTAAATAAAAAGTAAAAGATCCTTCACCGTCAATTAAAAGGAAAGAGAAAACTCGCATACGCGCTGCAGGTCTCCGTTGGGAACGTCGGGGACCTAATCCTTGATGAAGACACAGGCACACAAACACACACTCGAAGGAGGCACTCACACCGTAGACTCTAACAAAAAAATTTTTTAAACTAGACACTGGTGTTTCGACAGCTACGCTGTCATCTTCAGTAATGTGGGTGGAATAAGGAAAGAGGGGGTATATATGTCATATTCATGGACTGGCAAATGAACTCATGACCACGAGCTCTTTGCTGTCAAAATAGTTGTGTTCAACTCAAGTGTTACCAAAATATATTTATTATTATTTATATTATTATATATACAAAAAAATACTAGTAAATGGTAAATTTACGGAGATGGACAAATCGCACCCATCCAGAGGTTAGGGATGGACACTGGACAAATCTTGTGAAAGATGGATTGTCCATCCGAAAAATGGATTGTCCATCCGAAAGATGGACGTTTGGCAACCCTAGCCCATAATCTCAATGTGGCCCTAATGATTCTTTGAGCTTGACATGCCTGAAATAAGCGGAATGTGGAGAAAACACCATATTTGGCTATAATGAGCGAGTAATTCGAAAGCTTCAAGAATAAAGCATCTTTTTCTGTAATTCTCTTTAGCACATTTTCAGCAAGTGATTAGCAATTACGGAAGCATTGAACAGAAATCAGTTTCCAGAGAGGACACTAAAGCAGGACTCATTTATGTCAATCACGATATTCTAAGTCAGTGGATATCGCCGAAATGGTAGATGCAGTCTGTGAAATTTTTGGAATCACTCCTACATCATTTATCTAGCATAACTACAACTATTCTCCAACAATATTGTAATTATTAACTACATTTCCTCCTTCCTCTCTGACCGAGCCCAACCTGTGGTTCCAAAAATGGATACTCATAAAGAAAAATTTTATTGCTAAAAGATAAAGGCCCTGAAATTTTACTCTTACTTCAGTCTTTTAACTGTTTTTATTTCAATTTCCAACAATTTACGATGACCAATTACAGCATAACCCTCAAGTGATTCATCAATGGGATCGCATAGGTGGAGATGGCCAAATTATTGAGACTGAGTCGAGTAGAATGGATATTTCCTAATATTTGCATTGTCGTGAACCTATTGCATCTAAAATGAAATGAGGATTACATATAAGTCATTATCGAAACGAAAATTTTCTTGCTTATTATTTTCTCAAGGAATGGGATAGACCAATAAAAAAAGGAGACTGACCATACATTTTAATGTTTAAAAAACTACTATGAAAGAGCAATAAAAGGTAACCATATGCTTTGGTATTTCCTATGATAATATTTCAAATTTAATAATCTCCCATGTCATAACCCAAATGAAGAACAGATTTATTTGCTGATATATGATATGTTAAAAATTTGATGGAAGCCTATAATAAAGATCAATACAGTTTTAGAAATGCTAACATATACCTCTCAGCAAGGATACCCACTTGTATATAGTAAATGTTAAGTAGATCCTCAAATGGTACTTGCAATTTAAGTACTATAGTAGAACTGTCCTATTGAAAATAGGTTGGTTGACTATTTCATCTCAGCCTTATGTTAGAAATAAAATATCCCTAGTTGAAAAGGAATGGTAATTTTTTCATGACTTAAGTACGTCATATATATTTCAGTTATCAACAAATTACCTACAAGGTAATTCTCCCAAATTTTTGCTCGTAAATCGAGATGACAATTTTTCCCCTATTTTGCAAAAAAATTGTTATGCCACTAAATATGTAATAAATATTTTTGAATGGAGAGTATATAAATGTTATATCTTCAAATCAGCTGAGTATTTTAAGAATTTTTATGTACAAAGTCATAACATTAAATGAAAACGATAAAAAAAAGAACTCGTACTTCAAGGTGATGTAGGGTTTAAAATAAAACAGAAAACTAATTCACAATCCTTTCATATTTTATTTTGCAATGAAAATGGCATATTTATGCAATTGGTAGACAAGATTATAATAGGGAAGCTGATGATGATGTAATCAGTTCAGAGCACAAATTGAATGTAAAAGATAATTATTACATATTTTAGCAATAAGTTATTCATAAAAAAAGTGAAAAAATGTCAATACCATTTCAAAATTATATTTCAAGATAATGTCAAATGTTCAACAGCTTATGAGTTAAGAAAACCATGAGTCAAAACATTTTGATTGGCACTCAACAACCACAAAAACAACCAGAAAAATAAATTCTTTTTATCAAAGCCACTGAATGGAAATTAGAGATGTGCCAATAATTGTCAGTCTAATCAAATAAAATAAAGTCATTAAAAAAAGGCCTCAAGTCAATAATAGGTAATAAACAGGTGATTTTTGACACACAGACAGGATCAAATTTAAATTAAAACTTCATTTGCAATCAAATAAATTCAAATTGAATATTTTAGGCCGTTCATTGCAGGAGATATTATTTCATGACTTTTACCGTGATCTTTGAAAAAAATTGGATATGAGTAAACTGCTTCAATTGACATCAAGAGTAATTAGATGACAAATCATCAGTTTCAATTCAATTGATGTATTAGAGAATAACAGCATTGGAATTGGTCCATCTCTAATCAAGAAAAAATTTAATGGTTAATCTGAAAGAAGACAGACAATTTAGAAACTAAAAGGAAGATGATTAACATCCTTATTGAACAGAATTAAAAATTAAATTCAACTATTGGTTAATGATTAAATCAACCCTTTCATTGACAAAGCAAATTAAATTAATAAATACAAGACAGAGCTTTGAAAAATTCTGAAACTTGTTGACTCAAAACTTTCAGCAGTTTTTGCTTCTACAAAAAGTTTGAGATTGTTCATCACATTTTCATTTTTTCCATACAGGGTGGAAATTTTTCAAAGTATAATAACACAACTTCTTGTGAAAAATTCCTTCAAATCAAGAATCCTAATGATATCACAAACACCCAGGACAAGTATGAGGTAAATAGTATGGCCGTAAATCCATTGCAATCACTGCATAAGGTCAAGGAAAGCTTACTCAGCCTAATGGTCCTATGTGACCAAATGCAGATTTTGGACAGCATATTCAAGACAAGACTTCCAGTCACAATGCCTTTTCTACATTTCATTATAAAAAAATCATAATCCTTGGTAAGCAGTCTACTTGCTGGGTAGTGCCCAGTTTTCCATTGAAGTTTTATCATAGCTATTGTGTTTTCTTTATTAGACTTGTCAATGAAAATTTAATTTTCACTATTATAGTTCCCTAAATGCCCTTAGTATTATTTATATCAACAGCGAGTTGCATACTTTTTGTTAACTTAAATAAATGTCACAAAAAGTTCCACATCTGAAGAATTATCTGCCTGAAATGTGTTACATGATCATGAGTATTATTCCATTTGTTTAAATCAATTTTCAAGTGGTTAATGTAGACATACAGCCATTTATGCCACATATGGAGCTGATTATTTCACATTCATATTTACAAAACACTCTTTGAGCTAGTATCAGATTCCTACCTCATCTTATCGACTAAGCAAGTTCAGATATGCATCAACCATGATCAACAACATCTGACTATAATACAATGATTTTATACAGCATTTTGTCCAAAATACAAAATAAGTATTCTTTTGTGAAAATTCTGTCCATTTTAAAGGGATAAGGTGACAAACACAAACCTATCCCTTCCAAATGCTCCCAAAACATCTTGCACATCTAGAAGATATTCACCATGGGAAATATGAAATCCACTCACTAAAAGGTACGATGATGATATGGATGCAAAGGTGCCAAATCACATTGGCACTGGGCAATGCAAATGGTGACACATCTCTCAAAATTGTTTTTTTTTTCTTTAATACACCTTAGATACGCTTCAAGCTGTCAAAACCAAAAGAATGTGCTCCGATCATCATAAAAGCACCACATCACACACACCCGCACACACACTCTTTCTAATAAAAACAATAGTTCTCCGCTCTGCTGACCTCTCCATCTCCCAACTTGAGTTTCTGAAAATGGCTTAAGATGGGCCGATTTCATTCTCAAGGTACACACAAGAAGAAGGAATGGCGAGACACAATTAGAGTACTTATTGCAGTATAGGCAGTCATGGCTCAAGTGATATGCACCACTGGCTAAGAATAAAAAGGGAAAAGCACCCTGGAAGTTGGGGAAGGGAGGGCAGAAGGAAGAAAATATCCATGGCCACTGCTTCCCAACAGTCTTACAAGCAAAGGAGAAATCCTAAGTCCTCGCTCAACGATCCAAGGGTTGAAGGAAGGAGGCAGCCTTATTCGGGGATCCTTCTTGACTCTCCACACTAGCTACCCTTTGATTTGACGACCACGATCCAGGGTGAGTCGGTCTTGAATATGCTGGCGCTTCATCTAAGAATGTAAATGCCAAAGACAAGACATTACCATCTGGAAAGTTTGCAAAGGAGTTACAGTAAATATAACGGCATTTCAAAATCACACTTTAAAATACTCTTAAATAAATGTTTTAAAAACTAAAACTTACATATTTATCATAAACAATCTGATGTGTCCACCACATGACTTTCTCCATGAGTGTAATATTTTAAGAAACTGCGAGAAAAATTTAAAGACTTTACAAAGAACAGTAATAGACTTGTACCGTAGCCTTCTGATATTGGATATAGCCACAAAGCTCCAACAATTAAGAAAATAAAAAGGAGCATTACTAAGATGTAACTAAGCGTCAATTGTTAACAATAGTCGTTGGTAGGTGGCGTGGTGGTGGCAGCTAAAAATATATCTCTTAAACAATGGATTATATGGAAATATGGTTCAACAAAGGTTGTAGAAAATTAAGTTTCCTATAACTTTTATTCCAATATATTTTTACATATATCAAATATTAAAGCAAATATTTCAAAATAACTGATAAGTGACAAGAGTAAACACCCACTTCCGGTTGACTGATTTTTACCAAAAACTAATCAGTTATTGTGACTCATAAAAATGTTAAATATAAAATTTCCCATTGACCTGATTAATAGTTTTTGAGTAAGAGCATCCAAAAAAAGCTGTCACATACACTCAAACACACACACACACAGACATCATTGAGAAAATGGTCAAAACGTGTTCCGAGGACCTCAAAACATGTATTTACGTTGAAATCTCAAAATCGATTTTTTTCGTGAATACAATACTTTCCCCTATACTACGTATATGGAGAAAGTAACAAGTAATGGATTTGCTGAGTCATAATCTCTACCACAGCATATTTGCTGTCTTTGCTAAGATAATGCTGTACATTAACAGTTCAGACTCATTTTGATTTTAGGATTTCCCAGTCATGGCAGAATTTTTCTGCTGATTTCTAGTTTCTCTCATTGAAAATTCTGCTTCATTTAGAAAAAATTTAAAAAACTTTGATGTCCTTTGATGTCAAAGTAATCTTTGCAACTTTTGCTGACTTGTGATACAACCACAAACAAAAATCTATCACACTGCCATTTTCGATGAACAGAAATGTGCCTTATACATGGGTCGAATGGGAAAAACTTACCTCTTAAAGGTCCACAAAGGGGCACTGACGGATGGAGAGGGGAACTGCTTCCATGTGGTGGCATTCTTCCTCCACTGGTGCGTAGAGAGCCTTGAGAACTACCTCCAGGACGACCATATGCTGAATCTGTCCCATAGGGAGATGGAGGTTGACCCATAGACCTCTGGTGGCTATGAGGTCTAGAGTGCTGCCACCTAGGGGCTTCATCCTGATGTGAGCAGCATAAAGGTGCTCCCTGTAAATTAATTCACTCAATTTTATTTTGATTCAAGGATTCAACAACTTACTGTTTATTATTAAAAGATGGAAGAGTACATTCATGCACAATCAAGTTCTGACAATCAAGAATTATCCAGGTCAAATTTTAAATTGCTGGAGATTTTTTAATTCAGCAATAAATTTTTTCCTCATCTGATCACATAATTGACTGTATAACTCCTATCATTCAAATAATACTGCCTGTACTAATGGCAACAAATACTCGTCCAGAGGCATCAGAAAAAGTTGCTACATAATGTGTTTCTCACATACTATTGTCTCATATCCAACAAACATTCCAGGGGTCATATCTATTATTATCATATCTATGCTGGCTGGATCTATGGCCAAAATAACTGCTGGCATGATCAGAAAAGTTGGTACTGAGAAGTGGAAAGGTAAAGGAAATTACTTCATTAATATTCTTTAGTGCTGATAGTGTGGCTAGACATAATGAGTTATCTCAAGAAAAAACATTCCCTTATTTGGATCTTCAGGTGGGGAATTTCTTAGGGTTTAAACTCTGACACTTAATCAGCGACCCCTTCTTACAGTAGCTGATCTTGTTACAACTCCCTCTTGTGGCAGACAACCTTATCGCAATCCCCTTAACCCCATCTATCAACCAATAAATATAAAATGTGAATTGAACATTTAGAGAAAATCATTATTTTTGTTTATATTAATAATAAAATCAAATTAGGCAATTAAAATAAAACAAAAAATCAAAACAATGAAACTAATACATATGCACTGTTCTAAATTTACGATCAGCCTGAAACTCTATCATGATCCCCAGTTTGTGAGCCTCTGCCTTAAGAAAAACCTCATAGGATAAGCAAGCAGTTACCAAGAATCGAAAAAGATTGTGGAGAATGGGAAGAACCAGTCTGACATATAATCATAGACCTATCTGTAGACAAATTAATTGCTTATTAGCTTCCAAACATAAAACACATATATTTAGAATTTAGCAATGCTACAAGGATAAAATACCTGATTGACTCTTGAATGAGAAATTCATGTGTTATGTAAAATATTTTCTCACTCAAAAAAGACATACAGAGTATGATAAATTAATTTACAGTTTTCAATGCTTTTCCATAATCACTGAAAAATTCAACTTCAACCAGTATTTAGTAATAGTATTACTTTACAGTGAATATCAATCATTCAATTATTTTCTGTAATAAATTAAATTTTTTAACATTCCATTACAATTTAAGCATTTATTCTTATTGAACATTCTTTTAATATTTTAAAATACAGTAAACCCCTGATTATCTGGGTTAATTGGGACTTGAGTAGGCACGGATAATTGAAGAACACGGACAATCCACATTTTTTAAGGCAAAATTTGGTATAATGTCTCTTAAATACAGGTAATCTCCACTTAACATGAGAGATACGTTCTTAAAAGGTGTCATGTTAAGCAAATGCATTAATACCATAATAAACCAAACAAAATGCGAGAGATACATGGTCGAACGTGAGAGAGATCATCAGATCACAATGGATATATACATTTTCATTTATACATAAATATACTTAGAATATTCATTAATTTATAATTTGCATCTGCAAATTCGAAACAAAACTTCTCATATTACTTTCTGCGACTTTAACCGCGAAAGAGACGAAAAACATAAAATAGAATTCACAAAAGTTGATTATCCCTCTGAGTGGGGGCAGCAGTGTCTTGTCACTATGTTAGGGCAATAAAACAACTCAAGGATCACTTCCTCAGGTTGAGGTCATGCAATTTGATATCCATTGTGATCATGATATTTCTTATGTTTTGATACTGTTTTTTGTTTTACATCTACAACTATGAGCGTGCTTTTTTTGCAAAAGGCATTACAATCAGAATTCATCTTCCAAAGCATATTTCGTGTGTTTTAGTCTAGTGTTTCCTCATTTGTGTACAGTTTCACTTTTTCCAACATCGTCTCTCACTCTTTCACGGTAAGTATCACAAAAATTACTACATGAAGTTTTACTTTGACTTTAGACTGCAAATTATATATTACCTAGAATTTTACGAATAAATATAGATTAACATACACGTTGTCTTAATGGCAACATTTTTTATTTTATTTTTTATGTAATGGATTGTGTTGCAACTCGTGTAAAACCAGGAATTCTTCGTGTAAAGTGAACAGGATCCCCAGTTGGTAAATCATGCTAAAGCGAATTTTGTGTTAGGTGGGGACTACCTGTATTGTAAAAATGTATTTAGCCAAAAACTGGTTGCATTCCATAAATAAAAAGCTATCAATTAAAACAAATTGTAATTAGGATGGAATAAATGAGTAGAAAACTAAAATTTGTTTTCAACAATGACTATTCTGTCTGAACAACAGATCACCACTGCATGTATGCATAAAAAAGATGGGACGGCGAGGTAAAGATGTTATTAAAGCATTCACTCACACAAAGAGTAATTTAATATTGCTGCAAATTTAAGATGACCATGATTTACAAGAATTTCTCAAAAACAAATGGAAAAACTTAGCTTCACTTTGTGTAAAAATGGTTGGTAAATCAGCTTACATTACATTTTTGACAAAGAACTCTGTCAACTTTATCTCTTTTGCTGAAATAGCTTTTGTTTGATTATCTGATATATTGGTAAATGTTACATAAACAAGCGAAGTTCATCAGCGGTGGAACAAGTAAGCAACAGACCCTGGAGCAAGAAAGTTTAGCAGGCCCCCTTAAGTGACCAACCATAGTGATTTTGATGACTTTGGACTGTTTGACTTTTTGTATTGATTTCTTTCTGTTCGGATTTTTAACAGATATATGCAGAGCCAATCTAATAGACACTGGTACTCTAAGAGGGGTTTTATAGCAAGGTGAGTGGTGACGGTGATTTACCATAATTACTCGTTTACGATGCGCAACTTTTTTCCCAAAATGTCAGTAAGAAAAAGGGACTTCGCATCTTACATGAAGATTTATGAACATGTTATATAAATTGTGAGTGTCGATAGTACATTCACTGCCACACACGTCTACGTTCATACTTGTAAAAGACGAAGAATTTTACGAAGCATACACATGGACCTTGTTTCAGAGAAGGGGAATCAGTAAAGAGGCCAAATGTTTTTAATCCCACAAATTTATTTTTTTCCCTCTGAATTTGCCCAAAAATAGGGGTGCACGTGGTACATGAGGGCTCAGCACATAAGTAAATACGGTAATTTTGAAATTTTGACGGAGGGCAACTTTAGTTGCATTCCAATGGCACTTGCTTTTAAATGTAACCCTTCATACCAAGTTGATGGCAACATGCTGGTGATGTGATGCGGCAACTCAGAGTTCAAACAATACATATTTATTTAAGTTTTTTGATTGAACTTACATTCAGAGAGCAATAAAGCGAAAGAATTACATTTTGGAAATACTTGTTAATGTATTTCTGCAAATGCTTTTATTTACCTGAACTTGATCTTCGGTTAGCAACCAGTAGAGGGTAATTTTCCCAGCTATATTTTCAATCCCGGGAAATGGGATTGCTAAATACAACTTCCCAGGAATTCCCAGGATCCCGGAATTTTTTTACAAAATTAAATGATGCTACATACAAAAATTTTTTATTATATTTTTTAGTAGTATTCTGTATTTCATTTAGGAGAACAAAAAGAATCCACTTCAACATCAAATTAATACGTAAAAACACTACTGAAGTATAAAGGAAACCCTAAAAAAAAGAAAAAAATACTAGAATATTGGCCTTCTATTCTTTATTATTTTATTTATTTACAAGCGAAAAACCTGTTAAAAATTACATTTAAAAAATATATAGTAAAAATACAATTTAGAATATAATCCCATGTAATTTAAAGTTCATTTTTATCTTCACTTAAGAAATAAGATTTTAGAAAACAAAGAGCGATTTAACACTCATGCTCGCTCTTTTATTTAAACAAAAGTTTGACAAGCTTGAAAACACTCTCTCACTCTCAGTGAATGTTGGTTGAATTGTTTTTAATGCATCTAATAATTTTTGAGAGATTTTCTGTCAGCTTACCATCTTCGTAAAAGAGCATTTCATTTGATATTGTTTTATTAAAGTAGACTTTTCCAGGTTTTGTTTTCAAAGATGCATCAATTGCATCAGCTAATTTTTCATTCAAACTATTAGCAGTAACATTCTGTTTTTCTTGATCTTCTTCGAAATTTGCATCTGGGTCTACCTCGACATTCTTGAATAATTTGTTCATAAATTCTTTATCCAGTTTGTTTATGCTACTTTTCGTTGAGATTGGCAATTCCTTAGTCGAATCTATATCTCTATTTTGCAGGAACCTCTTTAAGGACACTATGTCTTAATTTCTTCTCTCTGCTATGCGTGATTTGATTGCAAGAAATAGTTCTTGTGACCGTGTGTTATTTTCATCCTTTACTTCATCAAAAAGGAACTTTAGAATCCCTTCACTTGTTAAGAGGTTTGCATCTCTTCGACCTAACGCCTCTACAGTAGGGTTGCCACCTGTTCGGTTTTCACCCAAACTGTTCGGTAATCAGACAAACTGTTTGGTGTTCGGTACCGATGCTATACCGAACACTGAACAGTTAGGTCATTTGGAAAAATTTTAGGTGTTTGGTATCCATCGTACGTACTACACCCATAGATTGCTTCTGTGGAAGGAGGATAAGTGAATTCATTAGTGAGATGAATTCAGAAAAATCATCTAGGCTAGCATTAAGGAAATGCTACAGCATCAGAAATTCAATGGGTAACATTAAATTTTTCTTTGTGCAATTGTGTTTACCAGCCTTATTTTTCCTCTTTTGTGACGAAGAATAAATCAGGAATTCTACTTTCCTCACTTAAATTACATCTTTATTTTTTTATAAAAACAATTATTTACATTTAATTATTTACTTGACAAATAAATATTCATTTGTTATATTTAAAGCGATAGTTTATCTCTCTAGTTCAGTGGTGCCCAACCTATGGCGCATGTGCCGCTTTTGGTGCATCCGCCTCTCAAATGTGGCGCTTAAAACAATTTTTAAGATAATTTCGTTAAAAGAATGATCTCAAAATTTTATCGGTTTAGTTTGTGAGGTTCGAATGAATAAATGGGTTTGAAAGTGAAGAATTTAGTGGGTGAGTGATTGTAAGGAAATCTTGTGATGTCTGATGGCTCAGATACCCAAAAATTCCACCCGACACATACAAAGTATTGCCGTCCCTATTCTCTTCCCACCATTGTTTACTCATCACACTTCTAAAAATTAGTTATTTTGTTGCCTCATCTGCAATTTCCGCAACTTCGAAAATTTGCTGTTACATCTGTCGATTTGCAAGCATATAGTACTCGTGTGAACAAGTTTTCTCATCCATGTAACATGCTATAATAAGACCTCTGCCAATTATATTAAAAAACAGACTAATAAATTGCAAATATAGCACTGAGTCAACCTCCTCAGGTGCCTATCCAAAGGGGAACCAAAATTTGATTCCAATGAAAACCTATTTCGATATATTCATTTATAAAGAATGTTAAAAAGATCATTCTTTTGAATATTTATATTAGGCATTGGGCTGTGTATTAGCCATCTTTGTAAAGGAATTCTACAGTTTACTCAGGCAGAGCAGTTTTTTGCTACAAAATTAAAGGTGCATTTATCTGCATCAGGTAAAAGATTGTCCTGATTGCAAAAGTGTATTTTTTGTCTCCTTATAAAATTATTACTATTTCAATAGTTGTATTTAATAGTCACGGAAAGATGTGTGTAGAAACTTCTAAGTAGTATAATTAATCTAGTTAGGAAATTTAATTTACACTGTTCAGTTATGTTCGGTTTTGTTCGTGATATGTTTAGTTATGTTCGTAGTTCTTTAGAAATCATCTTAGAATATTCAGGAATCGGGTTGAAAAAAGGTGGCAACCCTACTCTACAGCCAATCTTATTGGTTTTAAAGCATTTAATATTTCCCGTAATAGTGGTAAATTAACATTAACTAAGTATTCAGAAAAATTTAAATCCGTTAATGCCTTTACAAGTGAATTATCATATAGATTTAAAAATCATTCAATCATCGGCTCTATGCTATTCCACCTAGTTTTAAAATCCAGAAGCAAGGTCAGTTCTCTCTCGTGATGAGCCTTTACATAACTTTGAAGAATAGCATTTTTAACTGGAGAGAATTTAAAAATTTTTATAATCCTTCGTACACTTTCTAAAGCGGCTCGAATATCCGGTTGAAGAGGAAGATCTTGATGTCCATTTTCATCCTCAGAACCATCTTCAGTTACAACATAATCACAATCACTTTCTTCTTTGCTTAAGTTTTCTTCTTCTGTTGTTCTGCTATTGGCTTTCTTGTAAAGGGTATCGACGACCACAAGATGAATTGCATGACTGTAACATTGTTGGTGTTGAAATAAAGTGAGATGGCCAAATTTCTTCATTACAGAAGCTCCATTGCTTGTTGATGCCACGATATCGTTTGAAGCACTTAACTCGAATTCGCTTAGTTTTTTCTCCATTAACTCTTGGGCCACATCCACAGGACAGCTCCCCACAATTCGAATAAGCCCCACATTAAAGTAGCAACCATTTATTATAAGCGCATTGACGTTCAAATAACAGTGGTTTCGTAAACTTGTCAACTCATCACCCAAAAATTACAGCTTATGCCTTTCTGCATAGTTTCTATTATTCCATCAATTTCTGGCTTTGGCAATCTCACCATTTGAGAGGGAGGGGTTTTCTTTGGCGTTCTCTTGGAGGACGTCCGTTGGGGCTAGTTGATACTAGCTTGGCTAGCCCGGACCCAACTAAGAAAAACACTCGCGTTCAGAAACAGGAAAGATTATCTGCTAAGGTAGTTCAGTGTTAGAATATCCGCCCGGCAAGTGGAAGACCCGGGTTTGACTCCCGGTCAAAGCAGAATTTTTTCTGTTTCAAAGTTATTCCCAACTCATCTAACGTCAAGCTAAATTTTAAATCCTTCATTTTTAATTCTTTTATCTGCTCGATGGTTTTTGTTTTTGTAGTCTTGTAAAAGTGTGGATAAGTTTCATTATGTTTAACTTATCCTTCGGTAAATTATACTGTCTGACGTTTAAAGATTGTCTGATGAATTGACTTTTACAGATTCCATGTATAATAAATCCATCCACCGCAGCAAGTCTCACAACAATTTCGGCTAATGACTGCCTCTTCACAGAGTGTAAGATAGACGGCTGCTGTTGCTGCAAAGCTTGAACCTTTTTCGATGAACTTGCTTCATCTGCATCAGTGTTGGATTCAAGCTTGATTTTCATTGTTATGTTTTGAAATGCAGCCAAATGTCTACTAAGTCCACTTGTAGAGGATCCTTTACAACTAATTATTTTGTTAGGACACTTTAAACATTTTGCCTTTTCCTCATTTTCAATTTTTGAGAAATATTACCAAACTGCTGCCATAGCCCCTTTGTTAGTCATTCTAAAAAACTAAAAAATAAGTATGTTAACTTTGAATACACAAACTTTAATAAAGATTCAAGAGTACTACAAATCAGTGGAGGCTAGTGGGTGAACCAACTAGGAGGGCGATGAAAAATATGCAATTAAAAACGTACCTTTATTTAATTGTATTCTAAATGAACATCATTTCCTGAATTTTCTTTGCTCTTGATTAAAAAATTTTTCATCAGCAGATTCAATGAGAAATTCAGGTTATGGAGGACCAAGCCTCTTAATTTCGATTTAAAAAATAATATAATTGTCCTGCTCTTGTATTATAATATTGTTATAAACAAATCACACACTATATGCTGGTAAACAAGGAACTATTAATGTCGACAGACATGTATACACAAAACGTAGTACTGTACTGTCAGCGGACACAGACAGCACTACACTCTAACTGCGTATCAGAGTTTGCAATGTTGCAAAGGGTACCATTTACTGAGGCATACTGCGCATGACTTTGTATGAGAGTGTAATGTTGCGGAAAGAAGGGCGAAACATTGTCTCGAATTGATACTTAACTGCTACATCATGGGAAATTGAGAGAACAAATGACGAGTCACAAGAGAAATATCTATAGAATAATTTGGAATCCAACAAAGTTGAACAGATTTTTTAGGGATCAGAATCGGAAAAGATGAGTCAGAGGAAGAAAATCGTCGGTGAATCAAGGGCTTACATGTACTATCGGGTGCAAAAGTAAATGGAAGGGCTATGCAGGAATGCCTATCCAACACCCTGCGAAATCGCCAGTATGAAAAATTTTGAAGTCAAGCAAATCATCTGCCATTTCTTTAGCTCCAAACACATGCTGTGAATGCATTGCGTGTCTGGTGGTATTATACGCCACTTCATAGCTCTGTATTGTTATGGATATCAGGAATAATAACATAATTTAGAATTGAAGTAAAGCAGACTGTTTTAAGCTATGCTTGACTTAATCGCTATGGTTACAGTTTTTCACTCTAGCACTTGCACAGCAGAAGTGGCCGCGCTCGTCTGAGCACAAGTTTCATATTCCCAAATAGGTGGATCTGGAGTTCAAGTCCCATCATATGGTATTAATTAATTATTTTTTTTATTAAAGGTATTTGATTTTCCCTTGGGACTCTTATTAAATGTTAGTTATGCCAAAATATTCTCCTTAATTGGAAATGATTTTTGGAATTCAGAATTTTTAGAATTTATCGTCGCGACCAAAGTTCTAGAGATGGCGGTGCCCTCTTACGATTAGCCATAAAAAACAGTTTACAATTGAAAGCTAGACCCAATCTCCAAATTAACTATAAAAGTGAATGGGCTAAAATAACATCCTCAGGAATTAAAACACTTATTGGCATTTCCTACCATCCTACAAATAGTGGAATTGAATCTTGCTTTTTTTCCCTTACCCAATAAGCAAATAATTCTTTGGGGGGATTGGGGGGATCTTTGATTTTTCAAGTACCCAAGTACCCAGGTAATTTTGTTCAAGTACTCTATTATTATTGGAAAAATTAAATTTACAAATTTACCATTATTGTCAACAGATTACAGTTACAATTATAATAATTTAAAATCTTTTTTAAATTTAAATAAATTACTTAAAAACTTACATTAAAAGAGGTAAAAAATACCTGTAAATAACGCCACTACACGAATTGGTGTTTCAATGAAGAAACACGTTCCGGCAGAATGGTCACAAGGAATGGGAGATCAACAGGGCCCTAAAAAGGGCCGAACACCCACCAGACAACAAGAACCAAGAACGGGAAAAACCAAAAACTACAGTATGCCTGCCCTACATCTCAACGATATCGGGGAAAATCTCAAGGATTCTAGCGAGACATGGGGTTAAAACCGTCCATAGGCCGCCGAGGAAAACCAGCAGTTTCCTGCACCCAGTAAAAGATGATCTAGGACTGAAAACGTCGGGAATCTACAGGATCCCGTGTGAGTGTGGGAAAGACTACATCGGACAGACATGCCGCACAATTGAAACCAGATTAAAGGAACACGCTCGCTACATCAGACTTAATTACCCGGAGAAGTCTGCGGTGGCCGAACACAGCCTGTCCTCGGACCACTGCATACAATTCAAGGACACCAAAAGGATTTCGAGAGCTAATGGCTATTGGGACCGCGTAGTGAAGGAAGCCATCGAAATCCGCCTGAACCGCAATAACATCAACCGAGACAATGGATTCCTTCTCAGCAAGGCGTGGGACCCTATGATAGCCCAATTAGCCAACGAGCGCTCAGCCAATAGGACCACACAATGCAACAACCAATCACCAACGAGAGCCAGCCAATAGGACTGCTCCATACAACAGCCAATCACCGACCTGCTGTCATCCCCCGGCAGGTATATAAACCTCCACGAAATCTCCCTGGCACTCAGGATCCCTGAAGATGGCGACAGAGCTAGTCGCCGAAACGTCGGAAGAAATCTCCGAGACAACCCAGTTGGAAACCCGAGAAAAATTCACCATGGTGTTTCAATGATTGCAAGAATTTGAATTTGATTTTAACAAAGATATTGTTGCTTCGACATATGATGGAGCAAGTGTTATGGTGAAATATGGCAAGACTATTTCAGCAGAAAGCCAGTGCTGCTACAACCAAACAATACATTTGTCCATTGTAGAAATATTTTACAGAAAGAAAACTGTTGTTGATCTTGACAAACAAATTGAATTTTTTGATGACACGAATGAAGATGAACAAGATTTGAGTGATAATGAAACGGATGATGAGAATTTAAATGAAACTGATGATCAAATACCTGAATTTCATCCGTATTACAAGAATACATTAGATGAGATCAGAAGAATTATTAAGTTTTTTAGTAAATCATCCGTTCGTACAGAAATATTACTTAAGTATGTCAGAGAGAAGGAAGGAAAACCGCTTCGATTACTTTCAGATGTCAAAACTCATTGGAGTAGTCTAGTGACAGCCATAGTTCGATTTTTTAAACTTATTGTCTCGATAAATCTTGCTTTGAAAGAGATGGGCTGTGTACTTTATAGTGAAGATCACATTATCCTCTTAAAGAAAATTGTAATGGTGCTAAAACCAGTCAAACTTGCTGTATTTGAATTGAGCAGACAAAGCTTGAATTTGTTGATAGATGAGACCACTTTGATCTACGTACTCCAAGAGCTAAAATCAATCAAAACTCCTCTGGCTCTGGAATTCCAAAAGTCATTGAAAATTAGAATTAAACATCGAAGGAACATGGATTTTATATCACTATTTATATTTTTGCATCATGGACTGTATCCAAAAGCCAACGAGTTTTTTGCTTATTCCACAAAACCTAGAATCAAGATCACTGTCACAGCTCTAATTAATCGGCTTTATCTAAGTGATATTTGGGATTCAGAAAGTTCTGATGATGTTGACGACCATGAAGAAGAACAGAATGGGTACTTGAAATTGCAGAAATACATTACATCATTCACCATGCCAGAGACAAAAGAATCTCAGCAGTTAAGCATAGATAAAAAGTTCAAACTACTGGGATCAAATAATGGAAAACGTACTGACAGACTGGAGAAATTCTATCAATGATTGCTGATTGTTAAGCCAACTTCTACTGCTTCTGAGCATGTTTTTTTCTGCAGCTGCTACTTTCATCACGAAATTGCAAAACCGCATGAAAACCTGGACTTGAAATGCTCTCATTGTTTTGAAATACTAGTTTTTCAATCATTGAATAACTCTTGTATCAATAAAAATAAATAAAATGTCCTTTAAATGAATATTTATTAAAATTTTATATTTTCCATTAAATATTCATGGTACCTGGGTAGCTTGGTGAAATAATAATCGAATACCCAGGCACCAAAAACTCGAGTAATTTGCAAATACTACCTGTGTGGTACCAGTGCCGACACGAATATTTACACATCCACACATCAGCCGTGCTATATCCAAACAGTGACCATATTGTTGTTGGTGGATGCCACACACATTGCTGGTCGGACAGCAACAATACTGTTCATGTCAGTGCCATGTAATTGGCCTTGTGCTGTTTTTGGGCTTTTTCAAATAAATAAATAAAATGACACTGGGCGTGAAAACTTGAAAAATATTGTTGCATATGATATCTGAAAGTACAGTACGGGCACTCCTGTTTCCAGACGCCACGGCACTGGCACTATGCTGGATACGTGTAAATGATACATGTAATGATTCTCAAGCTACTAATTATAGATTATCAAGTGGGTAGCAGAATGGGCCCCTCCAAGGGTCTGGGTCCCGGGGTGCTGCCCCGGCCTAGTTCCGTCACTGAAGTTCATTTCTTCTTCATTTTCATATAAGCAGAAAATTTCAAACTTGCTTCGGAATGCTCGGTCACATGGTTAGTCCCCAACATGGTTGTTCCGCATATGAATGATTAGGATTTTACAGTATATATTTAAATTACATTTATGTAACTACTCTATGGTATTAAAATAAATTAATTTTAATGAGCGATTATCTAAATTTCCAATTGCTCAAATATATTAAGTAAAGATAATCAAAAGTTATTTTCTCACATTTTAAATATGCACAAATGTGATCTCATGGAAGAACCTTATAGTTTATAAGTATGATCTACCTCCATCCCTGGATCTCCTGGTCGTGAGGCCATCACAATCATTGGAGCAAATTCCACATCTGCATAAAAAGCAGACACAGAATCGTCATTGAGTGGGCCACCGACCCCTTCTCCCTCGCTGCAGGAACAGGATCCAGGTCCCGTCGTCTCTCCCCCGCAGCAAGATGAGGAGGAAGAAGGTGAAGAATGCCCCATGCCATCCTCTCGGCAGTGAGGATGACTGCGATGATCAGTCCTTTCTGAAGGTGCCCGGTAATGATGATCAGTCGGGCTGGCACAGTCGCTACGAGGAGACGATGACCTTCCTCCCGTGTTAAAACCAGGAGGGAACCTTGGGATGGGTGGTGGGTGGCGAGAGGGAGTTTCTCGCCTCCCTCCATTACGGCGAGACCTTGAACCTCTGCTTGACTGTTGACCACCTACTCCACGGGCAGGGGGAGGAGGAGCACGATTACCGTTGGATGAGTCTGTTATAGATGGACGACCTCCTCCCGAAACAGACCCACTGGTAACTCCTCCTGATATGGACCCACCAGCAATTGCTGATGGATCGGATGACTGCATCTGTGACAAACATTCATGTTTCAATGCCAATATTTTAATGTTTTTGCTCATTTGTACTTAGCTACATTATTTATTTTCCTTATAAATCATTCACAAGATTGACCTTATCAGCTACATGCAAAACTTATAATTATTAGTTACATTAACAAAATAAAATAAGCTATCTGTAATATAGTAACAAATGTAAAACCATCAAATAAAAATTTAACTTCACCTCATGCACTCAATGAGCAATGTATTTTTATTTGTTTTACTGGATTGTTATTATAGCACTTACTGCATGATCCCTTTTTATAAAAAAATTAATATAAATATTTCCTTCAATACAATCTTCAGATTTCATAGCATGATATATCTAATGACCTACAGCAGTGATTTCATTGAATAAAATCATGAGAAATAATTAAATTTTATTCTTATACATCGAGAATAAAATCATATTTTTAATGGGTAAAAAAGCATAATGAATAGGTGAAAATAATATTAATTATACAGATAATTTTTACTTTTGCTTTTATTGAAATGAGTACATTTTTTTAGTACCTGAATAGTTATGGACAAGATAAATTACTTTTCAAAGTATTCCCGGTCTTTTGACTTCCGGTCTTTTGACTCCTGGTCTTTTGACTTCCTGTCCTTAAACTCCTAGTAGTTTCAATTCCCAGAGGAAGATCGATGGAGTCCGTCTATCTCCCTCTCACTCCATCTATCTCCCTCTCACTATCTCTCTCACTCCGTCTATCTCCCTTTCACTCCATCTATCTCCCTCTCATTCCATCAATCTCCCTCTCATTCCATCAATCTCCATCCACCTCCGTCTATTTCCCTCTCACTCCGTCTCCGTCTCTTTCACTCCATCTATCTCCTTCTCACTCCGCCTATGTCCCTTTCACTCTGTATATCTCTCTCTCACTCTGTCTATCTCCCTCTCACTCCGTTTATCTCCCTTTCACTCTGTATATCTCCCTCTCATTCCATCAATCTCCCTCCACCTCCGTCTATTTCCTTCTCACTCCATCTATCTCCCTTTCACTCCGTCTATCTCTCTCACACTCCGTCTATCTCTCTCACACTCCGTCTATCTCCCTCTCACTCCGTCTATCTCCCTTTCCCTCCATCTATTTCCCTCTCACTCCATCTATCTCCCTTTCAATCCATCTCCCTCTCACTCTATCTCCATCGATCTCTCTCTGGGAATCAAAACTACTAGGAGTTTAAGGACCGGAAGACAAAAGACTGGGAGTCAAAAGATCGGGGGTCAAAAGACTGGGGATGAAAAGACTGGGAGTAAAAAGACTGGGAGTGAAATGACTGGCCACGTTTTCAAAGACACAACAAATTGATTAACATTTAAAAATACCAACCCGACTAGCAGGATGATTGGAAGGGTGAACCTGGTTTCCTCCGGACATTCCACATGTTGTGCTGCCAGAGGGTGGAGGATGATCAGGAGGAGGGGGCAGGAACTCTGACCAGTTAGGGAGAGAGGCACCACCAGAGGGTGGGACCCATCGACTTCCCATTCCACGAAGGTACCACTCTTCAGATGGAGGACATCCACGTTGCTGTCTACGATGATCATCTGTTAAGAAGATTATAGAAAATAAAAAATTTATATTCCATACAGAACACTCACACAGTAAAGAAACATTAAAAAAATCTTGTTTGCAAATGAAAATGAAGAATTAACATTATTTAATTCTAGAGAAATATTTTTCATGTAAGCAAGATTCATAGAGGCAACTAAATTCAATTTTCTATAATAAATAGAAAAAGTATTTGAAATACACCCAATCCCTGACTAACATGAATTCTACAAACACAATTTCAGTTTAACACAGTTTTTAAAGTAGGGCTGGTTTTCGACTAACACGACTGGTCATTCAGTTTAACATTATTTCTCCACGACATCTCTAAAATTGTGAAAAGGTCTAGAAAGCGGAAACAAGTTTAGACATGTTTGGCTCACTCTTGCAGGATGCTTACCATATATGCCAGTCTACAAGACAACCTGGTGTCTAAGTTGGCCACGATTTTTTGACAAAAATTAGATTTTTTACATACCGTTCCGAATTTCAGCTTGCAAAATTGGGGAACGTCTTAAATTCGGGTATAAAGTAGGGTTATGCAACAATCAATGGTTTTCGAACATATGGAGCATAAGATAAAATAATTATATCTACTGAAATTTTTCAATGAAAACTTACTATCCAGATTTAAATTAATAGTATTATTTTTTTAAATACATATTAAAAAATGATTTTTTTTGGAACAAAAATTTGTAACTAACTTTTCAATGAATGAACGAACTATACCTATACTGAATACGTGTGTTTAAAATATATGCCAAATGCATACAAATGAGGTTTTATTTAACGAAGAAGAGATCTACCGAATTTTATTTTTGAACAATGATTTTCAGTGAACAATTATTACATGAATGATTGCCAAAAGTGAACTGCACTTTACTTGTCTATTGGCAAATATCATTTCGCAGATGTCAAAACAAATGATGGCATAATTCACCTAAATTTACCCATTCAACAGTTTTACACCATAAATACTCAATAGTGATTTTGTATTACATTCCTTTTAAACACGTGAGTATCAACTTTAAAATGGCTGATCATGTAGAGATAAGGTAATACTATGAAACTCCAATTTTCTTCAAAATGCCATTATACTTTCAATGAAAAAAATGCTAAATCTATGATAATGACAGGTAATGAAAAATCACGAGTTACAGTAATGTTGGCTGTTTTAGCAGATGGATCAAAATTACCACCATATGTTATCCTAAAACTAAAAACAATGCCCAAGGAACAAATGCCTAACTTTCTAAAAATGCAGTTTTGTATGGTGTTTGAAAACAATTTTCTAAACATAAGGTACAAAAATCTTGTCCCCTAGGCAAACCTTAAATATGGATTCCACTGAAAATGCACAACCGAGGCACTCAGTAATATAGTCACACATCAAATCACATAATACAAAACAGCATATTATTCAACACATTAATTATCTATATGGGGGTGCCGGTGGTGTAGTGGTTAGGACGCTGGCTGCTACTCGCCCGATTCTTGAAAAAGTCATCGGGTACGAATCCTGCGCGAGTAGGATTTTTCTCAAGGTCATCCGGCCCCCTGTTTGCATGGTTTGAGGAGACCGCGCAAATTCAGCTGTTCCGTCCTTCGGAAGGGACGTTAAGCCGTTGGCCCCCCTGGTGTTCTTCGCAAGAGCAGGCAAATGCCGGCACCGGGTTTCCCTCCTCCCTTCTGTGTGTGTGTCCGGTGTGGAAGGCAACGGGAAACCACCACACCGTGTATGTATATTCCCTAGTCAAAAACCAATTAATTAATTAATTGGTAGGACCTGTCGTAAGACAGAACACGAATGAATGATGATGAATTATCTATATAATACCCTGTACTCTCGGAGCCGAGGTTTTCGAGGTTCATATGGAACCCAATAAAATGTTTTGCTAGTTTTGTGGAATTTTTAATTTTTGCAGGAATCATATGTAATTAGACCATAAAATATTTTTTCTGTTTTGACAGTACAGAAAAAGGAGAGTCATCTTAGATTCGAGGTCGGCTTGAATTCGGGTAAATACGGTATATTCGCCATTTACGTCGAGTCACTTTTTCACTCAATAAATCTTATAATTAGCTAAGTGTTAATGACAAAATAATAACTATTAACCTTCCCATTAATTTTATATTGAAAGATGTTGAATGTCTGTTTAATACCTATATCTGCTCTTCATTTATTGTGGATGATAATGAACCCATTATCGTAACATCTGATCCAAATGAATTTGACAATTTATATGAGTCTGATGCAGAAGGCAAGGGATTTCATGGTTTTTAAACTGCAATGCAAAAAATATCATTCTTGAATGTTTTTAAAATTTCCTTTGGCCATTTTTGTAATTTTCTATAGATCGTATGTTGTTATCTTTTGAAAAATTATTTCATGTATTAAAACAAAAATTTTTAATTCTTAGTTATTTGTTGTTTGAAATTATCATTTTACAAATCTTCTAAATTATGTCTGCAAAATAAAACAGTTGAACAGCTGATTCAAAATGGCAGTCATCTACATCGAAAAATACGCTGGAGTTTATAGTTCACATTTTATTGGTGATGGGAGTACGAAACCAAGAAAAGTGATATCGCTAGAGCAAAAGCTAGATGTACTTAAGCGCTATGAGAACAATGAACGAACACATGATATCGTTCATGATACAGGTCTTAAAAAAGCAATGCTACGAACCATCCACGTTATCATTGTTTCTTTTCTGTAAAAATGAGTATGAAATATACATAAATAAAAAACACAAAGCATTAACCAAAGTATAGTCATAGTAAAGGAATAAAATTAGAAATGTGTCAATCAGGTAATTATGCTGGAATATATCCTACCTATTTACATTATTTCTTATGAGAAATTCATGTCCGACTAACATGATTTCACCTTACATGAAATTTTTTAAGAACACATCTATCGTGTTAGTTGGGACTGGGTGGCTTAAAACTGATCAACATTTAAACACAGAAAATATTTAAACTCACCAACACAAACTGGACCTGAGGCACCACATGATGGGCTACCCGGTCTTCCACCTTGGTGGCTATGCTGCTCATTATTTGCATCTGAACATGACTGACTTGTTTTGGAATATGAATCACTAGAGCCAGAATGATGTGTGTCATTGCGGCCCAGCTCAGAAAATGGGATACCATTGTCCTATAAAAATAATAACAATTAATATAACAAATTGATAGATAAAGACGAGATAATGAGAGAGTTATTTTAAATGCTATAATTTCACCTATTTCAAAATATATCCTTTACTAAGAGTTTAAAAAATTTGGCCATAAATATCAAGTTATGCAGGTGTAATTAAATTTAATTTCATGAGTTATTCAATATAATAATCAAACAAAGGCTTCATTTTAAAAAAAGATAAACACTTAATTTATAATCTCATGTGAATATTAATATATTTTAATACTTAGGTATCAAATAATAAACTAAAAAAATATGCATTTCACCTTTTTAAAAATATATCCTTTACTAAGAGTTTAAAAAATTTGGCCATAAATATCAAGTTATGCAGGTGTAATTAAATTTAATTTCATGAGTTATTCAAGAAAATAATCAAACAAAGGCTTCATTTTAAAAAAAGATAAACACTTAATTTATAATCTCATGTGAATATTAATAAATTTTAATACTTTGGTATCAAATAATAAACTAAAAAATATGTATCAGTATAATAGCCTAAATCTCACCTGACATCCTCCATTTCCTCGATCACCACAATGAGACACAGACCCAAGAAGAGTGGTCGTGGCATATGGTGCTGGAGGTTCAGAGTGACCACCAACTCCAGGCTCTCTTCTTCCATAAAATGTAGTCAGATTTCGTGTGTCAACTTCGGCATAATCAGTGGTAGCAGTGCCTGATGAACCTGGGTCATTACATGGGCGGCAATCTAATAGCCCAGTCTCTGCAGTAACGGGAAGGCCCAAGGCTCCTGGTGGCCCTTCCTTCTCTTCTACTCCCAAGTAATCACTCTCTCCTGGCATAGGAGCACCACCACCTCCTCCAGCACCACAGTCGGCAAGTCTCCAACCTCTGTCAATCCATAGAGTCTCTTTCCCATGCATCAGATTCAGCTGAGCTATGTCATTTGCATTCACCACCGGAACTATAACATGTTTTAGAACAACAAAATTGAATGATTACATTTTAGAAACATAATAGACATTTTTATGTTGCTTTTTAAAGAAAAATACAAAAAATGATAAAATTTAAAATGAAGTTCAAAATAACATTGTAAATGCACTTCATTAAATACAAAATCTCTTAACAAGAAACTATAAAATAAAATCTGCAAACAAATTGTTAAACCTTTTTTCAATAATTCCACAGCTACAATATTAAAAATTAAATACACAAAAGTTGACATTATTTTTCTTAAGCTATTACTAAAAAGAAATTTGCCAATTAATGTGAGACTAAAACCATCCATCTTTCAATAAGTACAATCAACAGGGAATTTCATATTTCCAAAGAGCAACATACACCCTTCATTATAGTGTATTAGTCTTATTTTTATTTAATAGTTTTCCCTAAAATCATGTTAATTTTGCTTTATCAACTATAACTTGATATGATTCATTATTTTGTGGTTATTGCTAATCAGTACTTTTTAGGCTGGTTTCCAAAGAAAACATAGCCTTATGAAATGGTCCTGTCTGTCTGTGTCTGTGTGTGTGTGTCCTACTGGCAACTTTAGCACCAATGGACCGATTTTCATGAAACTTGGTATGAGGCTCATGCTGCCAGGGCCCACTCCTGGGCTATATTTTATTTGGCAGAGATTGAAGTCCCGGGTTCAATTCCAGGAACGTTTTTTCCCTATTTGTTTTACATAGAAAATCTCAAATTCATTATGCAAAGATGTTTTCTTTAATACATTAAAATATCTTAAAATTGTGATATCGGAGCGAGGTTTGTACTGTTTTAAGGGGAAAAGAACGCAGATTCTAATTCTTATCACCAAATTTTTATAATTGATCGTATTTTCTTGAATTCCTACTAAAACAAAGAATTTTTGAGTTTTAAATCGCATTTTATCGGATTGTTGCCATGGAGACGATTATTACCGAACTCGGCTTGAGCATAGAAGAGTGAAAAAATGGGTTATTTTCTTTTCTGCTAGATTACTCTTCAGCAATGGACAGTTGATCCAGACATACTAGCGTATAAACAGCAACATTTATTTAATTCATTTATTTAAAAAGATACATGCAAAATATAATGTCAGAAAGAGATTTTGACATTGCTTTTAGTAATAACAGGTGCACACCTGGGGGAGGCTGATGGGCCTTAGCCCCCCAAAACACTATATGTTCTTCCTTAACACTAGGATGGCCGATGGAACATTTTTGTCCCATTTTTAAGTCTGGATCGCTGCCAAACACAATTTTTTTAAGAGCATGGCGAGTCTTCATGAGTTTTCATGATATTAATCTAGTTATGCACAGAGAAAGTTTCACCCTCCTCACTACTTTGGTTGAGATGTGACATACATTTTACCCTGGAACGGCCGATGGGACATTTTTGTCCCATTGACATAATCATTACTAATCTGTTTGGTGATCTCATGATTACCAAAGTTTGTTGTATGTTGCTTTCAAATGAAAAGAACTTAATTTTCTAAAACAGATGTTAAATCAAAAAAAATACTGAATTATCACTATATTAAGTCATTAAATCTAATTTTGTATGAGACTGTACTTGCAAGAAAAATAATATATACTTGTGTCAACATATGCTTACTTCAAAATTAAAAGCTTCCCACACTGATATTAACATACAAAACATTCATAATTCAATATGGGACATTTTTGTCCCATTGGCAGATCTAGGGTGGTCGTGAGGTCCGGCCATTCTAGCGTTAAGAAAAGTGCTCACATGGGAACACCATTCCACTTAATACAAAATGAAGCTCTTTGCATTCCCATTGTTAAAAAAAAACAGATAAGAATGTTCCGGTTGTTAAAATATTTCAGAGAGTCAACTTCATACCATAAGAATTTGAAGCATTACGTTGGTGATTTTATGTTGGACCCAGAGCCAGGTTTAGGGGTGGGTGAAATGGGCGGTTGCCGAGGGCCTCATAAGGGCATAAATTTTTCTTGAGCGACAAGTGATGTGTGAGAGGGTCCTAAAAGGAAGCATGGGTGCCCAAGGAGTAGGCAAAAGCCACAGGTGGCCTTCCTGCACATCCAAGAGACAATGGGGGTTGCAGAAATACAGATTCTGGGCAGAAGACGCTAGAGATGGGAAATGCACCTCCTCCGGAAACGGGAGTTTTTCAACAGAGAGGAGAAAGGATGAATTTCATGGGTGATTTAAGAAGTAAGCTTCCTTTTCAGAAAAAAGGTCCTTAAGTATGCTGGAGGGAGAGGTAAACATGAAAAGGACGTGACAATGGGTGAAAGCTGCAAAAAGAATGTTACAACATACTGGTGCAATGTAGAATAGAGTTGCCTGCTGGATATTCTATACGTCACACCATATAGTTATCTAGTGTTCGACTGCTAGCACTGTCTTGACCAGGACTCTACCATTTTCTTTCAAGGGTTCGAGCTGTCCTAGGGCTCAATTTAAGTCTCTCTGTGTTGTGAAGTAGGCCGTGTGAAAGGGCTCTTAATCATTGTGTATTTATTTGATTTTGTGTATAATTCATTGTGAAAATTGCATAACTATCAACTAGTCATTGATCGTGGCAATTATTTACTTCCTCTGAATATTTTCTGCAATCAGCGATCTATATCATTCATCTCTCAGAAGATACATTAGCCATAATAGAAGAACGCATCATCTCACATTCGGAAAGTATGGGTGTCTCAAATTTTACAAGTTTAGCTCTGTTCAGTGGTTTGCTTATCGTCTTAGAAAACAACTTTTCATTGCATAGCCATGATTTGAACTGAAAATATCACTTTAAATTGCACTGTCACAGTAGTTGTCTTATCTTTCAACGAAAAACTTTGAAAATTTTATATTCTAATTTTCTTTGCAAATGATTTTGCGCAAAGGTATGTAGTTACCTAATGCTATAATCATAAATTTTCATATATCATCAATGAAGTAAATACGACAACTTTTTTGCCATTTTATCAATCGAGTACGAAATTGTTAAATTTCGGCCGTGCGATTTATTTTCGTACGTTTTTTTTTCTGTTCTGCATATCGTTGTGTGAATTAACATGAACTTTTTCGTCAATGTAATTGTTTTAATTTAGTTAGATTTTTGGAACTCATTTTGTTTGGCTGTTGTATATCAGTTCTCTTTTAGTGCTGTTTTTTTTAAATAACTATTTGTAATATTTAATCCTAACAGAAATGGTGGAAAAATGGAAAAATGTGCACACTTTGTTCCATTTTTTTGGGAAAAAACCAAAGACAGAGGTCGACTCTTCAGAGGTGGGAGAAACAGTTTGCAGTATCAACGACGACAATGACCACAGTGCACAAAAGAGTGAAAGTGAAATAAATCTCAATGAAAAAGAAGCAACCTCTTCAAATACAGATGATATTGGTAAAAATGATATCGTTTTTCTTAAAAAAAAATTATTGTCTTATGATGATAAGTTAGATGTTATCAAAACTATATGGCAACCAAAAGTAGATTACAAGTTTCCTTCTTGCATATCTAATAAGCAAAAAAGAAGTTTTCAGTACTTATGGCTGATAAAATATGAATAGTTATCTTATTCTAAAGCTGAAAATAGTGCCTATTGTAAATATTGTACACTTTTTGCTCCAGTGGAAGTTGGCAAGTCTAGGATGCAGACTGTTGGATGCTTAGTTTAAAATGGGTTTTCTAACTGGAAACATGCAATTGAAACATTTAATGGACACCAAAAAACTGCATATTATTCCGATTCTTTATTGACTTTTCAACAATTGCAGGACATTCGTAATCGAAAAGTTATAACTATTAATAAGTAAATAGATAAAGCTAAAGCACAACAAGTTAAACTAAACAGGAAAAGATTAGAACCTATCAAATATAGGTAGCATCCAATGACATAATATTGAAGCATATTGTTGCGAAGCTGAATGCTGCAAAATTTTTCTCAATTCTTGCAGACAAAACTTGTGATATATCAACAACTGAGCAATTTTCATTATGTGTGCGGTATGTACATGAAGAAAAAGAAGGAATGTTATCAGTATGTGAGAAATTTTTAGTTTATTCCAGTATCAGACACTTCTGGTCATAAACTATCCACTACGTTAACTGAATGGGTTAAACGTATAGGAATTGATTTAACATTCTTACGAGGTCAGGCTTATGGTGGTGCTGCATCTATGAGTGGCAAATTTAATGGTGTTCAAACTCATATAAGGAAATCGTATCCTCTTGTTCTATATGACCACTGCTCATCACATAGATTAAATTTGGCAATAGGAAATACCGTTAAAGTGCAAAGCGTAAAAAATTGCATGGGTCTAGTAGAAAGAATTTATAAATTTTTCAATACATCAAAAAGAAGTGAAGTGTTAATCAGAAAAATTAATGAACATGCTCCAATATCAAATAAGAAAAAATTGCAACAACTTGCACCTACAAGATGGGTAGAACGGCATGAATCCGTAATGGTGATGATCAAACTGTTTGATTCAATTTACTATGCTCTTGAAGAAATAAGCACCTGGCAGAACCAAGATGCTTCGTCAGGTGCCCAAATGCTATCAAACTCCATTTGTGAGTTTGGTTTTCTAATTTCACTATATACAGTTCAAACATTTTTTTCTTACACAATGTCATTGTGCAGATTATTGCAGAAAGTTGATAGTGACCTTTATTCAGCACTAAATCATGTGTGTGATGTCACTGAACAAATAAAAATTATGCAAACTAAATCTGAAAAGGAATTAAGGTAAGGAAGCCAAGGAGTTGCAAAGGTGTCATCTGAAACTATGGAAGAATATTATTGGAGGTCTGTATTTATTCCCTAGACAGGACATATGTTAAGTCAGCAGAATGAGAGATTTTTGAAACATCGAGAAGTGCTACTTAAATTTAGCAGTATTCTACCTAAAGGTGAAATACCAAAACAATGTCAAATAGACGATTTTTTGGGTTTTGTTGAGTTCAACACTACCGATTTGCTTTCAACAAATAAGTGCGTCTTAAAAGCAGAGCTTAGAATTTGGTAGAGCGTTATGAAAATTCAATATCTGCAATAGTGCCATCCAAGAATGCTATGGAAGCACTAGCACTAGTGTGATAAATCAATTTATCCCAATATTTTTATATTGCTAAAAATATTTGTCACACTTCCTATAACTACATGCAGCAATGAAAGATCATTTTCCACTTTGCAAAGATTGAAGACATATTTGAGGAGCACTGTGATTCGAGACCGTTTAAATGGTTTAGCAATATTAAATATACACCGAGACATTAAAATTAATCCTCAAGATTTTTTAAATGAATTACAGAAAAAGAAATACTGATACTTTAATTTAAAACTTTTAACATTGTATAATAAAATATTAGTGCGATTTTGTGTAATTAAATGTTTTTAAATAAATGTTTAGTGTAAAAACATTTTTAGACTTGAGCCCCCCTCCCCAAGAGAAATTCCTGGGTGCGTGCCTGTTCTATTAATTTGTTTTCCAATTATTCTTTATCATTGATAAATGATGAATTACAAATGGTGTTTATGGTATGAGAATTCCTTGGAATGATTGACACATACTGAAACATTTCCTGTCAATCTAAGTAATCAATTCGGGACGTCAACTTTGGGAAACCAGCCTGAATTAGTCCTGATTTGGACTTCTTGTTTATAAAAAAAAAGGTAGCGGAACATGAAAGAGGTGAGTGGGAAAAAGGAACTGAATCTAATATGTCAGTAGAGGAATATATGTAATTGTACAATATGAATTAAACATTATTGCATTACAAATAACTTCATTTGATTTAAAAATAAAAAAGGTGAGCTTCGCTGGCAAGATAAAATGATATATATTCATTTGATTTGTTTTAGGTTATGCAAAATAGTATTTCTTGCAATAAAGTTCTGAAACAGTGTTATGGTGCATTCCGACAAAAAAAAGCAGTTCCTAATAGAGGTTATAACACCAAACAAATTAAAATATTATTTCCAAATTAAAGGCTCAAAATGTATGAATATATATACACTTGTTCCTTAATAAAATAAAATATGTTATATAAACTGACCACTTAAATGTCCCAATTCTTTCTTCAAGGCTTGTCTTCGCTTTAGGTATACTGTGGTGACTAGTAAAGCCAAACTGCCTGCCACACCAGCACCCACAAGGACAAGGAACCAAGTTTCTCTCACAACTCCAGGTTGATCCCCCCCTGTACCCTCTCCTACACCCTCAGCTGTTCCACTTCCATCACCTGGTGCCGCTGCAGCCATCCGGGGATCAACCAGGAGGGATACAGGGGGGGAAAATGGTCCAGCCCCTATTCTTGTGAAGGGTACCACACGAGTTGAATACCATTGCCCTGCAGTGAGGTTGTGTAGCAGAACGGAAGTTGTGGAGGCATTTAAGGTCATCTGGGCAAGTACTCTGCTTCCATTTCCACGTACTTGAATCTGAAATTTTAAATTTTTTATAGTTTTATTAGCCAGATGAAAAAAATTATTTTAAGTAAATTTGATACATATATGTAATAACAATACTGGAATAGGATTCAGATTTACTTAAGTAGCATACGACTAGAATATGTGAAGAATATTCTAAGGAAATGTCTATGTTTTATAACAGGCTTTATGGAGAAAAAGAAAATATACATAATATTCATTTTCATAAACAATATGACTTAAAAGATATATCTGAGAGCTGAATGGTTATGGATGATTCAATCGCAGAAGTAGGCTTTATAAAAATTCAATTAAAAGTGGAACACAAAAATGACCTATTGCTATTTGAAGAAGTCACAATTCTTGTTTTTATGAGAAGTATCCTTGGAAGAAAAAATAACAGTCAAAATGAGATTTAGTCAGGAGTAAAAATAATGAAATCTGGTTGATGTTAAATTATAAATAGTAAAAGGTATTTTGTTTGGCTTTAATGTAATAAAATACCAGCAAAATGAAGTTTAATAATTTGCAAGCCTTTTTTCCATAAACCTGAACATTTCAAGATGTGGAATTGCATTACAGGCACACACCAGGTTATGTAAGTAATGCATTCCGGCACCCATTGCATAACTCGAAATTTGCTTAAGTCAAAATTTACTACAGAAAGCACAGCAGAGGTGGGGAAACTACAGCCCGCAGGCCAGATCCAGTCCCCGAAGGAAGACATTTGTTCAGCACGCAAAGCTGTTTCGAAAAAGTGATCTCTGAAATGAAAGTACGTATAATTCTCTGCATCAGTACGGTACAATTACTCGGTTAAAATAGAGGCATGTATATGCAGTGGCTAATGTGAGTACAGAATATAGTTAACAGAAAACAGAGCTTACAATGAAAATTAAGACTAATGGTGTGTGAATTGAAAAATGAATAAATGAATTCTCGATGTAAATCAATAATATATTACGCAAGGTGAAACGTCGGTTTTTACTAAGTGCAGTTTGCTTTTGCAGCATCCAATAGACATTTTCTTGGTAAACAAAATGTAGAATATCAATTTTGTCAAGCTGTTAATTTCCATGCTAAAACAAAGACAATTCAAGCCATTTATGTATTATGCAGTTATGGGAAAGTCACTTTAATCCCTCAATGCCGTCAGGCGTACTATTACGTCCTGCAAAAACTGTCTAATCAGCCGCCAGGCGTACTATTACGTCCTGCGGCAGCCCAAATTTATTTTATCTTTTGACGCTCGAGACTTCTTTAAATCTAAATAACCTATATATATTTTTAAAGAGGAAGCTTTGTACTTCCTATCTATGTTTGTCCTGTATTTTTTTTTCTCTTTTAAAAAATATATAATCAACGTTGAATTTTGCGATAGAATTTTCAATTTTGCTATGATATGATGGTGTTTCTCCGTATAAAAGTCGCTTTTCAATGCAGCAAGGAACCTTTCCTTGGTGTTTGAAATGCAATTTAGGAACTGTGTATCATTTCAAAGGAGAACACGTTTTTTCTCCTCTTTTTTCCTGGTGGAGATATTTGGCTTATGTCATGCGACAAAGGTCTACGTCGGTATGTAAAGAAAGAAAGGAAAACATCTTATGTCTGTCTATGCACAGCTTATTACAAATGTTTACAATCCAATTGATGAAGAATGGAATTAGGTTGAGTAAAAACATTTCTGTAAACATTCCCTTCCATTACCGTGCGATTCTTCATTCATCGCTTCATAGGAGAGCGTCAACGTAAAAACAGCTGATTTCAAAATCCAAGGCCGACATTCTTCCAATAATTTAGTGCCACGCCTCAAAGAGAGGCATTTTGTGAGAAGGATAATATCTGTCATATATTTTCAAGACCTTTAGAATATTATTTTAATCTCGACAAAAATTGCGGGGAATTGAGTATATCTATTTGTAAGTATTTGTTTACATATAATATACGTTTAGTTTTGTGATAGAATTTTAGTTTTTACCACGGACCTACGGATTTTCAGTTTCTAAAGTTGACCCATAAATACCTGATGAAAGGGAACCCACCAAATTGGGCTCCTTTTCTTTGACATTTGAAAGAAGACAAGGTCTGTTTTCCTCTTCAGATAAGTGCTTCGCTGCTGTGCTAGCAGGGCCAAAGTAGCGATGAAGCGAGTAGGCGAGAAGAGGACACGCCAGCAAAAATCACGAAAAGTTCTTCTATATATTTACACAATAGGTTACTCGAAGTGTTTACTAAGCTATAAGGCATTTCTTGCTGAATCCAATTACACATGTTAAATTTTCTGAAAATATTTGGGAAGGACCTATAAGCTAAAGTTTTCTGTGTTTTATACAATGTCATATCTCCCTTTCCAATGAACGAAATGCAACCATTTCTTCTATGTGACTTCTGTAATGACTAAGAATGATGACTGTATAACTAAAACGTTTATATTATAAATAAATCATCTTTTAATAAATCAATAATACTACATTTGCTTAAAAATTTCCAGTCAAGACATCAAAAAGTTGAGATGCGTAAAACTTTTCAACTAATTGGTTTATATGGGTAGACTTGCAGAGTGAAATAGTTACTAATTTAAGCTATTTTTTTATTAAGATTGCACATGAATATCTTCCATAGATTTTCCGGTGCTGAATGTTATATATGAAGCGCGAATGCACGCTGGAAAATTAGCGATTGGTGTACATTTTCTTCTACTCCAACAATCTTTGTATGTAAAATATTATACGCAAAATAGATATTTACAAATTTCATGTTTTTCATAAATCCACAAAAAAAATTCAGAAAAATCAAGAGAAAACTTCCCAAGTTATGATTTTTTTTAAATATTTTCGAACGTTTTTGCAACGCAATCGTGAAAATTTAAAAACCTCATCCGGCCGTACGGGTAGGATTTAATAAATCTCCTCCGGGCTTGAGGGGTTAATCATTCAAGGAGGATTTCCAAAAGAGTTGGTCACTAAGATGCTAATTACTAAATGCTTACCAGTCATAATTACAAGGGCCAAACTCCTGTTAATTTGTGCAAAAGTGAACACACACATTAAGAGATCAAGCACCCATGTCAACAACTGAAAAAAGACTGAAGGGATTGGGAGAGAAACCACAGTACCACACAGACATGAACAACAATATAATCTATTATTTTATCATATGAGTGCAGATATATGCTGCAATTGTAGCCAGTCGCTAGAATTAGGTAGATTGTTACATCGATTCACTAGATTAGTAGGTAGTCGCTGTGGCCTTTTTTAATGTGTAATTCGAAACCAAAGTCACTATATATTGCTAAAAATTTGCTAGAATGACAACATTAGCTGAGCAGCAAAGCGGGGATATCGCATTACAACCCACACTTTGCGTTCTTTCTCCATGCACATACATATAGATTTAGTTCGAGCTCACTTACAAAAACCGATAACGTGGGCATAACAAATCTTTTTTCATCCATAATCGAGTCGAGGTTTATGTAACCTGGGGTGTGCCTGTATTCTTGTGCAAAATATGTACAATACCATTGCTATCATTTTACTAACCTTTTACGTAAAATTTATCACTATCATCTAAGTATCAAAGCATGTATAATGATTTATGTATGAATTTATACCTAACATTTATGTTTTTTTTAATTAAATAATTACTTATTTTTACTCAAATTAAATAAATAATTACTAAACATACATTTTATTTAACTGCTGTCAATAAAAACACATGAAAAATGCAGCTAATTAAAGCAATAACTATCAGTAACTGTCAAGTATTGAGTTGTTATGATAGATGCATCATTTTTTAATGATCATTTATTGAAAAAATTCTTCATTTAATTTATAATTAACAGCAAAATAACAACATTACCTTGTACCCAGCCAAAATTCCATTATGATGCTGAGGTGGAGGTGGGGACCATCGCACATAAGCAGCTGAAGAGTTAAGCATTCCCACCTGAACATTTTCAGGAGGGGCCGAAGGAACTGAAAATAAAATTTTCGATTTTAAATACAAATTGTGCACATAACCACATATTTCTAAAGTTGAAAATCATTTCTACAGTCAAAATTATTAAAATTATTTTGATGAGCAGATTTGCTATGCATTCACACAGTGCCCACAAAGAGACAACAAGTCATTCTCACCATCTTCCAATGTTCGCACAGTTCTTGCATTTGATGGTCTACCCTCGACTGATTTGTAGAATGGAACCAGGAAAAACTCATATTTAGTGTATTTTCTTAGATTAGCAACCATGTAACTGGTTGCTCCAGCATTGAGAACTGTGACAATGTGAAACTTCTGTGATCCACTTGAGATATCCCTATATCTCACATAAAGCCCCTCCACAAATCGGCTGGCAGTCAAAATCTGAAGAGAAAAGGATATTATGATTAAGAAAATTAGAAAAGAAATCACTAATTCAAAGAACAAGATTCAACAAACAACATTTTTAAAATTTTCTTAAACAAGCACAATAACAAGTTTTATACTATTAGAAATTATGTCATGTTTCTTTCTTCAATTAGCTAATTTAAAAAAATCTTGAATCAGTTCTTACAGAACGAAATTAACTGAAGAGTTAACAAATATGACAGATTCAAAGAAAACACTCAATTTAAAATTCTTTAATTGGTAAAAATAAACACAGAAAAAGAAAAATGTGTAATCTTGTTGTCTCCTAATTTAAATAGAAGCATGCAGTCATATCAGATTACTATAACTGGCTGATAATAATAACCAGTGATTATATTAAGCGGCATCAGAGCTGGCCAGAGGTACGGACAAGCTGGACTGCTGTCCCGGATGCCAAAGTCTTGGGGGTGCAATCCCAAACAGATATCTATGCATTACTTGCAAGTGAATAAATATTAGATACCAATTTATATTGCAAAATAGGCAGGAATCTTGATTGAATTCCATTTATTTTTTCATTATCAATAATTTATTCACAGCGATGAATAAATTGACATGTACTTTGTAAATATCTCAACAAACATTTATGCTATCTCACCCAGGGTTCCAAAATTCCTCCGGCTGCCTCTAAATGGCACCTACTGTATTATTGTATCATACTATATTCTTTGCAAATTTAATCCATGAAAATACTGCAGTAAACACAACAAATGAAAGATATTTGTCTGCTGTTTAAATGATAATCCTTACCTCCCAAGTAAGCCGAACTGAAGTAGAGCTGATAGGCTGTACACTTCGCAGCTCTACCACTTTAGTGGAAAGTTGCTTCCTGGCCTCATCCAAATCAGGTCCAACAACACTCACTGGCTCTGACACTGTGGGAATAACACCACCTTCTGCTGCAAGTGTATAAGTCATGGCCGATGGGTGGCTTGGAGGAGAAAGGCCATGAGAGTTCTCTGCACGAACAACAAACATATGCGCTGTGCCTGGGCGGAGGTCCATGACAACAGCTGAAGTTGTAGGGACACGACGAGCAGAAACTACCCATCCTGCACTACGTTGGTCGATACTGAACCGTTCAACAGTATATCCGGTGACTGGGGAAGATGGGGGACTATTGACAGGATCCCAGACCACAGTGAGGGAATTTGTGGTGGCATTGATAATACGAGGCCGAGATGGTCGCGAAGGAATGGCAGTAGGATCGGGCACAAATTGGGGTTGTCGTCCAGAAGACCCATCGACATTGAGAGATGCCGACCATGAAGTTTCCCCATATTCTGAAGATGCTGTGCAAGTGTACAAACCAGCATCAGAAGAACGAATGTCTAGAAAAGATTGGAGCAACAGTATTAGTTATAGAATGATAGAGTAACCAAAGACATTAAAGGAAAATTTTTGACTTCCATAATTTTATGAGTAGCTTAATTTAATTATAATTAATTATACAAAATTTAATTTAATTATGCAAAACATTTCTCAAAACAAAAATGGATTATATCCCTATTATAATAAAAGCCAATTTCATACTGTCATTGTATTTGTAAGACTTTATGAACTGGTGCAAATAACAGTTGGTTCAATCTTGATGAATCTTTTGCCAGATGCTCGGCACATCCCCTTGCAGGTTTTAAAGGGGTAATTATCCATGATAAAGGTAGGGATTTAATTCCAGGAGAGTTGCTTTATGTTGGGAAATTATGTTATTTGCAACAAAAGGGTAAAATGATTTTTATTAGGAAACCATAGTAGAGGTAACTTTGTGATACTAAGGGAATCATTATTGTAAGTAAAATAAAATACCCACTATTCCAATGGTTTAGCATCTTTCAATTACAAACATAAGACTATGTTCATTCTCCTCTCATCATTTCTGATGAGCATTAATAAACATTTATTTTATAAGGTTTGTGCAAGGTTGAAAATGAGGCTTGGATTGTTTCATTTACATGGATAATCTTAATTAAGACATATTTTAGGTATACATCTTGAACTCTTTTAATTTTAATTTAATGCTTCAATCATGCCCACCCATCATTTTTGGCGGGCAATTGCACTAATTCATAGCTTTTGTTTGATTTTAGCAAAAATATTTTTTTGAATAATGACATTTTGGCTAAAGCTATCCACAAAAAATGAACTGAAATAAGCCAGCCAAAAATCAATATCACATAACATTATTTAACTTTCTCTAGAAGTCAATAACAGCTATTCCCTTTTAGTGACCAGTGAGCTTACCTTTGACAAGCAGTGTTCCACCATTGAGAATGGTAATGCGACCACCAGATCCATCTCCTATTGCTGGAATGGGAGAGCCATCTTTAACCCAGCGTATTGCTGGAGGGTCACTTCCATCACCTGCAGCGTCACCTTCAACACGAGCTTCTTCTGCAGCACATGCGAGAGATGCATCAGACCCTGGAGGTAGAGTTTGATCTGATGGCCCAATAGCTATGAGAGGAGGTGGATGACTCCTAGAGCCAACTGGTCCTTCAACCCCACCTCCAACCTCCAAAAATGCTTTGGCCATAACAGATCCAGCCACGCTCAAAGCAGAGCAAACATAGAAACCAGCATCATCCCTTTCAACATTCTGCAGGAAAAGGTAGAAATAACATGTCATTTAGTAAAGATTTCAACAGTAAATTTTTTCTAGGCTTGCTTGAACCCTAAAGCCTAAGTGTTCATAATGTATGCACATTTTTAATCACTATCACTGCAAAATGAAATTAACAATTCATGAAGCAATTGATAAACCTAACTGCTAGAAGAATTCATATATGATGACAGAAAGGGAACAAAAATATCAAAGGAAAAATCAAAGAAAATTTAAAGAAAATACATTGAATTTTCAGCATCATTAAACAATTTCTGTGTATTTTTAAGTGTCAGAAACTTAAATGTAGATATAATATATATCTGAAGTTATTTTTTAATATCTGTTATGAAATACTGATGGGAAATGAATTTCTCAGTTCAATCTCTAGATTAACTTCTTACAACAAACCTGAATAATTAAAGTGCCTTCTCGTTCCACACGTAACCTTCCATATGCATTACCAGGGAACATTAACACTTGGCTGCCTTCTTTTGTCCAGAATACAGAAGGGGGTGGGTTACCAGATGCTCGACACTCAAATGTAGCTTGTGAATTAGGAACTACTGACTGGTCCATGGGGCGTGTCAGGAACACAGGGGGAGCTTGAGAAAGTATTAATAATATCATATTAATACAACAGACGATGAATTTAGTAGTGGACAACACTTAAATATTATCAAGTTACAACGATAAAATAATTAATGTAAAGCATAAATGATGTGCAAATATTGCTGTCAAAAACAATAATTAAATTACCTTCCCAGTGAGTTTCATGTAAATTCGCTTTCTTTAATTAAATAACAGCTCAATATATTCTAAGCTTTTATCTGATAAATGTGATATAAACAACAATAATTATAAATTTTCATTATAGAAGTTTTCCATAGACTTTTCTTATTTGTTCAATGTCTATGACAGTAAATCATTAAACTTAATGCAACTTTCAATTTGACTAAATTCCAAAATTACTCTTTAATGCTTAGAAATTTGGGATAAGAATAGAATTTCCGAATTAAAATATGAAAGTGATTCCTTATGCTTACAGTGAACTGCAAGAGCAGCAGATGCAGATACAGCTCCAACAATATTTTCAGCATCACAGATGTATACACCCTCATCTTCTGGTGAAACACGCTCAATTCTTAATGATTTATCTGTGAGGACATGAGCACGACCAACTGGCATTTTCCCATCTCCACGACGCCAAAGGATCTCTGGAGGAGGATCACCACCAACTCTGCATTCAAATTCAACAGCCTCACCTGCTACAACTGTAGCATCTTGTGGTTCTGTGCTTACAAATGGCTTAACTGTGAATTAGAAAGAAAAAGTAAATGATGTTGCTAATTGCAATTAACTACTGTGATACAAATACATATCAACAACAACCATTATTTTCATAACTTAGTTCATTGCATTTAGACATTTTTTACATAAGCTCTATTATTGTTTAATAACCAGCATTTAATTTTTACTTTTAAAAAATGTGTCAAAAATTAAGGTTGATTTATCATACGTACAACGAAAAGTTTGGTCAAGTGATTGATTTATACCAAGACTTGTCAACAATAGAAATAATTTGATTACAATGTTTCCCATTATGATCCTACCATTTTTAGGGCAAATATTGAAATTACAGCAGAGTTGGGTAAAAATTAGACCAATTATAGAAATGTAAACAAGAAAAAAGCAACCAACCATGAACAGTAAGCAGAGCGGGTGCTGTTTCTCGGACTCCAACCATATTCTGAGCCACGCAATGGTATTTCCCCTCATCGCTTTGACGAACATCTGTTATGAGAAGATTTCCTCCATCCACCACACGAATTCTGTAAAAAAAATTGAAATTTGGTAACCAGCAAAATAATTAAATAAGCAACTAAAATACAGAGAGATACAATGTAAACATAAAAACTAAAATTAAGCATACAACCTTATGCCAAAATGTGTATTATAAATTTCCAGAAAAAGGAGAATAAACACTACTGAAGAAGCATTTCCCATTATATTCCTCTCTGTTCTCTCCAAATAATTTTAAACTGATTATGTGACAATTGTTACACTTGTTACAATTAAAAACTGAATTATTAATTAAAGAAGCATATGAATTACTGTTTACTATTCATACTAAAGAGCACACAATTAACATATTTAAATATGTTACTTATTTTAAATAAAAATGTTAACAATTTCTCTGTTATCTTAATGCCTTAAAAATGAGACAAATGTAAAGCAATTACTTTTGATTTTGCTAATATTTTTCGGACAAAATATATCACCCAAAAAGAAATATTAAATAAGACATTCCAATGTTAAGTAATCTGAGAGAGTCATCTACATTAAATATTTGTTAATTTATCCTCATTTTCATGGCCAGTGAATGAATAATGATAATGTGGAGGAACTAAGAAAAGGTGGTTCACCAGAAAAGACGGCTTAACCATCTTACCTCTTTCCTGAGTCAACATCCAGAGGCATACCATCTCGTCGCCAACTAACAGTAGGCTCCGGATGACCCTTTGGTGGAGAACACTCGAGTAATGCAGTCTCACCAGCTGCGACACGAGTATCCTTTGGCTCCCCTCTAAATTCCTCCCTGAGTACTGAAATAGAAGTAGAATGCTTTTGAGCAAAGGCTTCATCCAACAAGAGTGAATAACAGATTTCCTCACGTAAATGACCTGCCTTGGTTTGAATAGCTTTTATTATAAATAATTCTGTAAAAACACTGCTAAAAGAAGAATTTTGGTAGTAACAGCAATTGAGCTATATCATAGGAGAAAAATATCCTAAAAATAAAATAAATTATTTCAGAAAATTTTAATCATGACTGAGAACTTAATTAAGCAGGAATATGGATAAACCTCATGAATAAATTTTACAATGTAATGCTATACAAAGTTAAATACATTCTCAAATAAATCTAAACATACTACAAATATGACTTGAAAAATAATTTACAGGGAGTCAATTTTTAGTTGCCTCTCTGTAACCAGTTTATTCATGATAAAAATTTAGGGAAATTTTAAAATGTGTACCGAAACTACTCAAGTTCAAAATGCAGAGATATGCATTGAGGAAAATCATCATGAGAAAGGTTGTTTACATTAAAATTAGTCTTATAATAGTCTTAAAATAAATGGAATTAACTTAATTTTTCAAATTTTTCTAATGCATGATGAGAAAACTTGAAGCACTTTACAGAGGAAAAAAAGGATTAACAAAGGAAACAAATTCTTTTCTTTAGATGTAAAACTTAATGGACTGTTCTACCCTTGAAGCTCTTAACTATTACTTTTCATTTCTGCTTCAAGGAAATAATGACTTATTTGCTAATCTTTCATTTCCTCCTTTCTAATGAGCTTTTTCAAATGACCTTCCCTTGCAAACTTAAGTACACCTTCAAATAGATAAAACATAGCATAGTATATATTTGAAGCAAATATCATTCTTCAAAAATTGTTGCAAACTAGACTGAAACATTGAAAAAATTGAGTGGATGCCCTCAGAGCCATAGTTAGGTTTTTGACCCCCTTGGCAAACTCTTGGCTTGGCGCCCTTTTTATTTTGATAATTGATATTCGATATATAGGTAATTTATAGAATTATAATGAATAATAATAAAAAGCATTTTGATATATCTTTTATTATAATTATGAGAACATGACAATTAACATAAAATATATCGACTACTGTCCGCGTCAAAAAGACGAGCATCTCAACTTTGACGCGCGATCATTTGCGCTACGTTTATTGGAATGAATATACAAAAATACCATTGGAAAGCTTATTTTATGCTTAATAAGGTTTGATTTTTTAATATTTTTAGACAGAAAATGTAAAATTTTACAGCGAGTTAAACACAGAAACTACCCGTAAAAACCAGCTACGCAGCCAACTTTCGCGAAAGTAGTCATATATAATAATTCATAAACGAATAACTACTGAACAAAATCTTTTGAAATTTAAAACAGTGATGAACTAAGATAAAATAGAGGCAATGCAGTAATTTTCTAAGCTCTATGTTAATTACAATGGTTTTAATTGGGTTACAACTTTAAAAAGAAACTCGTCAGTGGGGAAAAATGATAGAGGAATTCTGAAAACACTGTTGTAAAGAAAGACCTAAAGAAAGACCTAAAGAAAATATTTTGTAGGAATCAGATTTTTAATAAAGACTTTTAATAAATTTATATAGATATTTTTCTTTGTAGCCATAAGGCGCTTCATTTCCTATGCTGATGTAGGTAACGACGTTGCCACACCAATCTGGCGTGCGGGATGACTGAGCGGGATTTAAACTCCTATCTCTTTCTCTCTCTATCTAGCCTCATTGGAGGTTGCTAATGACTCAGATAATGAGTAATAAAGAAGGTACTTGTTTTTTCTAGTTTTGTTTTCTTAGTTCATTTAGTGTCTCATCTCAGTCCAGTTGGTGCCTCGTGTTTTCGCTATGCCTCGAAAAACGCGACTAGCTTTACAACGAATAGAAAATATTAGTAATAACAAATACGGTCTTTTCTCGAGTGATCAAGAAAATAATTTAGAAAGTGAGCCTTTTGTGATTAACAAAAAATTACGTAGCCATGAGAAAAATGTCATTCATTTTTTCAAATGGTCAAAGATGGTGTGATTAAATTTGATGCTAATCAAGTTGTTAAAAATACTGCACTGTGTTGTAATGTTAGTGAAAGGACTGTAGTAAATGTAAGTAATGAGTGCAAGGAAAATGTGCGTCCTTCAGAAAGTTCTCCCAAAAAAAGCAGCGGTAGAGCGCGAATTGTATTAGACGAAATGTTTGAAGGAATAAAGAATATCGTGGAACCCTTAATTATCAACCTCGATGAGGATTCCAGCAGCGACGAAATCAGTGAGGACGAAACTTAAGAGGAGATAAGGGGGTTTTTGTGCGGGCCATGGCCGCCTACCGGCGAGGGAGACAAAGGAGACATTTGGCAACATCGCAAAGCGCTCAGAAAGCAACATATACGGTACGGTGTGTAGATTAAAATTAATTAAACAAAAATAAAAACGTTAAAACAAAATCTGATTCCTACAAAAAAATTTCTTTATGTCTCTTTTTACAAAAGTGTTTTCAGAATTCCTCTGTCATTTTTCCCCACTGACGAGTTTCTTTTTAAAGTTGTAACCCAATTAAAACCATTGTAATTAACATAGAGCTTAGAAAATTATTGCATTGCCTCTATTTTATCTTAGTTCATCACTGTTTTAAATTTCAAAAGATTTTGTTCAGTAGTTATTCGTTTATGAATTATTATATATGACTACTTTCGCGAAAGTTGGCTGCGTAGCTGGTTTTTACGGGTAGTTTCTGTGTTTAACTCGCCGTAAAATTTTACATTTTCTGTCTAAAAATATTAAAAAATCAAACCTTATTAAGCATAAAATAAGCTTTCCAATGGTATTTTTGTATATTCTTTCCAATAAACGTAGCGCAAATGATCGCGCGTCAAAGTTGAGATGCACGTCTTTTTGACGCGGACAGTAGTCGATTGTTTTCTCAACCAATCGGTTTTGGAAAAACATGCCCAAGGCTTGAAAATTATTTTTCTTCGGTTTTTCAATCGGTTTATCTAAGCGAATGAAAGTATTCGTTCCAAAAGCGATTGAAACTATTTTTATAGTCGGTTTCAAAGCGGTTGAAAGCCCTGCGCCCTAAGCAATGCGCAAAGCCGCAGGTCTTTATGGGCCGGCACTCATGAATTTGTTTTTTTTTAGTACGCCGTTTGGCGCCTTTGGCAACTGCCCCGATGCCAACCCGTTGCTACGTCACTGGACGCCCTTTAAAGGAATATTTTGATTCTTCATGTAACAGAAAATTTGTGCCATTGATTAGGTTCTGTCACTACACGCAGGAGCGGCTCAAGGTGTATTGGCGCCCCGAGCACCAAATTTTTTCGAGCACCCTCTCCACCAGCATTTTTCATTGATATTACAAAATTCATTATATCATCTAATATAATTAATTTTTTAAACTGTTCACCATTTATTACAATGAGATACATTACAATAAAGATTAAAGCTAAAATGATACATTGAGCCACTTCCGAGAGTTGGGTGAAAAAATTGCGAGTAGAATCATTGTATCAATTTGTATGTACATTCTGTAAGACTAAGTCATCAAGTATTTTTAGATTGCCACTTTCCAGTATTATGTGACCGCTCAACACTATTAGTTGCAATAGCTAAAAGTTTTAAGGACACCTGAACAAACCTCGGCGAGCGCCACAGCGAACCTTGCCGGGCGCCATGGCGCTCGCAGGCACCACGTTGGGAAGCCCTGGGCTAGAGATTCTTGGGTACTGCAAAGGCAAGTTAGTCATAGTTAGTCAGATTGGCTCTGATTCGATCGTACCTGGTCACCGAGTTAGCTAGCAAATTGCTATCTTCTGTTTTACCGCTAAGGTTATCCGCCGAATTACCCAGCGCATTGTCGCATGCGATATATTACTTCCTTTATCAAAATTTACCCACCCAATCACTGCACACATAGTGAGGAATACTGTCTTGGGGATTGAGAGGCCCGCATAAGCTACCCGAGCGGTATACACCTTACGTAGAAACTGATATTACAACAAGCTTAAGGCTTGCCAATTATCATCTCAAAATTTGAATTTTTAATAATCTTTATTTAAATTTTTGCACATTATTATATTGAAATTATTATAATCATATTATTATTGCCATTTCAGAATAAATTGTTTCACCAAAACACTTTCGTAACGATACATACCTAGGAATAACTAAAAAGATCGATATTCGTTACGGAATGCTACCGGGTACAATCACATCTGTACCGTCAGGTTGCTCGTGATCAATTTTATTACTTTTTAAAGGTTTTTCTAACTATAAATGACAATATGATCATTTTTGAATTATTAATGCGAAAAGAAGCTGAAAATTGGGATGAAAATTTTCCCTTGAAAAAAAGAAAAATAGAAATCCGGCAACTCATTTCACACTGATGTGATTTTTTTACAAATATTGCGCCCATTTGGGCTGGCGAATTAAATTTTTTTAAGGATAAACTACAGCTAACTTTTTTGATTTTGGCGCCCCGAGTCTGTGCCTCAAGTGCTCGCCCCTACACTACACGTGGTGTAATATGGATATATAAAATTTGTCACACACATTATTTGTAATAATTAATGATTCGAGCAGATAAGGGGTAGCAAATTACCTGTCTTTGTTGGATAACATACAGTTAGGACAACAGAATAACCTTTCACGTTGAATTTGTTCTATTTTCCCATCAGTTATTGATTTTAAACAAAAAATAATCAGATAATAACTAAGAAACCATAAATACAAATCAAAAGTACGTTCAAACGTCAAAGTTCCAGTTGCCTATTCCAGGAAAGAGTTATGGACGGGAAAATTACGCAGCATACTGTTATAAAAAATTGAATCGCTCTGCATAAATTTACTCGGTTGAGATTCGATTGGTTTTCGTGCACTGCTTTCTAAAGGGAAGAACCTATAATTATTCAATGCACTGGAAAAGATAGTGAGCTATACGCAGCCATGGAAACGCTCGGATAGGAAGGGAGAAAACAAGTTAGAGATGATGAAGTGCCAATTTAAAGAAATTTCCGAAGCGAGCGCGTTCGAGTAGGTAGATGAATAGCCCACAGCATCAATCGAAAGGCATTTCCCCGGTGAGAGAGAACCTATCCAAATCAGCCAATTATCATTTCTTTGTTCAACAGCCATAAGCGGAACCAGCGCAGATCATTTGATGAATGCAGAGCAGCTGCAAACAATGGCGGGGAAATTTAAGTGGCGAAGAGTAATGGAGCCCTAGACCTGTCAAAATCAATGATCTGTGAGACAATTGTTAATTGTAAGACCATTCCAGGACTGCTACAGTTAGCTGGTCTCGAAAAAAATAATACCACAGCAATAACTAAAGAAATGGCGTATTATTGCGCTCCACTTGACGAAGAAGGCGCCAACTTTATTATTATTGCAGGACTGGAACATTAGCGGACAGCTTACGACGGATCTCGATCGGACCGCTAAGTTGTAAAATATGGGCGTTTCAAGTAAAAAACGAGCGAAGAAATGCGAAAGATATAGATCTATAAGACAAAAAGTTAATGCTACTTATCCAGCCGCTGGTTGGAATTCTTTTAGCAAAGAATGAAAAAGATCATTCAAAAAAATTTTATCATATGTATAAAGCATTTTGAATATAGATAAATTCAATTACATATCTTGCAATATTTTACGCTCTTTCAAAATTGTGTCACAAGTAAAAGTAATTGAAATTAAAGGAGAGGATTTTTTTAAACGCAGGTTCATATTTACCGCGGCCCGAACACTCCCACTAAAAGTGAAACAAATTGAAGAAGTACCACCGTTGCCTTGACCGAAAAACTTTAATTGTTTCCGAACGGGCTCTTTGAATAGGATTCGATTCCAACCGAGGATGACATAAAACGCTCTCATCGCTCATTATCAATCAATTGTTCGCAATAGCAACAAAAGCGCCGCCGGAGGCTAGAGTAACCTACGTACTAATCGTTTATTTGTTGCTAGGCGTTCCTAAAACTCATAAATGTTAGAAAAATATTAATTGTCTGGGAGAGGCACCGGAGAAGTCGCTTCGAATTACCACATTAAAATTTCCTACTTTCCCTTTCCAAGAATGAATGAGTTGTTTTAGTAGAAGCTCCTTTTTGTTTGCCGTATACATACTTCCGCCGTTGTCGGTGCATTAACGCCTATAGGCTATACAAAGTCCCCACCGCGCTCTAATGGATCCCGAGAAAACAGTTGACAAAGAATTATACGCCTTATAGGAAGTTTATATGAGGCAATGCGAGGAATTCAATAAAGCGATTATTTGCGCCGGTGAAAGCTCTCCTCCTGCCCACCCACCCCAGAGCCCGCACCGAGAAAAGTAACTTTCAGAGATGAATGATGAAAAGCAAAATAAAGGAAGCACTTCCGCCCAGAAGAGGGACTGACGAGTGCTCTTCCTGTCCCGTTCCCTCATAACCCAAATGCGTTATATGCACTCATATACACCGAGGAGGGTCAAGGACAAAAAGGAAAACGACAAGACCCCACGTGCAAGACGATGCACGGGTTACGCACGCACGCACACACGCCTCATTCATCATAAACAAACGAGGAACGAAAAAAGCACCGCTCTTCGCGCGCGATTGGCCCCGTAAGATGGCTAAACAATTCCGACTTCCATCCAATCGGATACCTTGAATAAAACTCGGGCTACGGCATGAAAAAGGCCATCCGTTCTCTTTTCTTCTCTTTCTCTATGGCTCGCCCTCTAAAAAGATAACCGCTAAACAGATCTTCGGTATAAAAAAAGAAAACGGAGAAAAATGAAACAAAAAAGATCCCTCCTCGAGACGATCGGAGCCGTTTTTTTGCCTTCGTTTGGCAAAGAGAGAGGAAGGGAAAGGAGAAAGACAATGGGGAGACAATAGTCGGGTTATATAGGATTGACGAACTGTTCCTACGGGTGTTCTTGGCGAAGGGAGAGAGGTTTGGGGAACGTTATAAGGGTGAGGTTGGCGGCGTCTTCTCTAGGGGGAAGGCAAGAAAGGATGAAGGAATTGGAAGAGAATGGGAATCGGGGAAACGAGAGGACGTTGTGGGGGGGAGAGTCGAGGGAGGGGGGGAGTACGGGGGGAGGCGGGGGGAGTACGGGGGGGGAGGCGGGGGGGGAGGCGGGGGGAGATGCGGGGGGGGGGGGGATGCGGGGGGGGGGGATGCGGGGGGGGGGGAGTCGGGGGAGGGGGGAGTCGGGGGAGGGGGGAGTCGGAGAGAGCAAAGAGTGAGCAGGGAGAGAGATAGATATAGGGGAGGCAGGAAGGAGGCAGTGTGTGGAGGAATGGGGAAAAGAGAGACAGAATAGGTAAGCAGCAGGGAGGGGAGGGGAGGTGAGACAGAGCGGGAGGGATGGAGGGGGGAGGGCAAAAGTGGGACTCATGCCGAATGCTTGAGGGCGGAATAAGAGAAAGAAAGAGGGAGGGTGTGGCGAGCGATTGGGTAAGGAGGGGGGAGGAAGGGGGGAGGGCAGAGGGGAAGAAGTTGCAGGAGATTGGGTGGCGGGAGAAAGAAGGTAAGAAGGCGACGAGGGGGAGAAGAGAGAGAGAATCGGATGGTACGGCGAGATGGGGAGGAGGAGAATAAAGAGGAAGAGAGGAAGAAAAGGGGGGGAAGGTAAAAAGGGGAAGAGGCGCCACACCAGGGCCTTGAGACGTCGACGACCCACGCTGAGGCCGTGAAGCCATCACACACACACACACAATCGTTCTCTACTCTCCCCATCCCTACCTCTTCCTCCCATCCCTCTCCATCACCTTCCAGATCACCATCCTCTCTCCTCCCTACCTCCTATCCTTTCGTCTCTTTCTCCATCTTTTATTGTTATTCTCCGTCTTGTTCGCCGTCTTCCTCGCTTCCTGTCTACCTCTTTTTTATACCGTGTCTCCCTCTCTATCGTTCTTTCTATTTCCCTTTTCTCCTACCTTCCCTTCCCTCTCGAGGCATCTCGAAAGCGAGGGGTGGAAAACCCAGTAAGACGTCCTCTTAGAGAAGAGGGGAAAGAGAGAGAGAGAAGTGAGTGAGAAAAGGAGAGTGAAGCTGAGAGAACACTGGAGGGGAAGAGAGTGAGAGAGAAGAGATGGCGAGAGAATGTGTGAGCTGGATCTGAGTGGATACTGGTTACACGCCACTCCCTCCGTATCAAAGCGACGTGTCGAGAGGGTAGAGGACTTTGAGGGGAGGGAGGAGGGAAAGGGAGGAGAGTGGGGAGTGAGAGGACAGCGGAAAGAAATAGGTGGGGGGCAAGGGGAAGAGAGGAAGAAAGAGTAGCGTAAAATGAGGATGGCGCGTTAAAAGAGGGGGAGAGAAAACAGGAAGGGACGAAAAGATTAAGGCGGGAAGACGGGAGAGGCAGAGAGAAAGGAAGATGAGAATGGGATTCGGGAACGGAATAGATCGTGTACGGAGGAAGGGAGAGGAGGCGGACGGAGAGAGAGAGAGGAAGAGAGGATGAGAAAGGGAGGAGGAAAAGCGTGAGGAAATTGATGATGACGAGGGCAAAGGATAAGGATTGGTGACAGGAAATTGTATGGGAGCATTTACCATAAAAGAAGGGGGGAGGAAGGGGAGGGGGAGGCGTTAAAGGGACGAGCGGAATATATGGACGGGCAGAAAAGGAAAGGAAGAGGAGATAAGGACTTTAAATAACGCCGACTTGGAGCGGCGTGACCTTTTTCTAGCACCTTAACTTAGTTTGAACCCGTTCTTACACAAAAGCGAAGCGCGGCTCACGGGTTTCGAAGAGCTGACACGAAGATGGCGAACGCGACGAAAACGGGAAGCGAGAATGGAACAAAATGCGGCAATGTCGTGGGTTTATTTATAATTCGCCGAGCCGTTTGTTATCAACCCCTTCGAGTGTTCTGTTATAGATATTCTAACGCCCATTTTTCGGTGTGGAAGCTTGGCGGAACGAAAGTTGTAACGCAGGTTCGATAAATAAACACGGCTGTGTATCATGTAAAAGCAATACTTAAGCCTCATATGAACAAGAGGGGTGTGGGCGCACTCCAGCATTAATTTTTTCTGGGCTTCTTCCTGCACGATAAAATATATTTACCAATTATGGAACCAACGCAGAATTTTAAACGAACTCGGATGTCTATGTCAAAGAAAAAATTAAAGAAAATAGTTTTGGCAGCGCATCTACCCTCTTGGAAGGGTATGACTTTTTAATGCTTTGCTTGGTTAATAACACTTATTGCAGCAATGGCATTTCTTTTTGGTTAAAAATTTTTGTCGCGCGTTCGGATCCGAAGCTTTCCGCTGCGATTTTATTTAAATCGATATCGAAACATCTGCGTAGCAAACGTAACTCTCCTCCGAAGATCCCGCTCCTTAAAGAAATTCCCATTTGCGTGGTTTATGAAAAGTAGAAGGGGGCAGACCCTCTTTTGTAATACTCGTAACTGAACTTGTAAAGAGATCTCAAAACGACAGTCTTAACCACCCCATGCGGTCATCGTAAAATAAAGTTAAAAAGGCATTCGCGAGCCGCCTCGTTCGCACGCAACTCCGATAAATCACACGGATTTGTTTGCAGTTTTCTTAGCGGGTGATCCGAAATTTCGGGGATTAAGAGATCTTCGGAAGTATAAATAACTTCGGCAAATGGATGACGGGATTTGCGAGTACGAGCGTGTTTAGAATAGCTGCGTGAAAGAGAAGAGGGAGGGAGAGAGGGGTACGCGCCATTGAGAGGGAAAGCGGGAGAGGGAGAGACGGGAAAAGAGGGCAAGGGATGGGAACTGAGAGGGGAAAAAAGGGGAGAAGATAGGGAAAGAGATAGGAGAAATAAAAGGATGAAAGAACGAAGGACGATTTTATTTGGATAAAAAGCCTTTTCCGCTTAAATATGAAGTGTAGTAAAGAGGGGATAGAAGAGAGGAAGATAAATTGCGAGATGGTGAGATGAAAAAGGAAAGAACGAAAGAGATGGAAGTGAACCGAAGGAAATAATGAGAGTAGAAGAGAAAGAGGCAGAATGGAAAGAGATAAGATGAAACAAGTTCAAAAAGAACTGCAAAAGCAGATTCCAAAGGCGCTTTGTAGAATGCTCATATAAATTTTCGGAATCTTTGACCTTCTCTCCCTCCAAAACGTAAAACCCGAAATCATTCAAAAGTTATTTAACAGAAATCTCAGTTAGTCATTTGTAATATGATCTTTATTCTTCTTCGAAAGTGAATTGAAGGTATTTATGCTTCGCTTTTATTATTGTACCAACGTAAACAAAACGAAACTTTACCACAGTAACGGACCCCTATACATAGTTCATAAAGGCCTTTTCTTGAAATCTCTCTAAAATGCAAACCGACGGATGAACGGAACCCAAGACCAATAGGGTTCATGCCATTCACCAGCCGAAAATGTCCTGAACTATCTGAAAATCTTCTCGTTGCTTCAAGATTTTGCGCACGGACGGACGGACAAAGTAAAAAACAAGCAATTAAAAAAACGCTGAAAAGAGGTGGAATGAACGCCATGAGGGCGAAAACGGGACGATGGCAACAAAAGTAAACGCGCGGAAAAGAGGCGGCGGGAAAAAACAAAACAGAACCGAAAGTAGAGTAATAAAAAGAGGCGAATGAGTCAAGAGAGAGAGAGAGAGAGAGAGATAGCGATGGCGGGCTTATGAGGTAGGGAAGGAAAAACAGGAAAAGGGTAAAAATCGGAACAAAAAGAGGAGAGAGAGGGAGGCGCGGAAAGAGGAGAAAAGGACGCAAAAGAGCAAAGGATGAGCGAAATAGAGAAGAAGGGAGGATACAAAATAAAAGCCCGAGTTGGAAATGAGGGGAGTTTCGAACACAACGGGAGAAAAAGAGAACAATGAGCAAAGAAAATCTTGGACTGGAAAGAGAGGGAGGCCGGGAGAACGGGGAGGAAAGGGGAGGGGGAGTGAGGAATGAGAAGGAAAAAGATGGATGAATCGCGGTCGAGGGGGGGTGGGAGAGGTGGATCCGTTCCGTTCTTTCGGGAATAACACTCTCTTTCGGTTTCATGGATTCGCGGATACTTCTTATTTTTTCTCTCTAGAAATGGTAGTTCAGAATATATTATTCTTTGGACGCGGCGAAAGAGGACCACCGAGATGAACACGCGGTAGAAAGATTTAGGGATGGAGAGACTGAAGGAGGTAGAGAAGGGGAAAGAGAGGGAGGGAGAGGGAGACAAAGGTGGCGAGAGAGTGGATATGAGGGAGCGATAAAGAGGAAGGGGGAAGAAGAACGAAAGGAGAGGGCAAAGGAGGAAGGAAGGAAGGAAGAAAGTAGGGAGGGAGGGGGGAGGGAAGGGGGACGGAAGGGGGAGGGAGGAAGGAAAGAGGGAGGGAGAGAGTAAAGAGGGGAGAGGAAAGAGTAGATTGAAGGAAATTCAGAGAGAGGGGTGTGAGAGATAGAAAAGAAGGGACAGAAAGAGGTAGAGTGAATGATGGAGAGAGAGAGAGAGAAAGAGCGAATGATAAACAGGGAGCGAGTGAATGATATATATATATATATATATAGAGAGAGAGAGAGAGAGAGAGAGAGAAAGAAGGGAAGAATGAATGAGAGGGAGAAATGGGGAGGATCGAGGGAGAGAAGAATGAAGGAGATAAAAAAAGTGAGAAAATTTGAGAATGGAATATGGATAAAGAAGGGATGGAGAGCGAGGCAGATGGAGCTAGAAGGAGAGATAAAGGTAGACAGAGGAAGAGTAGATAAAGGTAGATAGAGGGAGATGTGAAAATAAAGGTAGATAGATGGAGCTAAAGATAGGTAGGTGGAGAGGAGATAGAGGGAGAGAGGTGGAGAATGGAAAATAGAGTAGGGATGGAGGCAGATAGAAAGGGACACGGTGGGGGATAGGAGAGAAAAGAGATAGGGAGGAAGAGGCATGGAGAGATAAATGGAGATATGGACCGGGAGAAAGGAGAGGTTGAGAGTGAAAGAGCGAAGAATGACAGCTAAGACGGAGCGAGAAGTAGGGGGAGGTGGGGGAGAGTGGTGTCGTGGGAGACGAAGGGTGCGATGGGGGAAAAGGAGATTCAAAGCGAATAAGGTTGGGAAGAAGGAGAAGAAGAGGGCGGTGTGAGAAGAAGACGTGCGCGTCGCCTGGGAATACTTTTTTCCTCTCTTTCTCCGTCTCCCTCTCGAGGGGGTTGAAAACCTTTACAACCCCAAAATCAAGTTTTTTTTATTTACGGCAAGACATACGAGATGAAAAATATCTTAAATCTAAATTTCCGAAAAAACAAATGAGAACAACGCCTCCGACACGAAGCGTTTCTTCTTTCATTTTTTTCCTTCTTTACTACTATTCCGCCTTCCCCCTTCCGCCGGTATTTATAAAACGCCTCGGGAGACTCGACTCGGTCGTGTTTATCCGCGGCGGTTTATTAAGACGGGTGTTTCCTCGGAATGTTCTCTCTCTCGCGCGCGTGTGTGCGTGCGAGTGGGTATGTGTGCATCTGTCGGAGGCCCGTGCGAAATGTTGGCAACCGTTAGCGTCGGCTATGCGGATGTTCGGCGTATGGAGTTCAATTAACAACAAGTCAGCGAAGTAGCGAAAACAGACGTTTAACGGTTTTTTTAATGATAGAAAATATTAATACAGCAATACTCCGATACACGCGAATTCGTTATTACGCGACGCGCTTGATAAAATGTTTGTTATATCGAATAACATTAAAGTAAAAATTGTTAAAAACAAAAAAAATCAAAAGTAGCGCCAACTTCTCCAGTCAATCAGCAGCAATCAGCAATCGAGAGCTCTCAATCAATAAACGCATATGTTTACACATACTTAACTGCACTTGGCGTGTAGCATTTCTCTGCCACGAGTGAAATTCCGTCCCTTTTATATATTTATAGTGATTTAAAAGCGAAATATTTACAATATGGCTTCAAAAATATTTAGTTATTTCATTGATATTATTTAATTTTATTAAACTGGTAATATCCCTTAAGTTTAAAATAAAAAAGATGTAAATTACGCGACAAAAATAACTATCCCTATATAATACATGCATTTTAGACCCCGATATACGCGAAATTCGATACTGTATTACCGGCGCTTTCTGTTCATACATATATATACATATATATATATATATATATATATATATATATATATATATATATATATATATATATATATATATATGCATATATAAATAGATACATATATGTCATATACGCCAGTCTGCGAACTTTTTGATTGTATCATTGTATCATGTAGATACACACACATGTGTGCGTGTGTGAGAGCGCGTGTACACACATAACTTTCCTACTCCGAGCAATCCTGACCCGAATTTTCAATAAGTCAAACACAAGTCTTCCCCTCCTTTTCCATTCTATATTCGTACTTCCGCCATATTATCTTATATCGATATCTGGGAAGTTCTCTACGTATCGAAATTTTTTTTCTCTCCCCAAACTTCGATAGCGTCGAGTCAACAAGAAGTTCCTCCCGACGCGTACGTACGTGCTCGTCGGAGGCAGGCCGAAACATCCGTTATCTCACGGGAAAATATCAATTTCCCCTTGTACCTTTCAAAAAAAAATTACTTCGGGTCGGACGAGAAGAGGAGCAGAGAAAAAGGAAGAGTGAGAAAGAGGGAAGATGCCACGTCCAAAAATACATAATCTCAAGATTGAAGCGAGGCAGGTGCTAAGGGAGAGGATTAATTCCACCGAGAAATTAAATATAAAAAAGTGGCGAAATAACCCCGGCGGAGCGTTAATTACCCGGCCCACAAAGGGAGACGGGTAAGACTTATGGGCACTTGCACACAGGGAAAGAGAACTAGAGAGAGGAAAAGAACCAGGAACAGAAAACCAAACAAAAAATCAAAGAGAAAAAATGGGAGTGGAGGAGAAAAACGACGTTCCTTTATTTTTTCAAAATCTGTATTAGTTTCGCCGACGCCCTACAAACGTACGAGAGGGGAGTAAAAATCTTAACGCACTCTTCTTCCCTCTCTCTCTCTCTCTATACATATATAATCCCCCACGACGACAACCGTGAGGTAGAATAATATAACGAGAACGTGTGAGTGCTTTACAGAGAGAGGCTGAGATAGCGGCGGGTGGTAACAGGACAGACTCGCGGGGGTGGTGGATGGTTGAGGGAGGAAGAAGACGAGGCAGGTGGGAGGAGTCCTAAAAAGATGGGAAAATGAGAAAGAGACAGAGAAACGAGTCGGGAAACGGTCGAGGGATCGTAGGGAAGGATGAGAAGAGAGAGAGAGGAGTAGACGAGAGAAATGGGGCGTAATGGCGGGGAGTAATGGGAACAGATGGGGCGATGACGGAAAGACGAAGAGGAAACAGAAGAAGACGAAGAGCATAGAAGACGGGGAAGCGAAGAAGAGGAGGGAAAAAGACTAAGAGAGAGAGAGAGAGACGTTTAGGGAGAAAGAAGAGAACAGATTGGTGGGAAATGGACATTTTTGGGAGAGACAGAGAGATGATAAAAAAGGAGGTTAGTCGCTTAAAATAAGAAGAATCCCCTTTACTTCGCCTTTGATTATATTCATAAAGTTGGACGATTTTTTTTATTCTGGTAAAAGGCGTACGACCAAAGGAATTCAGGTTCCGGCACAAAGGAACACATTTTAGACGCCCATCCTCCATCCAGAAAAAAGTTGGAATAATTGTGTGTGCGCGTGGGCGCGCGTGCATTTGTGTTTGTGTAGCCGAATCTCGATACCTCGAACAGAAATATTTCGATTTATCGAAAATTCGAATCATAGAATTTCTTTTTAAAGTAAATTTTCACGGACGGGAAAAAATATCCATTTCGACCCGTCAAAAGTTCCGAGTTCCGTAAGTTTTAATTATCGATATTCGACTGTATCTCGAAATATTTTTATCATAGAGATGCGTACCGATTAATCTCTATAATGTTCACCGCCGGAATGCTATTTTTACCTTCGTGTTATTAAAAAGAAAAAAATTGTTACAATTCTCATAAATTGGATCGAAGTAGCATGACTCGAGTTCTTAAAAACTCGAATTATTTTATTTTTCTCTTTCCGAGGTTGAATATAATTCTATTTTGCAATTAAGAGTGAGGCTTTTTCTATTTACCTATCAGTGTGGGCTCAAAAGTATGTTACCCGAAAAGACCTTAATCCAGGTCAACGAAAAATAAACGAATTCGATACGAATCGCATTTACACGGGTAGTAGCGTTATTTATCCAACGACGGCGCAAGTTAATACACGGAAGATGATAAACGTATAGTGGAATAACGACTTCGATTTTAGATCGAAGGTTAATTCATTTCCTCTTTCATTCTGACACGAAATGCAAGGACGAGAGATTTTAGGCTTTCCAATGAATCTATTCATTGCATTTCTTCAAACTTGACCGAGTATTAAAACACTGTTTCGTAGACTCTCCGTACATTGGAGATCCCTTTTGAGTTTACTTGGTATAGTAAGATAACGTAAGGCAAAAAACAGTAATTTTAGCATGTTATTTCATCGAAACGACTCGATTTCAATATAACGACTCTGGATATTATATTGATTTACATCACTAAGTCAATACATTACGAGAATCGGTAAGGGTATAAGAAGCACAAAATGACAAGATGGAGATAGGAAAGGGGAGTAAAGAGTGGGAAAGGGAATTTGACGAATACTAAAAAAACGAAAAATGAGAAAAAACGCTAAAAGGGACGAGGTTTTAAATAAATTCCAAGGATTATGACGCACGCGGAACACGAAAAACGACCGAAAAATGAGGGAACAAAAACAGAATAAGGATAAGACGCGAGAGAAACGCGTCAGAAGGAGAACAATCCCGGGGAGAAAGTCAAAAGAAGATCGGTCGAAAAAGAAAATGGCGAATTAGACAAACACACACAAGGGGAGGCAAGATGGCGGACAATCCAAACAGGCAGGGAGTAAGAACCGAGCGGGAAAAAAAAAACAAAAGAAAATCCTTGAACTCGCGAAACTTGCGAAGAACTTGCGGTGGTGGGAATAAGACGCGTAGAAAGGATCGAAAATTTGCCTCGAAATAAAATTTAAAAAACAAAGACGATTCGAAACGCGAGATCGACTTGATCAGACGAGTAGATGACGACGAACGAAAACAAAAAAAGAAGAGACGGCGAAAAAAGAAAATAACGGGCATGGAAAACAAAACAACTGAGCGTGTTTGCGAGAGAGAGAAAAGGATGCGAGGTAAACTGAAAAACGACGGAGGAAAATGACTTGAGAGAGAGGGAAGAGGAAAGTAGAAGAGTGAGAGAGGAATGGGAAAAATAAACAGATTAGAGGTCGTGGGAGGCTGAAGATGAGAGCTTTGAGGAAGAGGAAAAATAAGATGACTGAAAGGACATTGTGGGTGGGTGCGGTGCAAAGGGTTGGGAAAAGAAAGGAGAGAAAAAAAGGAATATCGGGAGACTAGAAAAGCAAGACGAGATCTTGCGGGGAGAGAAAGAGAAAAGATAAAAGGGAAAAACAGGAGAAAAGTTGTATCGGTAAAAAGACAAAAAATTTAGGAGATGGAGAAAAGAGGAAGGAAGAAGAGCTGGTTGATGAGGTAGGGAGGGAGGGAGGAGAGAGAGAGAGTAAGAGGAGGGTATTGTGGGGAGAGGAGGTAAAATGACTCCAACCCTAACAATGTAACTGGATTAATCCCTGAGAGAGAAAGAGGGGTTAGGAAAGAACCAGGGATGAAAGGGGAGGGAGGAGAGGGAGAAACGGGGTGGAAAAGGAAGGGGGAGGAAATGAGAGAGATAAAGGAGAAGTACGGGAGAGGATAAGAAAGGGTGTGAGAGATGAGGAGGATTGAGAAGATATAGGGAGGATTGAGAGTGAGGAGAATGAATGAGAAGAGGGAGTTAGGAGGAATGAGAGGGAGTAAAAATGAGTGGAGGTGAGAATGACAGAGGATTGAGATGACGTGAGAGAGAGTGAAGAGTGAGGAAGAGTGGGAAAGGAAAGAGAGGGAGGGAGTGGGGAGAGGTAGTAAGGAGAGGGAGTAAGGAGAGGGAGTGAGGAGAGGGAGGAGAAGTGAGGTGTGAAAGCGAGAGAGATGGAGAGGAAGGAAGAGAAGGAAAGGAAGATAGGGAAAGGAAGACTTATAGAGAGGAGTGAGAGAAAGAGAGGAAGTGAGGAGTAAAGTGGAGAGGGAGGATGAGAGGGAAAAAGGAAGTTGGAGAGACAGGGAGCTGGATAGAGGAGTGAGAGAAAGTGAGGAATAAGAGGGAGCGAGGAATACGAGGAAATGAGGATTGAGAAAAAGTGAGGAATACGAGGAAGTGAGGACTGAGAGGAAGTGAGGAATGTGATGGAGGAGGAAGAACGGAGGGAGAAGGGGAAGTTAGAGAAAGGGAGGATAGAGAGATAGGGAGGGAGAGGGACGTAGATAGGGAATAAGGGGGGGAGAGGTAGGATCAGGGAAGAGCTGTAACAACGGAATTCGGTTGAGATGGGAGGGGGAGAAGGGAGAAAAGGGATGAATGAGGACGAGGCGAAAAGGTGGATTGAGGTAAGGAATAAGGAATAGGTGGAACGATCTTCCCCTCTTCTCTGCCCTCACAACTCTCTCGGAGAGACCCTTCCTATACTATTCCGCTCCCTTCTTCCTCTTCCTCCTCACTCCTTTCCTCATTCCCTCTTCTCGAGAAGACAACGGTGGGCGGGGAGAGAGTCGTCCGTAAATCTTGGGACTTATATTTCTTTGGGGCGTTGTCGTGGCAACGCCGGAGTTATAACGGAGGCGTTTCTCGGGGCGAACCAGAAGGGGGAGAGAGGGAGAGAAGGGAGATAGAGGGATGGAGACTGGAAGGAGAGAGCCGTATCTATCGCCCTCGTGGGTGGAATACGGGGGCGCTCTTTGGACCACACGAACTGCACGACATGTGACGCACCGAAGGCGCTCTTGGCAGCGCAAGGGGGGGAGGGGGGAATATCGCCAGTCTTTTTTTTCTCCCTCGCTTTTGTTTTTTCCTCCTCCGTTCGCGAATCCCTGTGATTCCATCTATTTAAGCATTCAAGAGAATGGGAGGAAGAGAACGTTCCTTTATATATTTTTTCTCTTTCTACATTATGTCCAACCGACCGGGGAAGGGACGGGAAAAAAATACAATTCGAAAATAAAAGAACGAACAAATTAAGAAGGTATAGGTCATTTTTTATTTTATTTTTAAAGGAAAGGTACGATGAGGAGAGGAGTCGAAAGGGTTGGGAAAGTTAGAGAAGTAAAGAAAAGGAGATAGAGGAAAAAAATTGGTACATTAAGATAGCGATGGGAATATAAAAGCTGGAAACTACTTTTTTCCGAAAAAGGGTGGGAAAAGAAGGAAAACACTAATGAAATGAAAATAAAGACGTCGCGAGAGAAGGAAGGGTATAAGGAGGCCAGGGTGAAGGGGCGTCGGGAAAAAAGAAATATTTTTCTTTTGTTTTTATTCATTTTATTTTTTTCTCGACTTTTTCACCTTTTCTGGGAGTCTTGTCCTCCCTCCTCCTTTTGGCAGGAGAAGGGAGGAAAATAGGAAAAGGATGAGAGAAGGGGAGGGATGAACGATGGGGGATGAGGGTTCGGGAGGGTGAGGGAGTTGGTTAGGGTGGAAGAGGTAAAAGAGGGTAGGGAGGGAAAGGAAGAGGAGGGAGGTTCGATCCAAGTTTAGAACAAGTTTAGCAATCGTCGCAGACGTCGTGGCTTTTACGGTATGGGAAGAGTAGGGAGTGGGAGCAGCGAGAAGAGAAGAGATTGAGGTGGTGATTAAGTGAGCTCTATACCTAAAAGGACCCCACCCTTATTCTTTCTCTCTCTCACACACACACACTCTCTCTCTCTCTCACACACACTCTCTCTCTCCTCCCTCACCATTTTCCAACTGCGTGAAAAAAGACTATGCACTCCCCAATACTCCTCCCTCTCATTTTTCCTCTTCTCATTTCTCCTCTTCTCATTTTCCTTCTCTTTTTGTCCTCTCTTTCTTCTACTTCCCATTTTCCCCCTCCCTCTCTCACATAGCAACAAAAAATCGTCGGGATTGGAAACGAGGGGAAAAAAGAAGAAACGAAAAGATTTATGTAACTCGAGCGGAAGAAGAAGAAAGTCCGTTTCTCCGATTCTATTTTTTCTCGTTATTTATATATTTTTTTAAAACCCTTCGACTTTTTTTCATCGTTTACCTACGAGCAGAGCGGTGAGTCCAAAGAAGAGAAAGGTCAATAATAAATTAAACCGAACAAAAAATAAATAAATCGGGGCATCCATCGGGCCTTTTTAATTTTCGAGTAGGTATGGCGACTCCCGCTTTTTTCAAAGAGGTTCTTTTTGAGTAGTGTTTGAGATTCAATAACATCGGGTGTCGCACCCGTGGGAGATGGCACGCGCGATTGATCTTCCGCCACACTCGGAGGATCTGATGGAGTTTTTCGTGTAAACCAGTTGGGGAGAAGTACTAGAATCTGATTTCATCAACGAATACATTGCGTAGCGGTAATGTACAACATACGGTTTCATGTGACTTCTCTCAAGCATAATTCGAAAAAATGTCGTGGCACCGCACAAAATATTTTTCGTGTAAATTTTTTGACGTTCCCGTAATTGACACGATACGTAGTGGCATTGCGCTAATAATATTTTTAGCGCTTTTTCTTCAAAAAAATTCGCTTTAGTATTCGGTTTGTCTGTTAGTCCGTTCGTCTGTACAGACAATATCTCTGGGAACCAGCAACCTGGAGATGACAAATTTTCAAGATATAGTGTGAGAGCTAGACATGGTAAAATTTGACGGATCTAGAATCAGCAGCTGGGAAGAAATCGGAAAAAAGTACATGCTCTACATATGTAAGAAATTGATGGAATAATGTGATCCGAAGATCCTATGCAGACAGGCATAAGCTGTAAAGTTGGGAATAATAAATAAAAATAAAAACGTCCGCGTTCAGAAACGAGAAAATTGATCTGCTACGATAGTTCAGTGGTAGAATATCCGCCCGGCAGGTGGAAGACCCGGGTTCGATTCCCGGTCATAACAGACTTTTTTTCTCGTTTCAAAATTATTCCCAAATCTACCTATGTAGACAACCAACAATATATCGCAATTACGATTATTCACTTGGCTGATAATATAGCAATCGGTGAAAAAAGACTCCTATACCACCCCTCCTGGGCAAAATTCACGATCGAATTAATGAATAGCATCGTCTCTCTCTCCCCCCTCCACTCTCCCTCCCAAACCCTCTGGTTAATAGTACCACTACTATCGCTAATATAAAAATGACCGGCGCCATCTTTCTTCTCTCTTTCTAACCTGCCGACCTTCGGAGATAAAATGACTCATCGATCTTTTCTTTCCGGGCCGACTCGATCTATCGCACCGGACGATTAATCTCAAACGCGGCAGCTGTCGATCGACTCGTCTAAGAATCGGAAACGACGCGTTTGGGCATCGTCGAGAACACCTCCCGATGGAAAAGTTAGCACATGCAAATTTTTTTTCCGTTTTTCTGGGAAGACGACGATTTTCGACCCGTTACTTTTATTTTTTCTTCGGAGAAATATTTAAGACATATATGCATATATGATCGATCGGTCGTAATGAACGCTGATGGATTCGACAAAATATGTCAACGGCGTCCGCGCGAGGACTACCAAAAGGGAAAATTTCCCCGCAGCGGTCTCTCATAAAAAGCTTTCTCTCGGAGGAATGCAAGGATAGAAAAGAGCGCTCCGACATAAATCAATAACATCGGAAAGCTTTAATATATATATATATATATATATATATATATATATATATATATATATATACATATACATACACACACATACACACGCATATCGTATATGCACAAAAAAGTCAATTAATCAACGGTTGGAGGAGAGGAAGAGATTGAGGTTGAGTCGCGCCTTTAATATGCATTAAAAACCCGAGTTACATTTGCATAAAGAGAGGGACTCGCCACGGCACACCAACCGGCTTCAAAACTCCCACGCCGAAGTAAAACGCCAATTTTAAACGCCTTCGTGCCTCCGTCTAGCCGTTAAAATGACTCCTCGTTACGTCGCGTTTAAATGTCCGCTTAAAAGAAAACAAAACAAAAAAAAAAACAAAAAAGCGCCAACCGCACCCTGCGAACAAATGATTCCTACACGCCTAATGTTCCGCACGTTAAACGCGCTTTATCCGTGCACGGCACGAACCGTCTCGACGAAACAAGCAAAGAATTAACGCTTTCTTTCTCTCTCTCTCTCGCTCCGGCTCTCGCAGCCGGTGTCTAAAGGTTAATTGAGTCTTCATTAGGCTCGTCAAAAAGACGTCGAATGGAGACGTTTAATAGATGGCCCAAAGAAACTAATGCTTTTCCGTCACCGTGATTAATTTTGAGCACACCCACAATAATGCCTGCATAGTTGCCTTAACCTTTCACATGCGCGCATTATTTTTTTTCGTACGCCCTCAAAATATTATACGCAACACCCGTTGTTGTTTAAAACCGACAGAATAAACCCACCGTTTATTCTTTAGAAGATGGGTACGGATCCCGCATCTGCCCTTGACGGCAATTAAAGTGGTACCGAACGCGCCATCTGCGTAAAAGCGGGTTGCTTTCCGATGAAATCCGCCCATCGGAGAGATATTACCGACACCATCGCTCGCCTTTTGGTAGTGAAAGGCAGGTGAAAAGTTGACCGATTGGAGATTGAGTCGTCCTATTAATTTCTAACCCTTCTGACTCGCTCGAAAAGGCATCGGAATCTCCAGAGCTTTCTCGTCCAGAGAGAGAGAGAAAGAAATTTCGAAAGAGTGAATACTAATTTCGTAAAAGACTAGCTCCGCACTTCGCGATTAAAATAGATTCCGTGTTTATACGGACAGCATATTTATCTGAGAAACTCCTTTAATCGCCAAACGACGGATTCAAACGGTATTCCATTAGCGACGATATTTTATATTCCTACCTGGATAGTAAGGTGCCGCTGACATCAATCGGGAACGATGGCGCCCATAAGAAATCACCACTTTTGGGCACAACAGACATTCACGACATACGAAAAATGAGGGAAACCACACATGTAGTTCTCGCTTCTACGATTAATAGAGACTGTTAAATCCCGCGCCTTCGAGTTTTTTTCACACTTTATATACGCCAAATAAAAACATTGAAAAATATTTCAAGCAGGGGCTGGACGAATCCAGGCGCACTTTCACTATAAATTGCATAGTGGTAACTTTATTTCCCTGTTATGTTTTATCAATTATGTCGAGTTACCTAGTATGTAATATTCTTTACGTCGCATGCATGGTAAACAGGCAATGTATACAGATTTAAATAACCCTGAGTCTTAATCGTATCGCAGGGGTTTCGGGAGTAGTTCCTAAATTTTGACCAGATTTGTCTTGGCGTATAAGGTGATGATTACACTCCAGCAATAAATCGACTCAAAGTGTGTTGTTAAAACTTCTGTTACGTATAAACACAATGAAAAGGTGTTCTCCATATTCCTTCAGCCCGCATCTATTACTTAACTTTTGTCGATTTGACTTTTGCTACAATGTGAGCTCGATAACTCTCTTTTGAGTTAATTAACTCCTAAAGTTGTCACCGCGTTTGAGATTGCCAGCTAATTGGCCACAGTTATCGCCGGAGTTGAGGTCATTATCGCGTCGGTTAACATTAGTGAAGTTGAGGAACAAGTGATTTCATTATACCATCGATTAGTAAATATTTTTTAAAAAGGCGTTAGTTTCTGCTACGAAATCCACTTTTCCATTCCATTCGATACAACTATTTTAGTCTCCTTTTTCACGCCCGTCTTCTTCTGCTTTTGGCCACATGGACTAGGAGACCGTTTGTTTCATCGTACCGTAAATACCTGACAAATTAACGAGTTTAAACGCGCGGAGGCGAAAAAATAAAGAGATTAGATCTAAATTAGCGTCGTCAATTTGCAAAAGGTAGCCCATCAATCGATTTATATTGTAATGGACCGCATCAATATTTAAAAGGTTGCCGCCGGATTAGGGAGGCCGATAGCAGATTTGCGTCGAATTATAAACAAAATATTAAGAAGATAGCCCACCCCTCCAAGTTGTTAATAACAGGGAAACAGCGACACGACCTTAAAAACTCTTTAATTCGTAATAAAAAAGCGTGGAGGCTTTACACTAATATGGTCATCCAATCTGCCCCGAGTATTTGTCGCGACAACTTTAGGGGGAAAAAAAAATAAAAAGATAACGTACGAGCCACTTCGACGCCAAGAGTTACGTTCTGGTTTTTTTCTTTTTCGATTTTGAAATCCATTCGGAGAAAAATATGAAAACTGTTCCCTTCGAGGAGATGGCGGCGGGGCGGGAAGGAACGACTGCCCACGCGGCGATCGCATTCTTGCCGCTTTTTATTTACGCCCCCTCGCTTCAATCTCTCAAAACGATGGCTTAATAATAAAGGACGGTAAAAAAAAGTCGGGCGACGAATACGCCCCCGTAAACACACACGCGCACGAACGAGCACGCCCGGCAGAAGGAGGGGCTCTTAAGATGGCGCGGAGAGCTAGTGAACTTCATTTATTTTTTTCAGTGCCGCCGACAATTACGAGATTGTACGGGTCGAACGCATCGTTTCATCCGCTAAGGAATGGGCTACGGAGAGTTTAACGACGGAATAGGCAGAAAACCATTTTATGATAAATCATAGATTACAAACACGTTTGCATACATATTTCCCTAATATTAGAAAAACTGACAAATTTAACGACCGAAGAAAATATTCTTCGATAAAAAGATCTTTGAGAGGTTTTTTAAACTATTTAGAAATTTACTAATATAAACCTATAAGTTAAGCAATCGAGTTAATTATTTTCCGACGCAGGGAGATATGTAAAACATCTTTTGATTACATTTTTTTTAAATCTCCTACAGAAGAATGAATCAGAAGCTTATTATAAATCCGGAGTTGCTATCTTGCAAATTAAGCATAAAAACTATTCATGAAATTACAGAATATGCCCTTAAGTATAAGAAAATGAAAAATTAATAGCCACAACAAGTTCATAAAAAATCAGATGCGCATTTCGACTACAAATAAGTCGTCTTTAGCGGCGATACACGGAAAACAGATTTCATTGAAGATATCAAAGATAAGTATTTAATTTTTCGATTTTTGATACCTACGTGATTATCCGGAATTTGCTTTCTGCCATTAGACGAGTTCCATGCCTCTCTAGCTTATGAAATGATATCAATCAAAAACTCAAACGACTCGTGCTTAAATTTATACTCCGCGCGTTCGTATATGCAAACGTGGAGGTCCCTAAAAGTTTTAAAAAAATAACATCTCAAACCAATCTTGATTTCTCTGGTTTTTTCGGTTCACTTGCAAGTGACGCGCTCCCCCAGTGACTGCCTCTTTCACTCTAACCAAGGTCGGGTTTCGGAATATCCCCCAATAGAGTCGACCCACTTCCGTAAATTTTAAAGACGGCCGTAAAAAATTCACCGCAGCGATTTGCGGCGAAGAACCGCGAATAAATTTACGAACTCACATCCAGATGTTTTTCTTTTGCATGTGGCGGTGAGAGAGACGTCGACAAAAGCACAATCCATGGGCACGAAGAGAGAAATATAGAGGAGAGGAGAAAGCCCGCGTCAAAATCTATACAACACATCTTCGACAGCTTCCTCCTTTCCCGAGCCGCTCCGTGAAGCAAGCGGGTCCTTCCTTCCTCCTTTCCAAAAAGGAAAATAAGAAAAAAGAAACGAAACCCGCGTGGCTCGAAGCCATTGTTCCATTTTAGTCCACGCGGGGATCGACCTGCACGAAGATTATTCATCTATTTGAGTTAATTGCAGGGCGCGTGGTGAGGCGCGTGGGCATTCGTCGAGTCAAAGAGAAAGAGGAATGGAGGGAGAAAGCGTGAATGTAATGGGTATGGAGGAAGAGAAGTGAGAGAGGGAGAAAGGAGAGAAAAGGGAGGAAGACGGAGTGAAAGAGGAGAGAGAGAAAGGAGGGAAAAAGGAGGAATAGGTAGATGAGTGTGAAACGAGAGGGATAAAGAGAGAGGACTGAGGGAGGAGGAAAGAGACAGGGAGATAGGAGGAAAGAGAGAAAGGAGAACAGTGAGGGAGAAAAGAGAGAGAGAAAGGAGTGAAGAGAGAGAGAGGGAAAATGGAGGAAAGAGGAAGAAAGGAGGAAAGAGAGTTGGCGAAAGGAGGAAAGATAGGAGACAGGAGGAAAGAGAGATGGGAGAAATGAGTTAATAGGGCGATGGAGAAAGGAGAGAAGAGAGAATGAAGAGAGGAAGAAAGGAAAGAAAGGGAGGGCGAAATGAGGAAAGAGAGGGAGAAAGGAGGAAAGAGAGATGGGAGAAAGGAGTTAATTGGGAGATGGAGAAAGGAGGGAAGAGAGGAAGAAAGGAAAGAAAGGGATGAAGAAAGGAAAGAAAGGGAGGGAGAAAGGAGGAAAGGTAGGGAGAAAGGAAGGAGTAGGATGAAGAATGAAAGAGATGGAGAAAGGAGGAAAGAGAGAGGGATTAAGGAGAGGGGGGAGAAGAAAATGGTCAAAGGAGGGAAGAGAGGGAGAAAGGAGGAAAGAGAGGGAGAAAGGAGGAAAGAGAGTGAGAAAGGATGAAAGAGTGAGAAAGGAGGAAAGAGAGTGGGAGAAAGGAGACGGGGAGAAAGAAGAGAAAAGGAGGGAGGAGGAAAATGGTGAAAGGAGGGAAGAGGAAAATGATGAAGGAGGGAAGAGAGGGAGAAAGGAGAAAATAGAGTGAAAAGGAGGAAAGAGAGTGAGAAAGGAGGAAAGAGAGGGGGATAAAGGAGAGAGAGAGGAAGGAGACAGGGAGAAAGAAGAGAGAAAGGAGAGAAGAGGAAAATGGTGAAAGGAGGGAAGAGGGAAATGGTGAAAAAGGGAGAAAGGAGGAAAGAGAGAGTGAGAAAGGAGGAAAGAGGGAGGGAGAAAGGAAGGAGTAGGAGAAAGAACGGAATATATGGAGAAAGGAGGGTAGAGGGAGAAAGGAGGAAAGAGAGAGGGAGAAAGGAGGAAGAGAGGAGGCGTGAAAGGGGAGGGAGGAAGAGGTAGAGAGAGGAGAAAAAGGGAGGAAGAGGTGGCGGCGGTTGAGTGGGTTGGGTTGGGCGGAAGGAGTCCTTTGTGAACAAATTAGCGGCTGCTCCACTAGCATACGCTCTCCTAACTCGCTCACTCCACGCCGACTCTTTAAGCAATTCCAGATGAGTCCCTCTTTCTTTCCCTCCTCTCCCTTCCTCCTCTCTCCTCCTCCTGTCCCCCCCCCTACTTCTTCCGCTTCTTTTCATTCTCCCGCTGAGCTGAATGCCTCTTCTCGTTCTTTCTTTCTCTTTCATTCCTCGCAAATCTTAACCCCATCTTTTTCCCCTCTGAGTAAGAACACGTGCCGGTCTGAAAAAATAAAAAATCCGCGATTAAAAAAGAAAAAAGTCGCGAATAAAAAACGTGGAGGCAAACGGAATCCGCAAAATAGTTCATCGGCTGAAAGTTTTAACTCTTCCTCCTCCTATCCCCTTTCGGAGCCAGCGTTTATTATTTTGAGGACGCGTCCGAGATGTCGTCATAAAGAACTTTATACCGACAGATCAGCCGAGTCGTTTTTCCATTGTTTTCGAACGCTTGCTTTCGATCGACACGTGTCATACGCACACACACGCACGTATTCGTTTTTAAGTAAAGTTTGTATTTTTTCACCGTCTTTTCCGACGGCGCGTTTAGAATGTCGTTTAGGATCGATTGCGCAAGCGCGTGCCACGAACAATCGAACGCTTTAAAAGATTATGTCATCGGCGAAGGCGAAATAAAAAATATTGCGCCCACTAAACCGAAGGCGGTGAATTGTTTTAAAGACGGCATAGTTCGAGGAAAGGGCGTGAAATAGGCGAAGGAGATTTTCTTAAAAATAAAACGCGGATGTGAAAATTATAACCGAACAAAAGTGTTCTCTCCTTCGACCAACGGCAGATTGCGACACTTTTTACGCCGCAATGCGTCCTAAATCTTTCGAAGAATATAAAAAATATTTATTTAAAATAAACGTCGCGGTAAAACCCACGTTCGAATAAGATCGAATTAAGTCCTCGATTAAAAGACAAACATACTGCTGGGTGAAAAAGACGAAAACCGCGTAAAAATTTCCGCGTTTTCCTCAGAACGAGATAAAAAAACATTTGCGAGAGGAGTAATGCCAGAGAGATGAAAATGCACAGGGCACACTTTTCTTCCCCTTCCCCCAAGAGTGGGATGAAATAAAAATAAAACAAAAAAGAAACGGAAGTGGAGGCATAAAATTGAAAAATCTGAGACATCTCCAAATGAATTCACGAGACGGCGGTTGGGAGGAGGAAAGAGGAGGAGGAGGAGCGGGAGAAAAAAATTAAAAGCTTAAATTGAAAAAAAAAGCAACGCCGCGGGCGGAAGAGAACGACCCTTGAGGAATACCGGCTGGAGTGCGCTAAAGGGGGTTACTTTTTTCGAGCAGACTGGAAACACTCGACGGAGGGAAGGTGAGGAGGGAGGGAAGGTGAGGAGGGAGGGAAGGTGAGGAGGGAGGAAGATAGAGGAGGGAGGTAGTGGAGGGAGGGAGAGAGGTAGAGGAGGGAGGGAGGTAGAGGAGGGAGGGAGGGAGGTAGAGGAGGGAGGGAGGTAGAGGAGGGGGGAGGTAGAGGAGGGGGGAGGTAGAGGAGGGGGGAGGTAGAGGAGGGAGGGAGATAGAGGAGGGAGGGAGGTAGAGGAGGGAGGGAGGTAGAGGAGGGAGGGAGGGAGGGAGGTAGAGGAGGGAGGGAGGTAGAGGAGGGAGGGGGATAGAGGAGGGGGGAGGTAGAGGAGGGAGAGAGATAGAGGAGGGAGGGAGGGAGGTAGAGGAGGGAGGGAGGGAGGTAGAGGATGGAGGGAGAGAGGGGCACGGTGGAGGGTGAATCGTGAAGGAGACGGAGAAGGGTCGAAGGAGGAGAGTGAAGCTGAAGCAGAGGGTGGTAAAGAGGTAGACAAAGGCAGAAAGAAGGGAAATAATGGATGGAGAGATAGGAAAGTGATTGGGAGATGGAGAAAAATGAATGTAAATGAATGTGAAGGAGAAAGAGGAGAGAGATGGAGAGTGAGGTAGAGAAAATGAGAAGATAAAGTTCGGTTATATATAAAGGTGGAGTGAAGTTACGAAATGCAGAGGAAGATTGATGGAAAGGCGAGGAAGAGAGGAGAAATCAAACTGCAGAGAAAGGAAAAAGTAGTACGAGAAGAGATAGGAAGGGAAAAAGGAGAGGGAGATAGGATAGAGATAGATGGAGGGAATAAAAAGGTAGAAAAAGGAAAGATTAGCAAGAGGAGATACGGAGGAAGGAGAGAGAGGGATGGTGGTTAAGAAAGGGAGGGAGGTAAAGAGGAGAAAGGTACAGAGAGAAGTAAAGAGAGAAGTAAAGAGAAGGAGAGAGGTAAATAGAAGGAGAGGTAAATAGAAGGAGAGGTAAATAGAAGGAGAGGTAAATAGAAGGAGAGGTAAAGAGAAGGAGAGAGGTAAAGAGAAGGAGAGGTAAAGAGGAGAGAGGTAAAGAGAAGGAGAGAGGTAAAGAGAGGGGGGAGAGAAAGGCAGAGGAGAAATTAATAGAGAAAGAGGGAGGTAGAAAAAGTTAAAGAGGGAAGGAGGTAAACAGAGGGAGGGAGGTAGAAGGTGGGAGGCAGAGAGAGAGGAGGGATGGAGAGGGACGGAGGAAAGAAAGGCAGAGGGAAAAGGAGAAATAAAAAGGGAGATAGGGAGAGAGGTAAAGAGGAGGGAGGGAGAGAGGTAAAGAGAGAGGGAGAGAGGTAAAGAGGAGGGAGGGAGGTAAAGAGGAGGGAGGGAGGTAAAGAGGAAGGGAGAGAGGTAAAGAGGGAGGGAGAGAGGTAAAGAGGGAGGGAGAGAGGTAAAGAGGGAGGGAGAGAGGTAAAGAGGGAGGGAGAGAGGTAAAGAGGAAGGGAGAGAGATAAAAAGGAGGGAGAGAGATAAAGAGGAGGAAGGGAGAGAGATAAAGAGGAGGGAGGGAGAAAAAGAGGAGGGAGGGAGATACGGCAATGAGTTCGCTGCAAACCCTGCATCCCAGAGGAGAAAGAGGGATCGCCGGTTCAAATCTAGTTGAAGAATGAGTACGTGCGCACGGGCGGAAACGGAATTGCATTATTCTCCGTCCTGCGGGAAGCAAGGAAAAAAACATGCATTCCTTTTTTTACTGTTTTCCCTCCACACCGCACGGTTTTTTCGAAACGTAACGTTATGCAATTCGGGTAAAAGTAAAAATTATTTACTCAATTTTTCTTGCAGAATTTTAAGAGCCCGTGAAAAAAGTCGAACAGGTCTACGTAAATCCTGAGGCTCCGTAAATATCGCGGGAGTTGTTTTTTTTTGGTGAAGTATTATTTCGAGGAAACTAAATGAATTGGGTCACAAAGCTTTACGCATTATTTACCTAAGTGAATTTTAGAAAATATAATTTTAATCACGTAATTCGCGTCAGTAATTCTTTCAACCAAAACGTCCAAGGATATATACCTATATATAAGATATAAATATTTAAAAAGAAGCCGGATAAGTGGGTTAAATACGTAGGGACGTTTTATTATAAAGATCTGCTGAGTGTTGTAAATAGGAACTCATGAAACGTGTTTAAGGACTAAAATGATAAATTAGGTAGCTCAATAGCCATAAATCGGAGCTTTCTAAATTTATCAATTTTATTCCAACTATAAGGCCAGTTCGAGTATTCATTACGAAGTCTTTCGAGATGACACTTAACGACTGATTTGTGCTATATGATAAAATATGAATTTGATTATAATAAATTCCATTATATGGTATGAGGTTATTTTATGGTAGAGCGGAGTGAAATTCTCAACAAACCCTGTACTCGTGCTGTTATGTAGAATAAAAGTAAAAAAACTTTTTTTAAACCAGCGAAGGAAATCTTTAGTTCTATAAATCAATGTTCAAGAATCTATATTAGGATAAGGGGCAGTATATACTGTATTTACCTGACTATAAGATGACCTGGAATATACGACGATCCTCCCCCCCCCCCACCTCTTACAGAAGTTAATTTTGAGGAAAAAATGTTTTATAAGGCATTCTAAAGCAAATAAATTAAACAACATTACCGATGTTGGCTTTAAAAATGAAATCTCTAAAAATTGTCATCACAACGTGCAATGCAAAGAAAAAGGTGATTTAAACCTTGTTACATTAGTCAAATAAGTCACTATTTTTTATATATTTACTTCTTTGTTCGCGAATAAGGCGACTCCCATACTTTAATTGAAAAATAATCAGAATAACTTCGTCTTTTAATCAGGTAAATACGATATATGTATGTATGTATGTGCGTGTGTATATATATATATATATATATATATATATATATATATATATATATATATTAGTAAATAAGTGTAAGTAGGAATATGCATATATCATTCTGCTAATCGCGTCGTGATATACAGCACGGACTAATAAGGATATTCTGCCAAGAAAGTTTTCTGAAGAGTTTATCTTAGAAAAAAAAGCTGGAGGTGGGGGGAAGGAGATATCTGCGGAAGAATAAAATTTATAAAAAAGGCGTCCTGAAGGAGTGAGCGAGAGGAATGAACCTTCTAGTAGTAGGAGCGAGACAAAAGCAGCAGGAGAGTAAGAATCCAGTGATTTATGGAGATCGAGAGATATGGGAGGAGTGAGGGTTTACGGAGAAAGAGGGAGAGAGTTATAAAAAAAAGTTGGACGAAATTACTCTTTTGGAGAAATATTGCCCAACAAACTGTCTGGATGAGAAATTGATGAGAAAAGGACCCTTATCAATGATGAGGCTCGAAAAACAAAAATCTCGGAGCGAACGAAAAAAATAATAGCGAGAAATATCTGGAGACTAAATGAATTAAGGGAAGGGAGATAATAGGAGGAATTATTACCCCGGGGAAGACGACGGAGTTGCAGAAAATGGTGCATTAAAAAATTTTTTGACGACTAGTAGCTAGCGATAAAAATTGCGATGATGATGGCGTACCGGCGGCCTTTAACCACGCTCTGACAAATTAGTGTCCTATGCATTTTAACGTAAAACTAAGAGTAAGAATCGTAAGTTTTTAAAGGAAATAAAAATAATTTATCATAGCGAAGATTCCCTGATCGGTCGATTATTTTAACGCCGAGTAATATTGTTTATTTTTAACAATTGCCACTATGGATCTCCACGAAGCTACGGATTACATTGCGAAATCTAAGAATGTTTAAAAATCGTTGTTTTATTATCATTTTGTTAGTTTTATTCGCCTTTTTTATTTTTGGATATTTTCAGGCAATTGTTTGGTAATGGTCAAGTCTTGGAAAATTACAAATATCTAAAAAATAATATTTTGTAGATAGATAACAATTTTTCCGCCAGAGACGCTGTAGCTAAAAAAATCCTCCGATGCGTTTTTTAATTCGATTTTAATTGTAATCCTGGACTACACTTTTACAGTTTGATGAAAATTTTTAACTCTATCATCAAGGGCGATTTTCAGAGAATTACCTTTTTAGTGAATACGACAAGGATAATTCACAGAAAGCGTGCTAAAATCACTTGCTTTGGCGAGGGAAATAATACATACAGCCATATTTTCTCGCCGCGAGCGGAATCTGATAGATAAACCAAATCGAGCCTCATTAATTGATTCGATTGTCGTTCCCGTTCGGTTCCGCTAAAATGCTCGACTAAGGTTGATTGTAAGTCAATTACGAGGAAACCTTCATCAACGACACATTCACCAGGCGGAGCAAAATAACAGATGTTCTTGCTGATTAGATAATTCATCACGGAAAGCGGCAAATTACGTCCTTAATGGCCAGGAAACCATCGGAATAGGATTCGAAAGCATTTTCCAAATAATCTTCATCGAGCACTTCGCAATACTCACAGGGATAATAAACTTGCAACGTTTCCTCTTAAATATGCTTCAACGATAATCGACAGCTTGCTATAAAATATTACATTGGTCAAAAATTAAAGTTTTTAAACGGTTAATTATTCAAACTGTTACCGGCTTAGGTCTACGAGTGATTATGGTATCTATCTGCGGAGGGCATAGTAGCCTTCATTATCCTTAATATGACGAATTTAACAGGCCTTAAAGTATGGCCCGATTATAATAAATAAATGCCACAGCAAGTACGTTAGGGTGGTGTAAACGATATAAATACATCAACAAGAAAAATAATCTCAATGTTAACATCGACGTCACTCATGTTTTCTCAAGGTTTTAGAGTATGTACCTTCACGTCTCTTAAGGCGCCCACGGAGCCTACATGAAGCGTACCTCGTACGAGTATTTCATAGTTTTCGTCTTTTATTTTCGCCTCTATCGGCATTAATTAAACGCAAACAAATAAAGAATTTCACATAAAAATAACACACGAGTGAATTTCTTGGACGAAATATTGTCTCTTGATTATTAAACGTCTTTCATTTTCCTCGCGAGAATCCTAAAACGATTTCCGCTTCAAATTTACCACGCTCTGGCCCACAATTATTTTTCTCCGGCCTCATCTATCGCTTCAGATATTCGGAAGGGTAATAAAATAGGCTTCTCGCGGTGGAGCGATACATAAACGCCAAAAGCGTGCTAAAAAGGGCAGCCTCAGCATCGCGATCTCGTTCCCATCATTCATCACGAGGGGAGAACGAAACGGAAATAATTCGACCTCAGGTAGCCGCCGCCATATCGTTATATACGTTGTCCGCGATAGAATCACGCGCGTTACATGCAAGGTTACCGATTCACCCGTGAGACCGGGACGCTATGGATCGAAAAAAAAGGAAACCCGAAGAAACTGATCGCGCAATTTTTCATCGGCCGTTAAACTATAGATCTCCGAGCACGTCGTCTCATTTTAACCTCGATACTCATAGTCATCCTGGAATTACCTGTCCATATCTCTAATATCCAGCATCACTCATCCATTGTGACCACGTCTCGAGACGTTTGTTTTTTAATTCTTTTTTTTTAAGGTTCCTCCTCCGCACCTGCCTCCATGTCTTCTATCACCAACAAGCACCCCGCCGAGAAGAGTCCTCAAACGATCTCCTGGATAAAATTCCAAAGGGGGTTGAATCCAAACACGCTCACTATAGTACCTAACATAACTCAAAACGCCGCAGCACGATTTCTTTCTTTGCAATAAACCCACTACCCTCCTCTACCTCCCTCTATCTCACCTCCTCTCTCTCTCTCTCTCTCTCTCTCTCTCTCTCTCTCTCTCTCTCTCTCTCTCTCTCTCTCTCTCTCTCTCATCCTTCCTTTCTGTCGCTTAAGCCGTCCAAACGTTGTAAAAATTATCGCTATGGCGGCCATAAAAAAAGTTTTTCTCTTCCTTCTCCTCCTCTTACATTCCCTGACAATAGTATCGATGCCCGGATTACAAAGTGCCGGTTCCCATACGATATTTCGTGCCCACCTCTCTCTTTCTCCCTTCGCCCACAAATCAGACCTTTTGTGGGAGGGATAGGCCAGGGGAGGAGGAGGTTTTTAATAAATATATCGCGCGAATATCTCCCCGGGTCTTATTTTTTTTTTAAAGAAAAAAGACACGAAAGATGGGATTGAAAAAGTAAAGGATGCGGCAACGCTACGGTGAAATCGCATTAGCGGCTTGCGTCGTTAAATCCATTTACAGCCATCTTAACGAATTCATTAGGAGCGTATGAAATGGAGGCCACTTTCTAGACGAAGGCGCAGTTTGGAGTTGGAACTGAAAATCGTGATATAAAAATATCGATTTAAAAATAGCCATCTTTAGATTAAAGAGAATTTCAATGCCATCTGTAGTGAATAATACATGTCCAGATATGAGAGTAATCGTATGACGTCATCATAAGAAAGGTCATGCGAGTAATTCCCATTAGAATCGACGATAGAAAGAAGAAATACCGCTTATAACGGCTATTTTGCTAGGAAGCTGCTTACTGGATCCTCTCATGACTAAAGAAATTTACCTATATCACACACGGCCACAGTTTCCAAAAGAATTTAGATGCTCGCCAAACTGGTTGCGATAAAGTCGCCATACTCCCTTCTTACTAAATATATTTTGCATAATATTAGCTCAATGCTACGAAATATGAGCGAAATTTTCCTTTCCTAACACTGCTCCCGTTCTTAGAGGCATTAACTTAGGAAACCACATAGTATATCACGGATTACGTACAAGTAAATGAAAAAATATAAATTTTGCGTATTATTAGAAATAAAACAAATTATTTCGAGCATAAAATCTAAAAATAGAACGAGTTACCAAATACGAGTTCCGCACGTTTAAGACAGACATCTATTGTGTGTGAGTTATAAGGCGAGATTAATGATTCCCATTAAAAAAATATATATTACGAAAATGTTTTTTTTTGGAGTAATGCGAACCGAACCGAACAAAACACGCTCGATGAGCTTAATATGGAGTCGTATTTTTCGAAGGCAACGAGGTCGCGGAGAAAATGCTCCGCAATATGTCCGGAAAGAATCTATTTCAACACTTTTATGCGGCGGAAAATTTCCCGAGTCTCCGCCCAAGCGCATTTCTCGCCCATTGCCGCGCGGTAAAATTAACCCTCAAAATATTTTTCGCGGACGACGAAAATAATCGCACGTGTGTTTGTTTCTCCTTTTCCCGAGGGAATGCCAAGGCGGATCGATCGCCCGACGGAAGGTATTATTTTCCGAATCATTTAATCTCCAGAGGGGACCTGAGGCAGGGTTAAAGGATGACATTTACGAGTTATAAAGTTCATAAACGACCCTTTAAATTAAATAACGACTCCAGAACAACGGAATAACGCCTCCGCTCGTAATGTAATTCAACCGTTAAAGAGTTTGTCAACTGTTACATAAGGCTCGGGACAAGATAAAAAAGCAGGAAAAAAGCCGACAGAAATATTTTATTTAATTCTTTGCGCCCATGTAGCGAGGTTGAGCTTAGAGGATGTGACAGGAAGGCATCAAACGACATTTTACGTAAAACAAAGAAAGAAATTAAAGAGATTTTAAGGTGGTAAAAATAAAGTAAAATGGCTATATGTTGGATTCGTGTGTGTTACTATTTTCCATGAAAATGGTTAAGGCACCTTAGTAAATTTTGCCGGCAAATGAAAACTAGATGGTAGTAAAAAAATCACGACATCGAATGCGGTACCTATGTCACGGAAACTTTATTAAAAAATAGTCTTTAATAGTTTTAAAGTGTCTACAATAAAGAAGAGCCTCCTACGCAAATATTTCCTAAGATTTAATGAATTGTTTTTACCTAAAAATATCAATCCTATTGGAAGATTTTTAATAAAATATATATTTTACAAATAGTTCTAAAATAGGATAAGCTGAAAGGTGTCAAACAAAACTTAATACAGATATCTTACATAATAAGTGCGTTATGGCTTTGTGTTGTTATTGAATTAAGGAAGCGACAAAAAAGGAATGATTTCCAAAATTTAACTATTTATGCATCCATCCTCGCTCATAGTAAAAGAGAATTATGCGTGTTAAATACCCAAAGAAAAACATTTAAATAATAGAAAACGTACAGTTTTAAAGTCAACATTGGTTTAAAATACTGGTAACGAGATGAAAACACCAAATAATAATTTCATACCGCACTTGAATTTAAAGACATTGTTCGTTTTTTAAAAAGAGACGCAAGAAATAAAAACAGCCTCAGAACTAAACTTAACGTATTAAAAAAATATAAAAAAGTTAAAGAAACACTAAAGAGATATTTACAATATTATAATTTTCCGTGACAGAGCTTTAATTCAGAGAATGACAGAGAACACTCAAATATTTTAACTGATAAAAGAACCGACGTGCATACAAATGTGGTTGTCTTTGTCTGTACGACCACACGTCTGTTTTATGTTTATATATATATATATAAAACAGCTTACGAAAAAGGAAAGGTAAAATGGATATATGGATGGCAACAAGGTGTTGAGATGAGGAAACCCAGTGAACACTCACCAATCGGACAACTTCAGGTTGGCGAGGCCCCGGGGATGTCGAAGCGACACACGTAAAAGAACACTAAAACACAGAAACATCACAAACGTAGAAGCTTTAGGAGTTATTCCTTCATCAGCTACAGAGAGAGAACTGATCTCTCTCTCTGTGATGTTTCTGTGTTTTAGTGTTCTTTTACCTGTGTCGCTTCGACATCCACGGGGCCTCGCCAACCTGAAGTTGTCCGATTGGTGAGTGTTCACTGGGTTTCCTCATCCCAACACCTTGTTGCCATCCATATATATATATATATATATATATATATATATATATATATATATATATATATATATATATATATATATATATATATATAATAACATCCAAAAATAATTTCTTAAATTTCCAATTTGTTTTTTTTTTTGTTATTCCGAGCTAAAAAATATAATTTTTCGAACATTATTCGAAGGAAGAGAACTGAGTGACGCCCCAGATTCCGGGTCGCCTTATATTCTGGCAAATGCGATAAAACCCTAACTGCATTACTGCGTTCAATTTCCCGAGCACGACGCCCGTCATTGAGTTAACGACGGAGACAAAAAAACGGAGGACGGATTATATTAGCCTCATTTTTACTTTGAAAAGTTCGTCTTCCGCTTTTAAAAAAGTTCCTTTTAGCGAGATATAGAGGGGAGGTTGGGGTGAAGGAGTAAAAGAGTGGGGGAGGAGAATAGAGATTAAGACAGCTCCAACAAAAGAACTCCCTTTTTAACAGAGGAAGGTTTCACATGTAAATTAGTCCCGCGATTTCTCGAAAACGGGAAAGAACCGCGGGAATGTTGTTTAATTTTTTTCGAGTAATTTATTCGAGAAAATTATGTAATTTCTCCGCTACGCGAGACTGGCTTCAGTTTAATTAACTAATTAAGACTGAAATTACAACGTCAATAAATCTAACAAAGCAATTCCATTTCGAAGCCGAAATAAATGCCACCATCTTTGTATATTCTCCCGCAACATAATGATGGTAGTTTAATTAAATAACTAAAAACCAACAGATGCAAAGAACATAGGAATATAAACTTTTCCCCTCCGAATCCATCATTACATCCGAGCGGTTAAAAAAACCACTCCTTGTTTAGTTTAATTTAAAGTTTAGATTTTAAGGCAAGAAAGAAAATGAAATATATTTAAGATTGACTCTCAAATTTTTATCAAACGGAAATTACATGCACAGACATCTCTATTTATAATAATGCACGCAGATGCAACCATTTTATCATTCTTCAGCCTAAATCTTAATACGAAATTATTGAAATTGCGTATGAAATTTATTCAATATCTTTCATTCAACTGACTTCTCGATTCGAATTAGCCATTATTCGAATGAATAGGAAAATGAAAGTTCACCGCAACAGTCCAAGAAACACCCCATGTAGCGATAATTCGTCCACATTACCTCACAGCTAGGTTGAAATTTGATTTTCTAAATTGTATAAAACTGCAAAGGTATATAATGATATAATGCCCGAGATTCGACATTGCATCAATTAAGTAAAGCCTCGAAGCTACCAGGAGACTGATAAAGAAATTGCACCGAAAATTTCGTTCGAACTTCATTTACGCTTCATTCGCATTGGGAAAATCTGCAACAAATACGCAAGGATTTCGGAATAATATATATAGAGAAAAAACAACAGACGCGGCATCGCAAGAATAATAAAAAAATAACACCGTAGAGCAGACGGCCAGACATCTCTCCGCCGTAAAATAATTCCACAACCTCTTTTTTTTTGCTCTATGCCGCATAACTCGGCTCTTCATTTGCATGCAACATCCTTTATCCTTTCCCCTAAAGCCCCTTCCTTCCACGGAAAGTATGCGCGAAGTCCCTGTTAATATTTCCTTACCGGGCGAAGAAGATACCGAGAGGAGGGAGAAAGCGGGAGGAGGAGGGAGGAAGGAGGGAGAGGAGAGAGGAGGGGAGAGAGGATGGGAGATAGGAGGGGAGAGAGGAGGGGAGAGAGGAGGGGGGGGAGAGGAGGAGGGAGAGAGGAGGAGGGAGAGAGGAGGAGGGAGAGGAGGGAGAAAGGAAGAGGAGAGAAGGAAGAGGAGAGGAGGGAGAGAGGAGGAGGGAGAGAGGAGGAGGGAGAGAGGAGGAGGGAGAGAGGAGGGAGAGGAGGGAGAGAGGAGGGAGAGAGGAGGGAGAGAGGAGGAGGGAGAGAGGAGGGAGAGAGGAGAAGGGAGAGAGGAGAAGGGAGAGAGGAGGGGAGAGAGGAGGAGGGAGAGAGAAATAGAGGAAGGATTATACGGAGCTCTTTGGGGAGAAACACCGCAGTTGCATCGTCTCCCGGGAACTTGCGAAAGATAACTAAAAGATCAAAAAGACCATCCCGACGGACGGCGTGGCGCAATACTCCAAAGCGCACTGCGAGGAGAAAATAGGGAGTGGGGGATGTAAGGGGGGGAGATAGTAGAAGGGGAGGGGGAAGTGGAAAACAACTTCTACCTCCCTCCTAAAACGCGCTCCACTGTCTATATGTTCTTATCCAAAAGCATTCCGACAACCTCTTTGTTCACCAATCTCGGGGCTCTCTTTCTCTCTCTCTCTCCCAACACACCAGCCGCCAACCCTCCCGACCTCCTTAAAAGACCCTCCAAAAAGGAAGATATCCCACACACACACACACAACAGGGTACTTGATGAGGCGATGTGTTTAACCCATACTCCAAAGACTCTCCAGAGCGTCTTTTCAGCTCCATCTAGCATTTGTTCCGCTCTACCTCTCTCTCTCTCTCTCTTGCCGTTTCCCTTTCTCTTTTCGACTACATCCCTATCTTTTCTCTCCCCCCTCTCTCTCCTTCTTACTCTCTCCATCTATCTCCACCGCCCCTCATCCTCACCGTCGCGCCGAGTCTTCTACCCATTCCTACATCCATTACTCTCTCTCTCTCTCTCTGTGCTTACGATTTTAATCCTTTTTCGTTGTGATCTATAAATATGTGTTAACATTTTACATGGTAAATTGTAAAATATTCAACAATTGGGTTTAGGTGTAAAAAGCCTCAACCTCGCCCAAACACAGGCATTTATCTGTCTGCCCGTCTCTATCCCTATTCCTCTTTCACTTCCTACCATGTCTTCCCCATGCCTATCCATGAAGCTACTGTTTCATCCCAATTTACTCCTACCTTCATTACTTTTCTCGATCCTTTCCTTCGCTCTCTCTCCTTTCTCTTTCTCCTCTCTCGATTATTTCACACGCACATTTTAATCTTTTTCTATTCCATCTTCTCTATTCTCCCCGCTCTCTCCATCGTTTTGCTCACTCTACCTGCATTTTCCCTCCCTCTTCTTACCTTCTCTCTTCGCTTTTCGCTCTCTCCCCCTCACCATCTCATTCCCTTTCCCACCCTAATTCCAACCCTTTTCTTTCCTCTTTCTCTCTTTTTCTCAATGCGTTGATCATTTTCCTACTCTCCCTGCTTTTTACCTCCTTCTTCCTACCTTCTCTTCGCATCCCAATCTCTCACTATAACCTTCTTCCCTTTCCCACCATAATTCCAATCCCTTTCCTTCCTGTTTCTCTTTTTTCTTCACTGCGTTTCTCCCATTCTCTTAATCGTTTCCTCTTCCCTGTATATCCATTACAATTCCACTACTTCTCCCTATTTTCTCCTTTTCTCGCTATTTTAATCTACAGTCAAACTCGTTTATAACGAGCACGGTTGTAACGAGTTCACGGCTATAGTGAGCAAATGCTACCTCCAAGATAAGTTTACATGCATTTACATACAAATATTTCACGTATATAACGAGCACGCTTCACGGATATATCGAGCAAACTTTGACCACTTCTCACTGTCTCAAACGCGGCGGCGGTCAGCCCCTTCAATCCTCATAGTGACCCAAAATATGTAACCTTGTGTTCTTGAGTCCAGCCTCTACACCATATCCCTCGGGGAGGTTAAAGACCGCGGCGTTGTTGTTAAAAATAATCCCTTCGTCCAAACCAAGAATTCCCAACTTGCAGGTACAGTGGCACTCGCGGAGGTCCTTTGTCCTCTCCTCCCAACCCCCAGCTCTTTTACAGCCAGGAAGTTGTGTTTGGAAGGGGGTAAGGGGTAAGGGCATGTACAATGGCGCCCACCCCCGTCGATCAGCCGAATGCACCCAACACCCTTATCCACGTAAAGATGGGAAATCCCACGTTTAATCCGTCTCCTCGTTAACTCTTCTTGGAATTGGTATGCTCACAGTTTGCAAAGAAAGTTCGTAGCGTTGATCACAAAAATCAGTTGAGATTTTGCCCTTGAACGAGTAACATGTCCGTACATAAAAGGAAGTGTTTGTCTATTCGCGAAAAGGTTGATATTATTCGAGAGTTAGAACGTGGTAAAAAAATGTTGAAGTGTGTAAAAAATTTAATTTATCGTCGTCTACGGTTTTAACCTTATGGAAAAACAAAGAAGCGATTTTATCTGTACTAGAGAACAACCTAACAACGAACAAAAAATGAGGAAGTGCGACTTGGGTACTGTTGATCAAGCACTTTTGGAGTGGTTTAAGAGGCAGAGAAATGCTGGTTTCCCAATCAAGGTACAGGCAGATAAATTTGCAAAACAGTTAGGACACGAGAACTTCACATGCAATAACGGGTGGCTTGATCGTTTTAAAAATCGGCATAACATTGTTTATGCGAAAGGCCCTGTCAGCAGATTCAAAAACGGCAAGTGAATGGGTGAAAAGTGTTTGGGAGGAGTGTCGAAAAGGTTTCACAGAAGAAGACATCTACAATGCCGACGAAACTGGACTGTTTTACAACATGATGCCTGATGTGTTGGTGGCAAAAGACCTAAGAATCGTTTAACAGTTTTAATGTGCGCAAACATAAATGGGACTGACAAAAAAATACTTTTTGTTATTGGTAAGTCACAAAAGCCACGTTGTTTCAAAAATGTAAAGAAGCTTCCCGTTGAATATGCAGCTAATAAAAAGGCATGGATGACTTCCAATATTTTTCAGAAATATGTAAGTCAGTGGAACAACGAGTTACGAAGGAAAAATAGAAACATTCTACTCCTTGTCGATAACTGTCCTGCGCACCCACATATGCAGGAGTTATCCAATGTAAAACTGGTGTTTTGCCTCCAAATGCGACTTCTATTTTGCAGCCAATGGACATGGGGATAATTAAAAGTTTTAAATGCCATTTCAAGCGATTTTTTGTTCTACAGTTGATTGAAAGGAGGGAAAGAGGTTTAGATGGCAACGACTCTGTATTGGATGCGATTCATTTGATGACAGAAGCATGTTTCACCTACAACGATCATAAACTGTTTTCGAATGTCTGGTTTAATATCGGGAGAATTTTCGATTGATAACCATAACGTTGATGAAGATCCGAATGGCTTAAAGAAATTGGAATTTCGAATTTTGGCCATGTAAATGACATTGACAATTTTGTTCATGTTGATGATGATTTGATTACCAGTGGAATTCCTACGGAGAGTGAAATAATAGAGACAGTATAAAGCACAGCAGACAGTGATGAAGACAATGTTGAATGTGTCGAAGACACAATCCTTACTCAGGATGCCGTGGAAACATTAAATGATTTTTTTGAAAACATTGACATTTCCGATGGTGTTTTTAGTGCACTAAGTGTAATAAGAGGAAACTTAAGAGACTTCAAAGTGAAATCTATGAAACAGGCTACTATTCAAAGTTATTTTTGTGAAAAGGGGAGTGATTAAGGATGCAGCTGTGAGTAAATTTTTTATGTACGTATGTTTACTTTAAATTTTCTAGTTTATTCTCATATTTAGTTTTTTTCATAAATTTACTAAATAACCTTTCTGTTTATATATTCACTTTTACTTCTTATGTCTTATTTCACCATACGCATGCATGCTTTTGCCTTCACGGATATTAAGTTTAACGGCTATAACGAGCAAAACTAAACGGTCCCGTGGCGCTCGTTATAGCCGAGTTTGACTGTACATGCATTTCTCCCCTTCTTCCATTTCGTCATATTTACATCTTCCTGCTTTCCTCGCCTTTACATCATCCCACCTTCCTACATGTTCTCCTGACTCCGTCTCTCCCTTACTCTTCCCAATCTCCATCCAGATATTCCAGTATCTCCTTCCTACTCGTACTTTTACTTGTCTCCTTTTCCTCTTCCCTCTGCCTCACTTCATCTCTCTCCTTTCTATTTACTCTAATTTTTCTCATCCTCCCTCTTTTTTCTCTTCTCTCTGCCTACATATACTTCTAACTTCACCTCTCTCCTTTATACTTCTTCTACATTTTTCTCATCCTCCCTTTTTTCCTCTTCTCTCTGCCTACTTATATTCCTTATTTATCTCTCTCCTTTATACATCCTCTAAATTTTCCTCATCCACCTTCCATTTTCCTTTTCTCTCTACCTACCTATATTCTTCACTTCCATTCTCTCTCTTCCGCTTTCTTTATCGTTATTTCTTCCTCCCTCCATTTTCTATCCCTCCATACTTCTACCTCCCTCCCGTTCACTATTCCCTCTCTCCATATCTCTCTTCGCTTCCTCTCCTTCCCCATTCCCTATCCTCCGACTCTTTTCAACACCCTTCTTTGTCTCTCCCCCACTCAGCCTCCCTCTTCCTTCCCTCCCACTCTTCCCTATAACGCGACTCATTCTGAACTATATCCTTTCCTTCTCTAGTCCTCTCTCTCTTACCCTATCCTTTATCCTCCGACTTTAGAAAGAAAAACCAGAACACACTCAAGACTCCCGACTGCCACAAATTGCCGAATCTGTAACTCGTATGTGAAGATGGCGTGGTCGTCGTCCCTTTATAGACCACGAGCAAAGGATGAGGAGAGGAGAAAAATAGAACTTCTCCTCTAGGCATAAGGGTTCTATTGGCCTTTTTCCTCGAAAATTCACGCAGCGACTGCGTTTTACAATGCTCCTAAGACCTCCGAAATTCCTCGTGTGTAACGCGGCGGATTGCACACAAGACTCTCCGCTAAACAGCAAAAGATCGCTCGATGCCCTTCCCTCCGTGGGATTTTTTCGGGGAAAAAAGGACTCCCCGTAGAATTTCGACTATTTTTTTCTCTCTCCTTTCCGATACGGTGGGCTCTCTCAGTCGAGACGTCGTTTCGGTCGGTAAGCAAAGCTTCTCAACCTTTCTGAACGCGCGGCAGTTTCCATGATTCATATGGCATTGCAAATCTAATTTACTATAGGTGTCTATATATATATATATATATTCAGTGTTCGTGTGTGTGTATATACACACACACACATAGTGAAATCTCATTACAACGCGCTTCACAATAACGTACTTAGCACATTAACGTACTTTTTGTAAACCCCCGTCGAATCTGCTGTATGTATAAGCAATGCAAAAATATTTCAGTTAAACGCACTTAATCATATAGCACTTTTCAACGTTACGCATAAAATTACGAGGTCCCGACAAAAGATTTTTGTCGTTATAACGTATATACTCGTTTATCGGCAAATCTAACTTATTCTAGGCGTTTTGCATCGAACAAACAAAACGGAAAGGGAAAAGTTGGTTTTCCCAACCAGTCGACTTGACTTCACTCCGATTTTTCTCAACTTTTCGTTCTAAAAACAAAATAACGTGCGCGGAAAATTGTCTCCTTTCTTTACCCTTTAGTAGATCCGATAATACCCACTCGCTTCGGATCATCTTCACATTAGCCACCTTACTACATGTAAGGCGGATATTTTGAGCGAATATTTTGTCTTTAGCACGACAATACGAGTATCTACGGAACTCCCCAAAGAGTCAAAAAAATGGATTTTCTGAACTGAATAATTTTGTACCGAGCGTCGGATTTCCCTCTTGTACGAGGTACTGTCAAAACGTTTCCGGACTGGCCATCAGAGTGCGTTGCAAAGCGCTTGATGGATGATCACTTGTACATTATTATCAAGCATTAGCCTTTAGCTATACAGAGAAACAAAATCCATTTTTACTGCATTACTAATTTCTTTGTTATAGGCTGTGAAGTAATGTTAGTGTTCGTGCGATTTCGAAGGTAGCTTTGGATAGTGATTGTTTGTTTGTATGGAATTTCTGGTTAATCAACCTCTTAGATTATTATAGCCATTACTCCTTCCACACCGAACACATACACAAGGGAGGAGGGAAACCCAGTGCCGGAATTAGCCTACTCTTTACGAAGAGCACCAAGGGGGCCAACTGCTTAACGTCCCTTCTGAAAGACGGAGCCCTGACTTGCGCGGTCTCCTCAAATTTTGGGTAGTGAGGGAGAAGTCATCGCAGCAACACAGGTGCTGCATACCATTTCAAAAGAAGCGTTCCAGGATTTCTTCCACCAGCTCTACGAACATTGGAAGAAGTGCGCTGTGGAGGAGGGAGAATATTTGAGGAAGGATGCATTTAATGTTATTAATTATCTCCATAATAAATGAGGTAAGCACATCAGCCTAACTATGGAATTGCACGAACACCGACAATATTACACAGCTTATAACAAAGATCACAATAAGAACAGATTTTGTCTCTCTGTATCGCTAACGGTTAGCGCTTGATTAATGTGCAATCGAGCTTGCGCCAAGCACTTGTAGCGCACTCTAAGGGACAGTCCGGGAACCTTTTGACTACGTATTTTCACAAAAACATTGAGATAAAAATATAGAGTTCTAGGAATTGTCTCACTTGTTGGACTCTTCCATGCTCTCGCAAATATACGCGCTGAACCTACTGATCTGTTGAGATGCCTCCAGAAAAGGGAAGATTTTAAGTCATCTATCAATGGTCTTTCATATTCCAATTTCGGAAAAAAACTGGAATATTCCCTTTTCCAGTTTAAAAAAAAGATGAATATGCAAAGTAATTGATTTCGCTGCTCTATATAGGAATTACAAAACATATGCTTCAATATTGAACGAATGATTCAGAGGTGCATGTGTTAATTATCGCGGTTGCTTGAGTTGTATCGATGCGTTAGGCTAGCCTGAAGACAGAACAGAAAATGATATTTTTTGGCGTGCTTGATGGCGCGTGCAAGAGCTCATGTGTGTCTGAGAGAGAGAGATTGAGGGAGTGAGTGATGGGAGTTAGGTGTGGGCGTGCGTGAGCCGTATGTGTGTGTGACTACATCAATTTTTTTGTAAATGCGGATTTCGGTTTTTTTTAGTAGATTAGCCAACCAAATACCTGCGCCCAAGCATACATATGACATCTTGGAAGGATTATTTTAACGAGAGATGCAAAATGTAGCGATGAAATGAAGACAGGAATTGCGAAAACGAAAGGATGATATAAGTAAGAAATTGAAAAAATCCTATGTATGGAGTATCGCTTTGTACAGAGGTAAACATTGGCACTCTGAAAAATTATATATAATATTTGGGTAGACTACAAATGTAGGCATGGAGAGCAATGTTGTAGATAAAATGAACAAAGGATGAAAAACGAGGAAATACTAAGAAACAGAGCCGTGCCTTGGAGATAAAGCGCCCATGGCAAAATTTTAGGAAGCACGTTATTTACGTAGAATATTGTTTTTCCTGCGTTTGAAAAGAGAATAGTAGCATTTTATTAAAAATTACAGTAACATTGGAGTATTAAGCTTACATTTATTTTTGGGAAAATAAATTTTCGGCATTTTTTTGGGAACATTCGGCGCCTATGGCAAATGCTACCTTCGCCATACCCTAGTTACGGCACTGCTAAGAAGAATAGGAGAGAAGCGAATCATTATACAGATTATAAGAAAGAGAAAGGCGAACTGGATCGGACATTACCTGAGGGAAGAGAGTGTAACATTGAAGAGGTGTTAGAAAAAATGGAAGAAAAAGAAAGAGGTAGGAAAAGGTTTCAGCTGATAGACGACCTGAAAGAAAAAGAGATATACCGAGACATAAAGAGGATTACGGAAAGCAGGAGTATGTGGAGAATCAGGTTTAACATGTTATTTGGACAAAAATACAAAATCGAATAATTGTCAAAAGAATTTCGTAACTTGATTTAAGAGGAACGTAGTCCCGGTGTTCTAATTTCAATCAACTAACGTAATTTAAGACAAGATGATCGAGATTTTTAATGTCGGTCTATCGAAGGAAAAAATTATCAAACTTTATATCGTATGCGCTCCGAAAAAATAAGCAACAGCGAATAAAATAATTCCGATATCATTGGTATAACAGAACAATATTTAAAAATTCCCCAGCATTGTCAACCGTTAAATGCCCGGTAAAAATGGAGCTCTTTTATAATACGAGAATTCCAATTCAACCGGCGATCCATTACGAGGAGGTCAGAGACCCAACAGCGGGTAACGAACGGCTTTTGGATTAAGGAGTCACTGGTCTCTACAGAACATACGCCGAACGCAATGTGATTCGGTTATGCCTCGTAAAAGGGTTAGTTGGAAGGCACACGTGTCTCGACACCAACATCGCAAGAACGAAGTCAACACTTAAGGCTTTAATTTGCGCAGGATAGCAGTCTTGAAGATCGTGTCAGGGTGAAAATTATTCGCTCCAAAGAAGCTGATAACGAGGATATAAAACGCCACTTTTTAAGAAATGCATGCATTATTTCGAGCAAAAAGCGCAGCAATTTCTGTCAAACTATAGAGCAAAGCGAAAACATACTTATAATTTCGTTATCGCTCCATTTCAGCCTAATCAAATAATTATTCCGATAGGGATTCGATAATTATCGATGATAAAGGCTCGTAATAGGGTTGGAGAGGTAACTTCGTCAGGGAAACAAGCATATAATAGCCTCTACAAAAGCGAATAATGACATGCCCGTCAATTTTTTCTCCGTTATCTGAAGTTAAAAAGAGCAAGTGCAGATATCAATTTTCTCTCCGAGCCCAAAATAACACCGTATAATTTTTTCTTTTTTATATCTCCACGCGAGTAATGAAGCTATTATCGCGGGATTGCCTCTTTTTTATCTATCTCTTCTCCAAAATTAATCAGAGAAATGGTTATGGTAGAAAAAATCTTTCCGCGTCTCGCCGGCGAATTTCTGGCGATCTTTTTACATCTCGTAGAAATAAATGGAGCACGAACGTAGACAGTTAACATAGAGAAAGAAGGTTCCTGATTATAAAAACCGAGGTAACTTATAGAGTAACAAATGGAGACACGGAATCCAAAAATGTTAACGTCGTTTAGCTTTAAGTAGACGGTTTATATTTTAAGGCAATCCAATAAAAATGCCCATCTTTATCAATTGCCTTTAAATTTTTTTGTTCAAACGAACATATAATGCACGCACATGCAGCTGGATAGAAACCATCGTAAGTAAGCGAATATGAAAAGAAAAAATCGAGGATGTATATATATATATATATATACAGTCAAACTCGGCTATAACGAGCGCCACGGGACCGTTTAGTTTTGCTCGTTATAGCCGTTAAACTTAATATCCGTGAAGGCAAAAGCATGCATGCGTATGGTGAAATAAGACATAAGAAGTAAAAGTGAATATATAAACAGAAAGGTTATTTAGTAAATTTATGAAAAAAACTAAATATGAGAATAAACTAGAAAATTTAAAGTAAACATACGTACATAAAAAATTTACTCACAGCTGCATCCTTAATCACTCCCCTTTTCACAAAAATAACTTTGAATAGTAGCCTGTTTCATAGATTTCACTTTGAAGTCTCTTAAGTTTCCTCTTATTACACTTAGTGCACTAAAAACACCATCGGAAATGTCAATGTTTTCAAAAAAATCATTTAATGTTTCCACGGCATCCTGAGTAAGGATTGTGTCTTCGACACATTCAACATTTTCTTCATCAATGTCTGCTGTGCTTTATACTGTCTCTATTATTTCACTCTCCGTAGGAATTCCACTGGTAATCAAATCATCATCAACATGAACAAAATTGTCAATGTCATTTACATGGTCCAAATTCGCAATTCCATTTTCTTTAAGCCATTCGGATCTTCATCAACGTTATGGTTATCAATCGAAAATTCTCCCGATATTAAACCAGACATTCGAAAACAGTTTATGATAGTTGTAGGTGAAACATGCATCTGTCATCAAATGAATCGCATCCAATACAGAGTCGTTGCCATCTAAACCTCTTTCCCTCCTTTCAATCAACTGTAGAACAAAAAATCGCTTGAAATGGCATTTAAAACTTTTAATTATCCCCATGTCCATTGGCTGCAAAATAGAAGTCGCATTTGGAGGAAAAACACCAGTTTTACATTGGATAACTCCTGCATATGTGGGTGCGCAGGACAGTTATCGACAAGGAGTAGAATGTTTCTATTTTTCCTTCGTAACTCGTTGTTCCACTGACTTACATATTTCTGAAAAATATTGGAAGTCATCCATGCCTTTTTATTAACTGCATATTCAACGGGAAGCTTCTTTACATTTTTGAAACAACGTGGCTTTTGTGACTTACCAATAACAAAAAGTATTTTTTTGTCAGTCCCATTTATGTTTGCGCACATTAAAGCTGTTAAACGATTCTTAGGTCTTTTGCCACCAACACATTTGTCACCTTTGAATTTAAACGTTGCATCAGGCATCATGTTGTAAAACAGTCCAGTTTCGTCGGCATTGTAGATGTCTTCTTCTCTGTAACCTTTTCGACACTCCTTCCAAACCCTTATCACCCATTCACTTGGCGTTTTTGAATCTGCTGACAGGGCCTTTCGCATAAACAATGTTATGCCGTTTTTTAAAACGATCAAGCCACCCGTTATTGCATGTGAAGTTCTCGTGTCCTAACTGTTTTGCAAATTTATCTGCCTGTACCTTGATTGGGAAACCAGCATTTCTCTGCCTCTTAAACCACTTCAGAAGTGCTTGATCAACAGTACCCAAGTCGCACTTCCTCATTTTTTGTTCGTTGTTAGGCTGTTCTCTAGTGCAGATAAAATCGCTTCTTTGTTTTTCCATAAGGTTGAAACCGTAGACGACGATAAATTAAATTTTTTACACACTTCAACATTTTTTTACCACGTTCTAACTCTCGAATAATATCAACCTTTTCGCGAATAGACAAACACTTCCTTTTATGTACGGACATGTTACTCGTTCAAGGGCGAAATCTCAACTGATTTTTGTGATCAACGCTACGAACTTTCTTTGCAAACTGTGAGCATACCAATTCCAAGAAGAGTTAATGAGGAGACGGATTATACGTGGGATTTCTCATCTTTACGTGGGAAAGGGTGTTGGGTGCATTCGGCTGAGCGACGGGGGTGGGCGCCATTGTACATGCCCTTACCCCTTACCCCCTTCCAAACACAACCTCCTGGCTGTAAAAGAGCTGGGGGTTGGGGGGAGAGGACAAAGGACCTCCGCGAGTACCACTGTACCTGCAAGTTGGGAATTCTTGGTTTGGACGAAGGGATTATTTTTAACAACAACGCCGCGGTCTTTAACCTCCCCGAGGGATAGGGTGTAGAGGCTGGACTCAAGAACACAAGGTTACATATTTTGGGTCACTATGAGGATTGAAGGGGCTGACTGCCGCCGCGTTTGAGACAGTGAGAAGTGGTCAAAGTTTGCTCGATATATCCGTGAAGCGTGCTCGTTATATACGTGAAATATTTGTATGTAAATGCTCGTAAACTTATCTTGGAGGTAGGATTTGCTCACTATAGCCGTGAACTCGTTACAACCGTGTTCGTTATAAACGAGTTTGACTGTATATATTTTTTTTTGGAAAATTCGAAGCACGGAATTTATGAAAATATAAAACGAGATTGGATGAATATCGTTTTATGTTCTTAACGCTCAAGGTGTCGTTTTTTCGACCAATCGTGAAGAAAAATTTAATAATCGCAAGGCATTCGCCTATAAAAGGGACTGTGTGAAAAAAGAGGTTTCCGTGACGATTAAAGATTATCGTGGCCAAAAGAAAGTACGACTTCGCATTGAGGATGTCCTCTCAAAGAACGGGGGTAAAACTACCTTCGACGCTTGACTCCCATAATTAGCATAATTAAGAGAGGACGCGGATATTTACGATGCTCTTTTGTTTCGAAAACCTTGACCGTCGTTGGATGTCCCTCCCAAATAAAAAACGTCTGCCCCCCTTCTGGAATCAGGTACCGGATATCCGCATTTTTATATTTTAAATTTACAAAAATTCAGTTATGATTTATAACTAATTAGTGTATGTATATAGATTTATTTGTACATATGCACACACATGCATATGTATATATCTTAGGACCCGTTCTGCTACGAGTATTTTAAAAAGATTAAAAGGTGTTAAAACCGTCGCCTCATTTTCCATGCAGGAATCTCGAGCCGACTTCGAAAGCCATCTCAGTCCGTTTTGCTCGTTAAAATAAACATTCGCACGCCATATCCATAGCGGGGAAAAGATCTCGATCGCGTTATCGCGGATGAATCTCGACTTTCTTTTTCATAAAAAAGAGAGAATCCGCCCAGATGTAAAACTCTTTCGTCCACCTAATTTTAGCACTTCGCGAACGTACATCTGTAAAGGCATTTGATACGCACACGATATGGCGGCCAAGTTTGGCGTCGAACACGAGAGCCCGGGTTTATTCGGAGCCGAAGATCATTCAGCAACAATATGTTTGAGTTGGATAAAGTCCAAAAAAGAGAGAAAGATCTCTCTCGTCGTTAAATAAAATTCCGGCCACATTTATTTCCGCGATTAATTTGGACGGGAAAGACTTTTGTATGCGCGTAAATTAACGCGCCGCTCGTGTTACACGAAGTTTGATACTTTGGGCGACCATCGACGTCAAAGTTACGCACGTCCCGTTTCTCCGTAGCAATAGGCAGGCAGAAACCAGAGGAACCCGCAAAGATTTTCACCGTGTGGCACAACGAACGACTGCCGCGGGTTTCGGTTAAACTTTTCCTAAGTTTGTCTCAGCTTGTTTGTTTTTCATAATTATCTTCGTCTGTACCACTGCTTCGCCCAGTTCCTACGTTTCTTCCACTTAACTTTGAGCTAACACAACACAAACTTCCATCTAACCAACATATATTTACATACATATGTAAAAAGATTTTTCTCAAGGGGGTGCTGATGGACACGAATAGTTTAAAAACTGCTCTTTAGATTTCAACCAATCTTTAATCATTTTCTCGGTGTATCTCATTACAAGATTACAAGATTTATGTTAATCATTGTCTGCAATAAGGGTACGGGTTCAATTCAAGGCGTATTTCTTTCATGCATTTGTAATTTACAGACAAAATTGAAAATATTTTATTTTTCATACTTGAAGGGAGTGTTCAAACACCTGCCACTGGCGATAAAAATGCACAGTGGCGACAATATTTTCTTTTATATGTTATCAATTCGGTAAAGCTAGGAAGTAGGTAATATTGTTAACGTTGTATTTGTAGTGTATGTGTAATGTATACAGATTTAAAAAAACCTTGATTCAATATCATTCTGAATCCCATAGTGTCGAAATCTACCCAGGCCCCTGGATTTTGAAAGTGGCTCCTAGATTTGGAGCAGATTTGTCCAGGATTGTATATAATAAATTTATGCGTATATACATATGTATCCTTGTGCATATATATATATATATATATATATATATATATATATATATATATACATCGACATCCCCGGGGCCTCGCCAACCTGAAGTCGTCTGATTGGTGAGTGCTCACTGGGTTTCCTCATCCCAACACCTTGTTGACATCCATATATATATATATATATATATATATATATATATACTTAAGAGGGCGGAAAGTCAAAGGTTCTGCTCGCGTTAAGTCCACCAAAGGTGGATTCAGATTCATTAATTAGGTTTGGAAAATGCTTATTATAAAAATAAATATTGGAAGAATCAAGAGTTACTTCCATTCACGCAATGTTGCCCAAAGTACTCATTTTCAGCGCAGGCATACATATTACACATGAATATCCACGAGAAAGTACATGAATAATCGCTGAGAATAACAGATATTTGAACTTTTTAGTTTTAATCTCAATGACGAACTTATATCCAAAATCACTGAATAACCAAAGCGGTTCCGTAATTTCGCGTCTTCCATCTCAAATTTTCAAACACGCAATGCACTACATCCTTCGGGGGTCATTTGGATAGGGATGTTTTCGGGTTTCAATCTACTTAATGACTCGGACGGCACCACAATACGCATAAATAACCAATTAATCGAGCGACAAGGCGTTCAAGTGAAATAAAAACACAAAAAGAGGCTTAAAAAAAACCTCAAATCTAGCGGCTTGTAACAAATGAAGACATCAGAATTCCAGATCCAAGCCATTTCGAAAATAACCTCCCATCAATCGCCAGAAGGCAACGGGAGAAACACTGAGAGAACGGCCACACTTATACACAACCACACATGTATAGACATATACATACACGCATATACATATTTATTTATAATTTTAATGGGTCATTCCAAATTGGTAGCCAGGAAATTCGCATGACTCACGTGTTCCACACCAGTTCACCTTTTCGTTGCGCCCTATTAACCAAAGCCGCTCGGGTGTAAGGTTAGAGGGTAGGAGGGGGGAAGGGTGGAGGGGGAGGAGTAGAGGAAGACGGGAAGGAATATGGGGGGGAGGAAGAAGAGAGGTGGAAGGGGAATGTTGAGAGCGGAGAAGAGCATCAGCCAACCCTTTGATCTGCATGAGCTGCCACAGCTTGACCAAATTAGCCGCATCAATGGGTAAACCACCCGGCACGTGCCTGCTGGCTTCACTTTTTCATAAATTTCGAAACGGCTCCACTCTGCTCGCGCTAACGCACGCGTATGCTACGAATGGAATTCATAAGGGCAATTTTTTTGATCGCGTACTTAACCGAAATGAGAGGCGAACCCTTAATTCAAGACGACCCTGTCATTAAGATTAAGCGTCGGGAGAACAATCGCCCTTAATGAACGATTAATGTAGCCTCTTAAAGCTGTGGCGCGCAAAGTTTTCGGCTCGAGGGCCACATAAGACATTTCTGCACTCATCGCGGGCCACATAGCCCACTTCCGCCCTCTTCGTGGGCCACACCCAGTGGAAAATGGAGTTGAAGAATAATTTAGGAAAACTAAAGGGCTTACTTAGTTGGAGGGTTAATATTACCTGATCTGTTTTAAATGTATTTATCTATTTCAGAAATTGAGGGGTAAATACAAATTATATTGTTTTTATAATTTTCTATATTCACTTTGCCACATTTTGTCATTTAATACTTAAACTCATGACGGGCCGGATGTGGCCCGTGGGCCGTAGTTTGGGCACCACTGTGCTAAACATACGTAAAATATATAAGATTGGTCGCGGGCCTGATAGAGTAAGTTCGCGGGCCACACTTTGGGAACACCTGCCTCAAAATGTTTAAAATGGTTTCGAGTACAAAGCAGCCACCCTCGGTGGTAATTCACTAATCGAGGATGATCGTATCTCTTTTTCTACGGGAGCTGTGTCGTTCGTAATTAAATTTTTTAAACAAAAGGTTAACTAATTCTTGTCAGGAGGCGATTTAAAGAACACCAGATAAAAACATTGCCTTCAATTGCGATTGACACGTGAGCTACAACAAAAGTCGCATTTGGGCGAAAATAATAAACATGAAGGCTTTCATCGAAAAAAACGATACCAGATTAGGGAATCTCATTCGTTTTATAATCCATAACATCATTAAGTAACATGATCGAACTATATTATTATCTCGCAACCTCATAGTTGGCGAGATATTAAAGCAAAAAATCAAATAAAAAATAAAAATATCAGAAAAAAGAAAGAAAATCCGAAAGATAGGCACAATATCGGACAAAATTACGTCTAGAACGGAGTTAACAGACCATCAAAAAAGTCGCGATAAACACGGTTTACAATATTCAAACAATGGGCGACGCCATTAAAAAATTAAAGTAGGATGTGATTTTCACCTCCTCTAGAAAGGAAAAAATAAAATAAAATTGTTTTCCTCTTTCCGAGGTAAGAAACAGATGCCCAACAATGGGCATCCGTTGTTGTTTCCTTTTTTTTGAACATTCCCATCCCCTTCCCTTTCCTCCCCAGTCATTCAAGTCCTTGGGGTATTTTCGGCAACCCGAAATTTCTCGCCTTTTCGGCCGCTAAGAACCCTAATTAACGAGTTTTTCACGCTTCGATTGAACTCAAAGGCCAAAAAAGAAGAGGGGGAGAGAGAGGGGGGGGGAATATTTCCGAGTTTCCCCATTCCCCTCCCCTATTCCCCACTTTTACCCCTCCCTAAAATGCTTCCTCAACCACGCACACACTTCTTTTCTCATCACCCTTAACCCCTCTTACCTGCACAACCAATCTTCACTCCCTCCCTCCCTCCATCTCTCTCTCTCTTCTCCTCCCTTTCTCGGGTGGAGGAAATTACCCAAAATGATTCACTCACCGGCCACTTGAAGCGTGGCGTTCCTGGATCTGGCATATCCCGCGTGGTTCCGGGCGACGCACCAATAGACGCCGGCGTCAGATTCCTTCTTGGAGTGAGCCACCCTAAGGAAGAAGAGGGAACCAGCCGGGAGGAGGACGCGGTGAGACTTTGGATCCGTCGGGGCGGTCCTTACGATCTCCCCGCTCCGGTACCATTCTACCCTCGGCTCCGGCCTCCCCTCGGCCTTGCAGTTTAGGGTCACCGGCTCGTTTCGCGCCACCACCATGTCGGAAGGGTGCTCTGTGATGCGAGGAGATCGGAATTGACCTGCGTGGAAAAAGGGGGAGAAAGAGGGAAAAATATATTTAGAGGTTTTTAGGTGAGCGGCAGGATGAAAGAGATCCCTTCTCTCTCTCTCTCTCTTTACGCCGCGTTCTTTTTCTCTTTCAAACGACGGAGCCAATTTCGCAGGCGAGCGAATATGGATATGGAGCGCTCGTCGCTTTTCTTTTTTTCATTATTACGGACTTCGATTGAATTAAAGGTTTCTCGCGGACAAATGAACAGCGAAATTCGCCACCGTGGAGCTATAAACTTCCGTTTTATTTTAATTTTTCGTTTTATTTTATTTTTAACTGATCCAATGCTGGAGATTGAATTTATTCGTATTACTTGCTGAATCCAAAAAATATATGCCGCAATCATTTCAGTATTAATTCTACATTCCACTCTTTAGGAGCGATAGATTTCCCGTTATTAAAAATAAAATGCGGGTTTTCCAAGCCTCGACGAGCAAATTTAAAATCAGACGAAAAATTCATGTCTGGGAACTAATGGATAGCTCCAATAGTCATGAAACCTTTTACGGATATTGGACCTACTGAATTTATACGTGTGACAAAAAGAGATACTGATGAAATGAATAAAATCAAAAACGTACCTAATGTTAATAAACCACAGATAAAGTTTTGATGAAAGAGTTCAAATAATGAAATATAAATATGTACAAAATAATAATAATCATGCCATGCATTTGATATATTCCCTTTCATTAGAAACAAATGCCACTACTAATACAACTTTCGCCTCTTATAGAGTTTATCGGCAGAAGGAGGTACACTACATTTTTACCGACGAAAAAGTGTGATCAAAATGAAAAATATTTTCTGTCGCATTGAAGCAATTTGATCCCATCGCTTGACATCACGTCATTATTATTTCCATTTGGGTCAATAAATAATTTAAGCGGTAAAGTGACAAATTCAAGAATAAGCACTTAAGTATCAAAAACAGATAAATCAAATGCTAATCTTACTAAAACGGAGGTACCTATGATAATCACTTGATTATTAATTTCTGGTGCTTATTTTTGAATTCATTTTCAGCCATAAGACGAGCTCGATAACTCTCTAGCGAGATAAAACGACTGATAATCTGCAAAAGAGCAGCCACGGCAGAGATACAAATGTCGATCGTTACAAACCGGGTCGAATAAACGCTACATTACGAACAAACGCTATTTTTCGGCGTCATCGCGATGAATACCATGGGGAAATTGCACGCGAATCTTCAATTAAGACGTTCGAGGGAGGGGAAAGGAAGAGGGAATATGCCGAGTAAAAGTCATCCGAGCTTAAGCTCTTGAAAGCATTCCTACTCCTTTACGGAATACCGAATTTCCTCCTCCTAATTCTCGGAAACCGTATCTTTGAAAGGCGCCATTGTTGAGAGAGACTCGCATGCAGCGAAGATCGCTATCTGGCGCGCGGGACCACGTGACAGCGTTTAATGAGTGGGAATGGGAGCGTTTAATCAACTCTCCATCTCGGAAGACAATGGGCGGCTTTTATAAGTCTCGAATCAACCCGAGAAAAAAGGATGGGACGAAATCATAACGACGATGAAAATATATTCAGTGCGTGGCATTCCGGGAGTGATAAGGAAGATCGCCTCGCCGATCAGTTCATTTTGAAAAATAAAAGCGGTAAAAATAAAAAGATCGGATTAATGGAGAGTGTATATATTTTCGACGAGGAAGTGCCAATTCATTACGCGATATTTGCGTCCATCGCGCTGGGGCGCGGAGAAGTTAATTTACGCTCGTTCTATCGCCATCGCCGACGTCGCCACTTTCGCGTCGACTTAATTACGTCACCGGCAAAGGAATCGAGGACAAAAAAAACGCGCCGAAATAAATGCACAATTTGTCCTCCGTTTCCGGGAATGTTTATGATAAAAAAAATATGAAATTCTCACTCGGGGCGCGATGAACAAGGATGGTGAAAACACACGCAATCTAGAAGAGGAGAGATTGGTTTAATTTCTGTAGCTTAATTGGCCGCTGCCAGGGCGAGAAGATATGAAAAATACGACGGACACGTACGTATGTATGTAACCTTCCCCGAAGATTTCCTCGGAAAATTCTAATTCTTTCTGACGTCGACGCTTTTGGAGGATAGGGGGAGGAATGGAGGAATGTGTTAATTAAAATGTTACAAGTTTTGCGAAAATTCTACCTCGGAGTTCATTGGAACGTGCTACAAAAAAAGTCGCAAAGGAAAAATAACAAAACTTGGAGCAAACTTCGCGAAGTATGACTTTATATTGCAAGGATTCATTACGTTGTAACGAGCCCATTTCAAACACACGAGACCAAAGCAAATAATGGCATTCATCGCCACTAGGAAGTAAAAAATATTTTCCGCAACTTCCTAAGCCTCGTCGCCCAAATTAAACGCCCCTGATGAAGTCGCAGGCAATGTACTAAACCGTCGAAAAATAAAAACTCGGCCAAATTTTACCCCGTATAACGTTTCCCATTTTTAGGGCGTTATCGGAGGGATTACTACACGCATAAATTCCAGCATCCTCCCTCGTTTCGCATGAAAACGTCGGAAATCGATGAGGAGAAAATGAGAGAGCGCTTGAAGTTGCATCATTAACCTTTCTCTCTTCTTGAATAGTATTCATCAACGAAAAAGTGAGTTAATAGCGTCTATATAACATCTACAGTCTTCTGTTTTTTCAAGGATGGGATCATCACCGGAAAGACGAGACTAATAGAGGAGAGAGGAACGCCATGCATAATGAGTTAGTCCCACCTCGATTATTCACGAATTTTATTTTTTATTATTAAAATTATCATTCATGTCATCGTTTTTTCTTTTCCTTCTTTCTTTCGAGTCATTTCTGACGGGTTTTTGCATAGCGGGACATCATTTAGACAGACTTAATTGGAGGAATCCTGCAGACTCCGCGAGTTTATTTATTTTTTTCATAAAAAGATTTTCTTCTCGACAAAATGTAAAGGAAAAAATCGCCTTTTCGAAAACGTTCCGGATATTATAATAAGCTGATTCGTCCGCCATTTGATGGTAGTTTTTCAGAAGAAAAAACTCTGTCTCCCTAAGTTTTTTATTTTTGATTAATTTGGCTCCGAAAGTGGAACGCGGAGCACCTCGACGCGAACTGGAGCGCAGAGCTTCTTCCTTAAAATGCTGTGGTGAGCTCAACCAATAACATGGCCGCTCCTAATTATAGTAGATGATCATTTTTCGACATACGTCCAGGGAAAGTTTCCTACCAATCGTTAACTAGAATTGAATAATGCTCCATTAAATAAATTTGGACAGCTGGTATATAGAAGGCGTTCTTCGACCAAAGATTCTTTTGAAATTTTTAAAGTGTAGCTTTTTGCTAGAACCATTAAACGCAGTTTTTAATTACAGCGATAACTTTCGTAAATATTTTTATGTGGCATGCGGTAGGACTGCTTTTATTTTCTAAAAACGGATAAATTCATTGAATTTCACCGTTAAAAGAATAAGATGATGATTTTCAGACGCATAAAACGGAAAGGTGAAGTTAACAATCGAACCTCTATCGATCCTTTTCTCCACTTAGTCTAAAATAAAGAGTCATGGAAAAAGAACACGTTATACAATAAACGCCGCATATTTGTCATTAATATTAAGTATAAGGACGAAATTCCAATACCTACATTTACTTGATAATGCTGATGTGACACTTTAATACGATTCGTAAGAGGAGTTCTACAAAGTAGAGGCTAAACCGATCTATTTAAATCCCAGGAAAGAAAAATTATAAATTAATTCTTTCGAGGCTAAGCTTTAAATAAATAATAACCCTTTGGGACGTTACTTGCTGCTAAAATTACCGAAAATATCAATTAGAAAATTGATTTCTGGTAACCGGTAAAAATACATTGGTGGTGAGAGAAAATAAATGAGATACGTTTCTTCTTCGGTCTATAGAAATAACTGAACTATACGACGTAAACTAATGAGGGTTGAGCTATGTTATTCAATAAACTTATACTTCATAAGCTTATTTGTCTACAAATTCATCAGCCAAATTAATTGATTTTTAAATTAAATATTAAATTGAAACTGGCCCCCTTTTAAAACTACTTTCAAGAATGGAAATAGACTTTCGTCGTTGTGTCTGTCTGTCTCCCCTATTAACTTTTGAACCAATAATAGACCGATTTTCATGAGACTCGGTGGAAATCTCTTGCTACTTGGGTCGAGCTCCCGAGGATAGTGTGTTGCGAAGATTGAAAGTCCCGGGTTCGATTCCAGGAACTATAGTTCCCATTTGACTTACATTGGAAATCTGAAATCCATCGTGCAGGGTAATTTTCTCTGGCACATTAAAATATCTTAGAATTGTAATATCGGAGCGGGGTTGCTACTATTCCTTGAGGAAATTAATGCAGATTCTAATTTTTATCAGAATGTTGGTTATCGACCGTATTTCTTCTAATTTCGCGTAAATACCGGCGTTTATGTAATTAATACGAAGGCTTCCGCGGTGTTTTCGTACTCCTTCCATGACTTTCGGGATTCTACCGCGTGTTGTTTCTTCTAGTGACTAGAAGTCACTAGAAGAAACAACACGAGGTAGAATCCCGAAAGTCATGGAAGGAGTGGCGTTTATGCAGTTTTTATCACTCATTAGGAGAGTGTTGCCATAGCAACGACTATTGTTGAACTCGAATTCGGTCCAGTCTATTACATACACGCGTCATTTTTGCCACACAAGAACGTGTGATCAATTTCGTTTTCTGTTCGAATGTATTTGTAATATTTTATATCGCTAAATTATGAAATTTGGGAACACAAAGAGCTACGTATCCGCGGTAATTTTAAAGCTATTACAGCAAATATAAGTATTAAATAAATGATTAAATGGAAATTAGGCATCATAAGTTCCGTTTGGATCATCTTGTTATTACTTAAAAAGAAGGGGGAAATAGTTTTAAAATATTACTTGTTATTATCATCATTACAAAGTGGATTTCAACTCAATCCAATTAAATTAAAAATTATTTTCACTTTAAATAAAGATTTTTATCCACATCGTCCATTTAACGGTGAAATGCAAATTCCTCCACCAGCCGAAGAAAGAAATCACCGTAAATTAACCCAGACCGTTTGATAAAACGCTCGCGAAAGCAATTCCAGGAAGAAACCTTTGACAAACGACAGCACGAATTTTGGGACCGGAATGAGATAAAATCTCTTCTTCCATAAGTTCGTCCTAAACGCCATAACTCCGCGTTTTTTTTCAGTTTCAATCCCGACCAATGAAGACGCTTATATTTTCATTTGCTCATCTTCCCATAAAAAACAACTCACGAAATACGCATAAAAAAATAAACGTCAGCCGAGAGACGTAAAAAAAACACGCGTTACGATGACCAGGCGCAGCGAATCGCAGATTTTTCCCCGCCTCTTTCCTCTCCGAAGCGGCGCGAAAATATGAAGCGATGAAAGTGTCAACTTAAAAAGAGAGAGAGAGAGGAGAATACTATTTTATATAAGCATCCCGACAATTGCGCAAAAGCGGTCGACGTCGTTCGTTTGATAACGGACCGAGCAATAAAAAATAAACCTCCCTCAAATTAAGTGAGAGTCTTCCGACTATAAAAGTAAGAAGGGAATAAACAACCGCCGTCTCCGCTCGAGAGCAGTTTTTTTAGTTTGTTTTTTTTTACGGCGTCGGTAACGGGAACCTTACCGCGATCTTCAATTGGGTAGCGTTTGTTTTTTCTGCGCGCGGCCCCCTTCTTTTTTTCTCTCTTTCTCCTCTTCTTCCAGTCGGATCCTAGGATACCGGGATGACTCGGGGAAAAAAATTCGGAATTTCTCACGTTCTGCGCTTCCAAAAGAGGAGAAAAAATGAAGATCTGGCATTATGAAAAGATGGCGCCACACTGACTCTCCGTAGTTAAAAGTTTGGGATTTTTTTTGTATTTCGCGGGAGTGTGGTAAAAAAGATGTTTTTTTGTAACGTCTAGAAATTAGAACGTCAATCTTACTCGTCGTTCAAATAAACTCGCAGAAAGAGAGATGTAAAGGGAGAATTGTGGGGAGAGAGACGAAAGACAGAGGATAGGGGGAGAGAAAAAGAGGTGGGGAGAAAGAGATGGGGAGAAGAAGAGGGGGGAAGAGATAGAGAGGGGGGAGAGAATGAGAGGAAAGTGAGAGGGAAAAGTGAGGAGGAAGAGAAAGAGAGGGGGGAGAGAAATAGGGAGGAAAGAGATGGGAGAGGGGGGAAAGAAAAAGAGAAAAGAATGAAAGAGAAATAAAGGGAGAGAGAGAAATAAAGGGAGAGAGAGAAAGAAGTAAGAGAGAGAGTAAAATAAAGTTCTTCACAAAATGTTTGCTTCTGCGTCTTCTCGTAAGTTTATTTTTCGATTCTAAAGCTTTCTGAGCCGCGGGCGAGCGCGGAGAAAGAAAACGTTTTACCCCCTCCGCTGTCTTGTTTTTCGCATTTCTCTCATCCGAATATAATTAGTTTTCTTGGTTCAAAAAGAACGCCAATTTCCCCTTCTTTAATAGGATTCCATTTGGATCTCGGCCATTTCTTGAAATTAAACTCTGTGTTCAGTGTTGAGTTGAAAGAAAGCGCATTAACCAGAAAAAGCTGTTTTAAGGAATGCTTCTCGAGAAAGTTTACGGGCTGCGATGGTCCTTAAGACGATTTAATAGACGATTGACACGCCTGTTTTATCTAAAAAAGAATTATCAAACTTGCCTTATTCCTGAATATTTTTAGACCTTAAATCAGCGAATATCCATTGACGACGTCTGTTATGTAGTCGAAATTCGCAACCGTTTTATGGATATCAGAGACACCTAACTTTTCGCCGAATGGTTTCAAAATATATCTAGCAAAACATTTAAAAGTAATTAGGATAACCAGGGATGGGACTGCAGGAGTATGCGGTTCACGTACACACATCGCAACTGCACTTTCTTTTGACCAAAAAATATTTTACCCACATGTTCATGAATTAATTCCACCGTATCCGAATACTGGAATTATTTTAAGTAAAAGCGGTAGAACACAATTCAAATAAGGTTTTTGATACGACAGAATATCAAGGATCCCTAAGTATATAAAACCATTTGTAACACAATCGATGAGTTTCTCTTAGATGCTAAAAAGTTTCAAGCTTTTTTTTTTCTAAGTTACATCTCAGTTTCCTCCTGTACCAAATTCCACGTAATCCTGTATCCAGTCTATCGGCATTGTTTTCGTAACAGTTTAACTGTACAGGTATCCCTCGTTATACGCGATCTCACTTCACGCGTTTTCGCCATAACGCGATTTAAAAAATCAAAATAAAAACTGCATACAATGTAATTGGACGACCGGTGGAATTGGAGCAATTAGTCAAGTAATTTTATATGCGTACATTTTATGAGGCGGTTGATTGTGGGGAACGCATCTCTATTTTACCAATTATAATTATCAATTCACTTTACGCGGCGATTTCTCGGAACCAATTAATCGCGCAATACGAGAGATACCGTACTGTTAAAATTTTATTATAACTTTCAAAAGAAGTCAAATTCAAAGTTGAAATGGCGATCTCAGATTGTAGCTTGCATCAAATAAAACATACATGTAATCCTTATACCAATACAACCGTTAGGTACCATACTTTAAATTCAAATACTAACTGATCGTATGCAGAGGTAATTCACAAAGGCCGTCGTCTCTAATAAGAACAAAATTGACTATCGCTGATATTCCACTGATGATGATCACTAAGTAACTGAAAAGTATGATTCTTCGAGTCGGCCATTAAACGGTTAAAGCATTTACTTATAGTATCACTTAATAGCCACTTCCCATCACTTACTAGATTTCGAAAGAAAGCGAACGGAACACAATATGGAAAGTTAATTACCTAGCCGTTGGCGTCCGCATACCATATGACACCACACCGCGTAACACAGGGCGGGAGTGGGAACTACGGCCCGCGAGAGCATTTTTTATGCGTACTTTGCACGAAGTGAACGCATATAGGGGAGGTCGGTTCCGTCCGTCCGTATGTTAAAACTCGGAAACCGCATTGCGTATTATGATGAAATTCGGTATTGGGGAGTTTTGCTAAAATTGGTCGACCGATTCCAATTTTGGTTAAAATTTGACAACAACGAGGGCCACTTTACATGAAGACTTACATGCAGTTTACAATGTTCCTGTTTCAACTCGGGAACCGCTTGACATATTGTGATGAAATTTGGTATTGGGGAGTTTTGTTAAAATTAATTGACCGATTCCAATTCTGGTTCAAATCGGACAATGATTACGACTACTTTGCATGAAGACCTATGTACATGTATTTTACAACGTACCTCGCTTGCTTCTCGTTAAATTCTCATCCGAGCGAAAAATATTGAGAACATTTGGAAACTCTGTGTACTCCGACAAGGAGTACACCTTTCCAATCTTGTTTACATGGGCCGCGATGCCATCATGAAAGCAAACTGTAATGTAATACAGACAATTTCGTATTTTTGGTTAAAATTAGGACCGGAAATCCTTTTCCCGTGAAGTTTTCACGATAAAGTATTATCAATTATCGAGTTTCACTGATAGAACCCTTGGCATTCTCTCAAGAAAACCTCCGATGTGGAACCTAAATAAGGTCCACCAAAGCATTCGCATCCATTAAAGCTAAGCAGCCGCAACTGCTCGTCAAAAGTTTTCCCACCCCCGGCGTAACACAAAATAATTGCACTCACCCAAGACTCGACATGCGAGCCATTAAAACAGATACGGCCACCATAGTTCTAACCGAAAAGAACACCTAAGAGAGAAAGAGAGATAGGGAAATAGGTCCTCGTGTTAAGTATCTGTCACTCGAAAGCACGTCCTCGAGATACATAACCCACGAAAAACCTCTCTCTCTCTCTCCTTACTTTCCTCCAAACGGCTTCGCTCGCACTCGGCGAAGAAAAAAGAAAGAAACGTGCAAGAGCTCCCGTAAGTCGTTACGTCCATTCAACCGGATGTCGTACTGTTAAATTTACGCGTGGGCGAGAGATCTCGTAAAAACCCTACGGAACGTGTAAAAAGTTAACGCACGTCCTCCACACACACACACACGCACGCACACACATATTCAAGAGCACGGATTCCTTATTTTTTCAATCCCACTTAATTTTCCTCGCGACACTCAAAAGGACGTCCGAGAAGAGTAAAAAAAAACCGTAAAACTTCAACGTGCCACAATCTTTTGTCATTCCCTTAGCATTTACGATCCGGGTATAAATTTCACCTCACCTGCCGCGTTCTTCTGTGCTTCTCCACGGATTTCATTTTACAGAACTTCTTTCTTTTTCCCATTAGGGTGGACCCTAATACATCAATTTGACCAAATCCCCTCAAAGGGTTATATTTTCCTCCGCTATGGAAGAAATTATATACATATCCAGGCAGATAAACATATCTATGCGAGCAGTGGTCGCTCACCTACCAAAGATCGAAGATGTTTTTAAAAAATATACTGGAATCTCTCACATAAACTGAAAACTGACGCCACGTCGCATGCGCGAATTATACACGGAGTTAAGCGAAAAAGGGATCATAATATTACGGCGTCTTAACCGCAAAACGTCGTTAAGCGAAACATCGCTATGCGAGGTATGCCTGTATCACCAAACGTCATTTCTTTTTCCATAAGAGTGAACCTTAATACATCACTCTGGCCCACTAGCCTCATCGTTTCACACACTTCTATATATCCCTACGTCACGGACGCAATTATATGCACACCTACAGACACATAAACATACCTGTGCGAGCAGCGGTCGCTTACCTACTAATGATCAAGATTTAAAAAAAAATATATTACCCTACCTTTTTCCCTTGACCAATTTTCCGCCTCCTCTTTTTAACTTATACGGCTAATAAGTCTTTTTAAAAAGGTGGGAAGGGTGCTAGAAAACCGACCGCCGGCAATGAGACGTTATGAGACGGACCACCCAAGAGAGGGTGAAAAACCAGTCGGCTGCGTTAGAGGGAGAGTTTCATTCCTATCGGAGGGGGTAGAAAATTCCCGCCTCTTGGAAGGGTGGAATGGGGGGGAGGTTTTAAAGAGAGAAAGGGGGAGAGAGGGAGGGAGATAAGGGCACAGAGCCAATACGACATCCAGACCGTTCCGTAATTCTCCAAAAACTTCCGAAAAGAAGAAGGCGGCGTGCTCGTATTCCGTCTCAGTCTGTTTCCTTAACTGTCTTCATCTTATTTCCCAGTGTCTCGAGGAAACCCGAGTTTTTGTTAAGGCACCATCACGCGTGAAACGGTGGAAAGGTCTGGAATAAAACGTATGTTGTGAACTTCTACTACAAAATCGCCCGAGTAGAAACTATTGAGTTGTAATTCGCCGATCATCAACTCTAAAAACTATTAAATAAGTATCGAGAATTAGCGAATTGCCACTGAGGGCGACTGCTTCGCAACTGGAATACATATATGATTCAGACTGTTTGACGATCGTAGGAGTTATCTGCATGATTTGTTTGATGCAAGAATTGGCTGAAGTCGATAATTCATTTTGAAATCGCCATGTGATTTTCTAATGTCAGCTCAATCCATTACATCAGATACTGAAAAAATTTCACCGAACCAAAACAGAGGACAACGGAGTAATCGCTGAACGTAACTTATTAATAAAATATACCTATAACTACCCTCGGATGTCCTTCAATGAAAATATGTCATAGTTTAAGACGATTTTTTCAACATGCTCACACGATTCTAAAGGCATGCGAATTCGGAAGCGTGAACTCTTCCCTCTATTACGACAAGGATTCTTCACCGATGTCCAACACATCAAGCGTTTATCGATTCGACCCAACACCCATATGCAACCCGAGAAAGAATTCGATTTCAGGATGATTGAAATTGCGTGTCGCCGCCCAACGGGAATTGTAAGAAGCCACCTAGAGGAGGGCGTATAAAATTACTGCAAGTATGATCGGCCGTAGGATGTAGCGAGTTAATTCCTTTCCATCTCTTGAACGAAAAAAAAAATTCCACGCTTCGCTTCCTCATATAGCCTCCCCTCCATTCTCCCCCGCACCCCTATCCCTCACACCCCGTACTCATGCACGCCATCTGGTGTCGTTCTACCCCTTTCACCCCGTTGCGCTTTTGTTTTCTTCCTCTCTCTCGGTTTCCAACTCCTATAATTTCTTTCTGAACTGCTAGCGACGCCCTCTCTTCGACCACCCACCCCACCTTAAAAGTTTTCATATCCCGAATTCTGCTCTCCTTCCTCCCTATCTCCCTCTCTCTCTCTCTCTCTTTTTCCCTCTCCTCCCCCGCACCCATCATCTTCCTCCATCTTGGTGAAGTTCCCGGAGCGTTAAAGCCAGAAAAGTTTTTGTTCCTCGTCGGAAGGAAAAAATGTATTTATTAAAGGCGTGAGCGAGAAACGTAATTTCCCGCCAAGGTTTTCGAGGGAAAAAACGCGGAGGAGCGATATTTCGATATCATATCATCATTATATATAGACGTTCCTTACAGAGGAGGAGGATATAAAACATATATATATAGGAGGATATTAATGTTTAGGCACTTCCGGAAAAGCGGCAGACTCGAAATTTTTTTGTCGATAGGATTATGTGCAAAACCGACTAGAAAAAACGAAAATCTTGAAAAAGTGCAACAAAGCGGCGGCTAAAAATTCGCAATTGTTTAAACAAATTTTCAAGGTTTATGTATTTCCAAATGTGCTACGGTGCTGAAATTTTTTTTTGAGGTAGGATTTGTAAAAAAAACGAAATAGGGATTATAGAAATTTTTATATTTTAATTTGTGCCGCCGTTAAAAATTCTTAAAGTTTAAACAAATAGATAACTGTTTAGGTACTACGGGATGAGCTAGGAAGCGGAAATTTTCAAGTTATATACAGAGTAGTGCATTTGCACAAATAAACATTTGAATCTCTCCATAAATATATTGCGGAGGCCGTAAAATGTTTAAAATTTAAACAATTAGAAAAATATTATTTCACTTCTAGAAGTGCTACAACTTTAACATTTGGCAGAAATGTGTAGCATTAGTACCCCATAATGGAGAAAGTATAAAATTCTTAAAATTGCAAAGTTGGGGGATTGTTTTAATCTATTATTTTTACATGAGGGAAAAACGAAAATCTCTGCGGAGGTGAAATCTTTAGAATTAAAAAAATATTTGCAATGATGAAATATCTGTCTGAAAAATGAATGTTTTTTCAAGGTGAGATGATATGCTTGCAGAATGCAATGCAAAAATTAGTGATTGTTTCACTCCATTATTGTTCCATAATGAAGAAACGAAAACCGGTCCAGAGGAGAAATCTTTAGAATCAAAGAAATAATTCTCATGATGAAATATCTCTCTGAAAAATTAATGTTGTGTGTGTGTGTGTATGTATGTGTGTGTGTGTATGGATGGCAACAAGATGTTGGGATGAGTTCTCTCTCTGTAGCTGATGAAGGAATAACTCCGAAAGCTTCTACGTTTGTGATGTTTCTGTGTTGTCTTAGTGTTCTATTACGTGTGTCGCTTCGACATCCCCAGGGCCTCGCCAACCTGAAGTCGTCCGATTGGTGAGTGTTCACTGGGCTTCCTCATCCCAACATCTTGTTGCCATCCATATATCCATTTTACCTTTCCTTTTCCGTAAGCTGTTTTATATATATATATATATATATATATATATATATATATATATATATATATATATATATATATATGATACTAGTAGAAGCATATCATCTCACCTTGAAAAAACATTCATTTGCCTAAACATTAGTATCCTCCTATATGTTATATGTTAGTTATATCCTCCTCTGTAAGGAAAGTCTATATATATATATATATAGTAAAGGAACGGCGGAGGAATACAGCGATAAGGATGAGAAATGACTTGTAACGGGTGACGGAACGTAGTTTCCACGATCGTTATTAAATTTATTATTTTCCCGTTAAGGGTTGCATCGATGTAACGGCGGGAGGAATAGGTTTTGTAAAAACGGTCGCTCATACTCGCGGTAGAAAGGAATAAAGCGGTTCATGTCGCAGATGAAAGTTATGGGTGTTTTATGATGCTTAGTTGGGAGGAAGTCCATTAAGAATTCCTTCGGACCAAATGATAGGTTCGAATATAGATTGAATAGCGCGGAATGTTACGACAAAACATTAAGTGAGCTAATACATTAAAGCGCTTCATTATTTAGACACTCGGACGTTTAATTTTGGGTATGTAATTTAGGCGGAAAAGTAACCGAAAAATAAAGGTATGAATGATAATATTCAGATTAATGATGAAAAGTATTCCGATATTATTTCCCTTTGATCTTTATGAAATTTAAAAATATATCATTTTCTTGTACTATATTATTTTTTAAACGCATACTCTCTTCTGTTCGCGAAGGCAGAGAAATAAACAAGTCTTTGACTGGCAACTTGAATTGAATTTCAAGAACGGCTTCAAATTTCCCTTTCTGGGATCCTGAGGAACAAATCTCAAAGTTTTGATTCGCGGTTCTGTCAGACGTGCATGGCACTCGTAAACTTTTACCAATCTTCAGACAGGAAAAGGAAAACTTTGGAAAGGAGGCGGCCCTTTGAATGAAAATGTTTCTTAGGAAACTAGGACTTGAATTAGCAAAGCTATGCACAGAATCCGATATCGGAGACAATCACGGAGGATGGGTTTTCGAAATTTCTGAAGCCAACGATCCTCCCCTCCCACCCCCTCCCCTCCTCCTCCTCCCAATATTTAAAATACTGTTCTAAAAGGTGGTACTCTGAGGATTTAATGCAAATGGTAATCAGTCTCAAGTCTCTCAAGGAACCCCATATGGCTTTAACGGAACCCTAGGGTTTCGGGGAAAAGTTTTGATGGCCCCTGTCATTGACGACGGCCGAAAAATTGCGGCAGACATTCGCTCCTGCGAATTGAGCTCGAAATTCATCTCGGAAGAAATGCACGGAGGCGAACGATATAAATCAGCTTTAATTTTTAGGTCACACTTGTTTTCAGGAGAATTCTGAAAAATAGCGAGAAAAAGTCTTTAAACGCTCAAATTACTCGACCACGAATAAAAATCACCAGCGCGCGTGCACTTTCGTTAAGCAAACACTCGTCGCCACGATAAACTCATTAAGTCGTTACGCGAAAATTGAAGAGGCATACTTATTGATTTTCTTGGCACGAAAACTAATCATTTTGGTTCTTCCCGGTAAAATAAATACCTCGCGCACGATTACTTAATTAAATTGTAAAATAATCCTGACTCCATATATAAAGAGGGAATACCGGCAAAAACGTCAACATATGTTGAATTAATAAGAGGCACCTAAAAAAAACTGACCTCATTCGCGCTTTTTCGCGAACAAATCGCTTTATGCTAACAACAACCCCTGCCACTACAAGCATACACACACACAAGACGGCACGGCGTCCAGATGGAAAAGCAAGGGGAAGAAAAAATCAACACGTTCTTTTCGGAATCTATAATAAAGTACTCGGCGTATATGTACAACGTCCCGCTTGCAGCGAGGAGATGAGTCACGCGCAAGAATGCACCCCGTCATCGTCGTAGGTGTAAAATATCCACCTCGGTCGGAGCCGGGCGCATTACTGGTTTCCCAGGGCGTAACATACCCCCAAACCCTCCCTCCCCATACCCCACCACCCTCAAATCCCCTCCAAAACGAATGGGTTCAAAACAACTTCTCAGGGCGGCACGTCAAAAGTTATTTCTCCCCTTTTACCTCTTTCTCGATTCGGATCACCCCCCAGCGGAATCGAAAGAAGTCCGAAAACACTCTGGAAATTTTTTTTCAAAGGAATCCTCTCCGTTATCGCCGCGAGGAAAGGTGGAATTTCTGCGAAAACCGCAACGCCTATATCCTCCTCCGACTCCCCCCCTCAAGAAGAAAGGAGATATCTTTTTCGTGAGTTCGGGGTTGAAATTTTCTCGCATTAAGGACGAAATTCGCGTCATTATCCGGAGCAATGACGCATCATGACCCAGAGGGTGGAACGATTCTCGGAGAAAGAGGAAAAAGAATCTCGCGCACACGCACATATCTATATACACTCGTCCTTTCTATAACGCGAGGGATACGCTCCTGAGAAAACGCCGTGTAAGAGGAAACCACGTAATGAGATACCTTAAGTCTATGGGAAATAGGAGGGGTATGGACTTTTCGGATTCATTTTCGATACTAATACTACGAATTATATAGCAAAACGCGACATAATATAATATATATATAATATAATATAATATATAATATAATATAATATAATATAATATAATATAATATAATATAATATAATATAATATAATATAATATAATATAATATAATATAATATAATATAATATAATATAATATAATATAATATAATATAACATAATATAATATAAATCGATTTATATTAAATTAATACAATTTCTTTCTAATAAAATTGGATTAATATGATAAAATTGGTTTAATGTAGTAATAAATGTGTATAAATTACATAAATTTCACGCAGTGTACATACTGTAATTCATCATTAAAAATCGAAGAAATTGCTCTCCGAAAATCGCGTAAACGTGAACCCGGACCGAGTTCTAGGATACTCTGGTCCTACACTTTATAAACCACGTATGCGTGAAACCGCGCTCTGGGATACCGCGTTGTAGGCGTATCACTCATTTTTCTCTTGGCAACCTCGCGGATCGTTTCGCTAAAAAAATTCTCTTCCCTTGCGGAGGGAGATTTATTTCCCCTCTCGAAATCATTTTTTTCTTTCGGAGCACAAAGCGAAGAGGGAAGGAATTAGAAGGGACGACGTTACAAAATGACAGCGTCAGGAAGAGACGTGGAACGAGAGAGAGAGAGAGAGGGGGAGGTGACAAATGGAGACCGAGGATGCCACGGTTTTGGACGTGACGAGAATGGCACGTAGACGATTTCCATGCGTGGAATTTATGCGATTTAAGGTCGCGAGTTTGTCTGTGTGTGTGCGATGGAGAGAAAGATGGGATGGGGAGAGGCTCGGGGGTGCACGTTTAGAAAGAGGGTATAGTTGGCGGGGGGAAAGGATTTAGGAAAAAGGGAGGAATGGAGGAGGAAAACTTCCTGAGACATCTCAAACCCGCAGGCGAAAAAATATTATACGATTGAGAGAGATTTATGAAAAAAGGGAAAGAGGAAGAGAAATGAGGAGCGAGAGAAGTAAAAGTGAGAGGGAAAAAGAAAGGGTAGAGGGAAAGAGGAGCGAGGGAGAGCTGACAGATGGAGAAATTGAGGGATGAAAGGAGGGCGCAATAAAGAGAAAGAGACGAGAGTAAAGAGAGATACAGAAAAGAGGGAAAGAAATAAGAGGTGGGAAATGGTATGGATATGGCAGGAAGAGAACTAGATGCACGACTGCGGGAGAGAGAGAGAGAGGAGGGGAGAGAGAAGATACGAAGGCGGAGAGAGAGGATACGAAGGCGGAGAGAGAGAGGATACGAAGGGGGAGAGAGAGGATACGAAGGGGGAGAGAGAGGATACGAAGGGGGAGAGAGAGGATACGAAGGCGGAGAGAGAGGATACGAAGGCGGAGAGAGAGAGGATACGAAGGGGAAGAGAGAGGATACGAAGGGGGAGAGAGAGGATACGAAGGGGGAGAGAGAGGATACGAAGGCGGAGAGAGAGAGGATACGAAGGGGGAGAGAGAGGATACGAAGGGGGAGAGAGAAGATACGAAGGCGGAGAGAGAGGATACGAAGGCGGAGAGAGAGAGGATACGAAGGGGAAGAGAGAGGATACGAAGGGGGAGAGAGAGGATACGAAGGGGGAGAGAGAGGATACGAAGGCGGGGAGAGAGAGGATACGAAGGCGGAGAGAGAGAGGATACGAAGGGGGAGAGAGAGGATACGAAGGGGGAGAGAGAGGATACGAAGGCGGAGAGAGAGGATACGAAGGGGGAGAGGGAGAGAGAGGAGAGTGGAGGGAGAGAGAGGAGAGTGGAGGGAGAGAGAGAGGAGAGTGGAGGGAGTGAGAGGAGTGTAGGGTGAGAGAGGAAAGTAAAGGAAGAGAGAGAGGAGGGTAGAGGAAGAGAGAGAGGAGAGGGAGAGGAATAGAGAGGAGGGTAGAGGAAGAGAGAGAGGAGAGGAAGAGAGAGGAGGATAGAGGAAGAGAGAGAGGAGGATAGAGGAAGATAGAGAGGAGAGAGAGAGGAGTGTAAAGAGAGTAGAGTAGATGGAGAGAGGAGAGGAATTGAGAGGAACGGAGAGAGGATAGGAAGAGAGAGAGTCGAGGGAGAGAGAGGAGAGGAGAGTCGAGGGAGAGAAAGGAGAGTAGACGGAGATAGGAGACGGAGAGGATAAGAGAGGGAGAGAGGGGGAATGGAGAGAGGAGAGGAACGGAGAGAGGAAAGGAACGGAGAGAGGAAAGGAACGGAGAAAGGAGAGGAATGGAAAGAGGAGAGGATGGGAGGGAAACAAAAGGGGGAGTGAGGGAGAGAAAAAGAGAAGGTAAAGGTAAGATAGGGAGAGAGAAGAGAGCAGCGAGGAAAGAAGATAGAGGGAGAGAAAGTGAAGGGATGGAGAGAAAAAAAGAAGATGAAAGTATCGAGAAGAGAAAGGGGTGAGGGATGGAGAGAGGATAAATAGAAGGAAAAGGGATATAAATACTAAAAGTGAGAAAGATGTTGGAAAAATAAAGGGAGAACTGTAAAGGAATCGCTAGATATAAGGATGGTGGGAGGGAGAGAGAGAGACAGACAGGAGGAGGAATCGTTTAGGGATGAAGAAGAGAAACGACGCTCCGATTGAGATATTGGCGCAGATACGAGGGAAAAAAGTTTTTAGGAGAAGCCGAGCTCTCAAGGGGAAGAGGGGAGGATGGAAAAACGGAATCCATGGAACACACTTCGGAATAAATCCTCCCTCCCAAAAAAACGAAAATTTCGGGGGCAAAAAGTACACATTTTTCCAACTTTTTGTCTTTTTTCGGCCTTCCCGAAGAAGGAATCGGATTAGGACCGATCTATGGATAGCGTTACCTTCCTCAGTCCTTAACGTTATCGCCTAAATTGGATACTTATCTTTTTTCTAATGCTGTCACAACCTAACTTCATTCATGCATACATGACTGGATGTCTGGAGGAGTCCTTAATACAGCAGTGGATGTTAAACGGATGACGACAACACATGTCTACTTACATACGTACATGTATTTATACAACTACAATTATACTTCGATTATCCGTCGACGAATTAACCAGATAACTGGCGGTTCAGTAAGATGCAATTTTTCCTAATAACATCTATTCAAATTTTACCTTTTTTATTTTTTAACACTTTTTTAAGTTTATATATTTATTTTTCACTAGCACGTAAACAGCCCACCAATGCCACTAGATACAAAGAGCTCGATTATTTTATGCTTGCAGCTATATTTTCTGTTACTTGAATCTGAATACTTCATGATGTAATAACTTTTCTGCATTGACATTAATTCGAGTGAATACGGCACGATTTTGTTTTACGTAAATACATTTTTTACAGCAATATCGCGTATGTTTTAAAGAAATTTTGCTTTTAAAATAGTACACTTCAGATTATCTTTTTTATATAATATCCGTGCTTACCACACGCTGACGACAACGCATGCAAATAAAAACACGCTTTTACTTTGCGCGGATTTGTTTTCAACGAACGAGCTGCAAGTACACGGCCCGATTGAGATTTTTACAAGGATCAGTTACGAACAGGATGTAAAGCAATAGCGAACACATACGACTGCTTCCACTCCCTTTGGAGTGAGGACGGGAAGCGTGCAAATTCCGCCCTGCCCCATCCGGCATCTATTTTCGGCGCCATGTCCTAACCCAGCAGTTTGCCAATGTTTTACGGTCTAAAGATTTAACGCGTGATGAACCGTCACTATTTCGCTTTTCTTCATTTTATTTTTTGAACACAGAGCCTTATCAAGCTTCAAAAGTCTTTTATGGCAGTGTGTTTTTCCGAATGTAATCCGTCCATCATTTCCTCGGATAGTCTCAAAACAAGCAAGCTTTGAAAAAACTGTCGAAACGAGGCCTGTATATATATATATATATATATATATATATATATATATATATATATATATATATATATATATATATATAGGCGTCGTTAAGTATTTTCGAAAAATTTCCGCACTTAATTCGAACAAAACCTTTTTTTCCCCTTTATTCCAAAAACGTTTAATCTCCGTCCGTTCCAAACGACACCCTTTTATCGTTAGCGTGCCAGACCTACGCTTAAAATAAAAAAAAGACGGCGGTCAGTTCGAAACGAGGCGGACGCGGCGAGTCGGAGGCACGCACGGGCGCGGACGAACGAATCGATGCGTGTTGAAAAGGAAAACGTTCGGAAAAAATATTTATCGAGGAATCGTGTGAAAACAATCTGTGGAACCTTAATGTCTGACATGAAGCTAGAAGAGAATAAACCATGTGATGGGTATTCAGGATGCGACGAAAAAAAACGAAAGTTAGAACGATGAAAGGGTTGGTACACGAAGAATGCGATTGAAAACGTTTTATTTTTAGTCCTGAGAACTTTCATGAAGGAGTACTTTCAATAAAGCCTTACAACGAATTTGTCAGGAGCTGAAAGTAATATTAAATTATTAATACGCTTGGATTAATAACAAATGAATACGTAATGTTCGGTCAATCTAAAAAAGAATTTTCTCCTGAAGAGGAATAGGTACTCGCAATTGCGTAAATAACGAAAGTGCCTATAAAAATACGAATTACCTTTTTTTGAGGGAAATTTAATACTTTTTGTCTCAACTGCTCCATTCCTTAGAAAGAAATCGGAGATGATTGTCAGGGGTAACGAAATATATCTAAAGAAATTCTAAAACGTTGTTTTCGCTATCTAAGATACTTTAAACATCAACATCTTATTATCGTTGATTGAGCATTTAATGTCGGGCATTAAAATATTAATGAATTGCCTCCAGTAATGAGATCTTGATTGGACCAAACCACATATATAAGCCAATTTATCAATTAATTGTGATTAAATTTTACGCAACTAATTGAATAAAAAACCGTAAAACGGTCAACAAATTGAAATATAACATGTTACATAAAGAGACGTGGCAGCCCTAACTGACCTGAATTTTTCACATTCGCCGTCAATTTCTACGCGGTTTCCGCATGTCAAAGTCTATGATGATCTTTCCGTGGGCTATGGAAACTGGAAGACGCCAAAGGCATGGCAAATCAGTAAGGTTATTCGGGCGAGATAGCACTCCATAAATGTTTGTTGAGATATTTACAAAGTACATGATAATTTATTTATCGCTTTGTAAAAAATATCGATAGTGAAAAAATAAAAGGAATGCCATCAAGATCGCGGCCTTTTTCGCGATATAAATTGGTATCCAATACTTACTCATTTGCAAGTATTGCTATCTGGATAGCGCCCTAGCAGCCGCTCGGCTCGCCCATACCTCTGGCCGGCCCTGCCTATAGCGGACATTCAAGGCGTATTTTTAAACATTTCCTTTTTTCCATAAATAAGATGATCCAAACAGAACTTATGATGTCTACTTTCCATTTAATCATTTATTTAATACTTATATTGGCTTTAATAGCTTTAAAGTCATCACGGATATGTAACTCTTTGTTTTCCAAAATTTCATAATTTAGCGTTATAAAATACATACTACAAATACATTCGAACGGAATATTCTATTGATCACGCGTATTTGTGCGGCAAAAATAACGCGTGTACGTATTAGAATATATCGAATTTGAGTCCAACAATAGTTGTTGGTATGGCAACACTCTCGTAATGAGTGATAAATCTGCAAAATCGCCAGTATTTACGCGAAATTCTAAGAAATCGATAAACAAAATTCTACGATAAAAATTAGAATCTTCGTTCCGTTCCTCGGAGAAAAGTACAAAACTCGCTCCGATATTACAATTCTAAGATATTTTAATGTGCAAGAGAAAATTGCCCTGCACGATGGATTTCAGATTTCCCATGTAAATCAAATGGGAAGGATAGTTCCTGGAATCGAACGCGGGACGTCAATCTTCGCAACAAAAACTATCCTCGGGAGCTCGGCCCATGTAGCAAAAGATTTCCACCAGGTTTCATAAAAATCGGTCTCTCGGTTCAAAAGTTAATAGGGAGGGACGGACAGACACAGACAGACAAAAAGACAAAACTATAACCCTATTTCCATTCTGGAAAATAAGCTAAAAACTGACACCCCATTTTTATAACGACGGAGAAATTTAGCCGTAGCGATAACATTGCACAAAATTATTTACATATCAAGTTCTTCTAATCCGCAAGGTCTTATGAACGGTCGAAAGAGGCACACATGGACGACATTCGTAGCGAATTGCCTGTAAACACGAACCTTGAATTTAAAAAAAAAACGAAGAACAGATAGATACGTTGCCAAATGGGTTAATGTGAGGACGGGCACATATCAAAAGGTACTCGAGACATATCTCATTTTTTAAATCCTCTGAAATGGAATGGGGAAGCACACGAAATTACGAATTTAGGAGCAAGGTAAAAATACGGTAGTTAAAAAATCAATGTTATTTTAAGGTCTAGGTTTTACGACGTAACATACGGCGGTAGTTTAGGTAACGCGACACAAAACTATTCCGATATCTTCCTCTTTCTTCGAGAACTCGAAAAAAAGAAAACCGCAAAGCGACTCCGAACAGAAGTTCCTCCTTTTCTCCGTGAGTTGGCGCGATTCCTCGCCTTTTTATTCGTTAAGTACCGAGATAGTGGCATGCCACGAAACAATTTTTAAACGAAAATATATATATATTTCTCAAAAGAGGACCCAATTATACGGGCAGTTCCGATAGGCCGTAAACTTCGCGAATTACGAGAACTCCCTCGTCGTAAAAGGGGGTCAGGAATAAGATTATCGCCAAGAAAAAAATATAAAAGAGACTCGTGTTCGAAATTGTATTCCGACGACAGGAGAAAAATGAATCCAAAACGCTGGGAAATCGAAAAAAATAATTCTTACCTTAAAGTCGTTCGGAATGCTTTCGGAGGAGAAAAGATAGAGGAAAAATGTCTTCGGGAGATAAGAGTGGGAGAGTTGAGAAAGAAAAAAATGAGGGAGGAGAAAGTGGAGGAAGAAAAAGAGAGATGGTAGATGGAGAGATATGAATGAGAGAGAGAGCGAGAAGAAGAAATAGGAGAGGAGTTGGACGGGGGGGAGAGGGGGAGAGAGGAGAGGGACAGAGAGGGAGGCGAGAGGAGAAGTAGGTAGGAGAGAGAGGTAGGAGAGAGAGGGAAGAGAGGGAGGGTGGAGAGGGAGGGAGGAGAGGGAGGGAGGAGAGGGAGGGAGGAGAGGGAGGGAGGGAGGAGAGGGAGGGAGGAGAGTGAGGGGGAGAGGGAGGGGAGAGATGGAGGGGGACGAGGGAGGGGGAAGAGGGAGGGGGAAGAGGGAGGGGGAAGAGGGAGGGGGAAGATGGAGAGGGAGGGGAGGAGGAGAGGAGATGGAGGACGGAGAGGGGAAGGAAGGATAGGGGGAGGAGAGGGGGAGGAGGGGGAGGGGGGAGAATGAGAAAAGCGATGGAGAGTGAGAGGTGAGGGATAGTGGAGGAAGAGAAAGAGGAAGGAGAGAGAATAAATGAGATATCAGAGGGAGTGAGTGAGAGAGGAGAGAGAGAGAGAGATGGATACAGGAAAAGGAAGAAGGGAGAGGATGAGAAAGGGAGTGGGGAGAGGGAGAAAGAGAGAGGTAAGGCAGAGAAGGTGAATCGGGAGGCAGAAACGTAACGAGAACGCATTTATGATAAACCGCCTAATTTACCGAAAAAGTTCGCCGTTACCATAAATAAATAAAATAAAATAAAAAAACGAGTAACGAAAACTGTTGCGGATAAAACCTTTTATTTTTCCGACCGAAACTTTTTATTTTTTTATTTTTTCTAAAAATGTTTCCTCCCGAAATTTCTTTTCACCGAGTTATATCCTCGGTAACACGTATTTATGGCGAAAAAAGAAAGAGGGGGAGGGCACGGAGGATTGGAACGAACGAAGAGAGAAAGGGGAGAGTGAAGGTTTGAAAGTGGAAGTCGAGGAGCGGGGCGATAAAAAAATGAGGAATTTTTTTTTCAGCCCCTTCTCTCTCACTCTCACACACACTCGAAAAAGTCGGGCTGGATAACGTTATCTTCTCGGGCAGGTCTTAAGAGAACAAGTGTATACAAGGACAGGATTGAGTGTTAAAGAGAGAGGGTACGGGGGAGGGAGAAGTTGAAAGGGGGGTGGGGAGATGCACCGTTGTGTGGGGGGAGGGAGGATGATGGGGGGAGGAGAGGAAGGGAAACGTGTGTTACGAAGTGAAGGGTAAGGGAGAGAGCTTTGACTCTTTGGACTAGGGATATGGGATGGAATGCAGTTTCATGGCGAGGGGAGGAAAAAAGGGGGGAGGAAAACTGGGAGGGGGAGGTGTGCTTTGGGCGCAAATTAATAAACACGGGACAACAACTTTATTTGACACAGTAAAACTCGCATTTGATCGTAATATTCGGACGAATCGATTAAGGGGATGTTTTGGTGGAGGGAGGAGGGGGTAGAGAGAGATTGGAGGGGAGTAGGAGGGGAGTAGGAGGGTTAAAACGGAAATGGGGGGTTGTAGAGAAATGGGAAGAGGACTGAGAGAGGGAGATGGGTGGGGGGTTAGATCCGTCGGAATTCGTTTATGGTGGGGAAGGGAGTAATAGTACCATAGGGAGATTGAGAGGGGGACGGAGGGAAATTGGGAGGAGGGAGGGAGAGATGGAGAGAGGGATGGAGGGGGAGAGAGAGGAAGGGCCGTATGCTTGGGTATTGAATAACTGCCACTTAAAGTGAGGGGAGAGAAAGAGAAGGGAGTGAAGGAGATAGGTTTGGTTGGTTATCTTTGCCTCGCCCCCGCATTCTCTTGCGACCGCACACAAAAAGGGAATTACACCGATGCGCTTCCAATCTCGTTCCGAGATGCATTTTTAATAATACCCGCGAGAGATGAAAAAATTTATCTAAAAAGAGCGACATTCCATTCATCATCTCCAAACCGCATGACTTATCTGATCCAAGGAATATACTGGATATATACATAAACGCACACGTGTATATATGTATGTATGTATGTACACGTGTGTGTGTATACATAGGCGACAGATGACATCTACAGCTCCGTCCGTATAAGGGTTTGGCGTCACCGGTAGATGCTACTCCAGGTGGAGGAAAACGCTCATATAACGAACGGGCTTCGCCCTCTCTATCCTCTTTTTCTCCCTTTTCTCCGAGAGCTAGGTCGATAGTAAACAGGTCGTAAACGATTTTCCTATGATGTGGGACAATACGGGGTTGGATGTACTCAAAGGCTTTCGGTAGAACGGTGGATCCATGGCTTACGGAGCAGACAATGAACGTAGGTACCATTCCTTTTTTTGACGATGGAGCTTTTTGGGATGGTCCGCTCACGAAAAAGTTATAACTTTTATTTTTTCGCCCATACGAGTTAATTGGGCGTATCCATAATAGGAGAGAGAGAGAGAAACAAACCGGAGATAAACGGCATGGAAGCTCTTTTTTCAGAATCGGAGGATGCTGCTAGGACTTCTCCGATGACTACGATGAAAAAATAATAATAATGGGTACACTCTGGCACAAAAACAACCGTAAATTGACATCGATGGAAAAAGTTTCCAAACATCGCAGATACAGGAGGAAAAATTACGTAGTTTTTCCATAAAAATGACAGCGATACGGAGAGCGGGGAAACGGGGACGAAAAAGTTTGGCTTCGTCGTTTGTGTCAACGAAGCGAGGTTTGTTTCAGGGAATCGCCCCAACTCGGGCCTTCGAAGCATTTTTTTTACGGACCTAATTTAGCCTTTTTGCAACACCGTTCACCGAGTGGGACTCGGAATTATTAAATCGAAATCCGAGGGATTTACGGTCGAGATTATTTCCGAAAATCTTCGTTGGAAATTCAGTACGCTCAATCCCTCCAATTGCACGGTTTGACTTAGCACGCTTTCGGTTCGACGCGGTTTTCATTTCGAAGAACTATCTCGCATTGCAAGGCCATCGATTTCATTTGAAACAGTCTTCGAGCATTGAAAATCATGTTTCGGTCAGACATAGAAGTAACGAGAGAGGATAAAAGGATGCAATGCTGAATACAGTATGACTGAATTGTCGAATGCTGACCTCAATACGGCGCTCAAATGTAGCCCCACGTATTCATATGGGAAAAACTACCTAACTTCGCACGGTTTCCGCTATACACGATCTCAGTTGCAGTGCAAAAAGAGGGATGGGTGAATTTTTAAATGGACGTTGAAAAAGTCAATTTGATGGAATTGCATTTTTCAAAAACTTCAATGCACACTTTAAAAATAAATTTATATAACGCCGTACAAACTCCATTCTGTACCTCGCTTAACGACAGCGTTAGGTTCTTCGAAAACGAGACGGTCATCGAAATGTCGTTAAGCGAACCTTGCTTTTAGGTAGCGCGCCGTTGAAATTTTTATGGGATTTTTTAGGCGCCGTTACATGGAGTTGAGGGATTTCGCACACCGAAGTTTTGGTGGAAATCTTCGAGTGAAGTTATGTGAAGTATACATTAAAATAACTGCACGACAACAGTATCGACTACGAGTTTTTTTGATGCACGATTTTGTTTCGTTAAAAGCAGAAACTATCGGTTAGCACGAGGTTAAAGGAAACATAGTTACCATTTATTTGGCGTTAAAAAAAATTTAGTCACAATATCACTGGGATGACAGTGAAAAAAGCCAATGACAAGGACAAAAACAAACATATTTCTAATATAATCTACTAGGAAAGCGTTAATTTTATGAAATTCCACATTTAAGCAGCACAGAGAAATATCTTAGCAACACTTAGTGACATTTCGTCAATAAAATGACAATTTTTACAGAGTTATTTTTCTGAGATACTTAAACGTATTTATCATCAAAAGCGACCGATCGAGCCATATACCACTGCAAAGATGACATCTGCAGACTTTATTTTCAAACACGAAAATTTATCAACTGTCTTCGATTATGATTCCAGTTTCTGCATCAAAGGAAGACGTCGAATAAAAAAAACGTTCAGATAAAAAACATTCAGCCCGTCGCCATTGCTGCGAGCTCAAATTGAAGCGAGCGACGCAGTTACGAGCGGAATTCTCACGATGACCGTGAGAGAAGGGTGTCCTCGACACGAAAGAAAAAGACACTCCTTTAATCTCTACTGCGACGACGTTAACAGACGACCTCAAAAAAAAAAACAAATAAAGCGCGTCGCTATATAGACGGTCGCAAAAATCGGAAGCCGTCAATTAACCGGGAAACTCATAAAAACTCATCTTGTCAATCCATCCCCCGAGCGAGGACAAGAAAAATACTAGTTCGAAAATTTTACGCAGTCGTCCTTTTTCCACTGTTAGGGACGTCGTGAGTGATTAGATTTTCGCCGGCAAAATTTAACTCTATCCTTTTTGTCGGATTAAAGGGGAGAATGGAAGGATGGGAAATACCCAATACAAACTCGAACATAGACGAGCAAACATGCACATAGACACACATGTATGTATATATATGTCACGGTAAATGTGCGTAGTCCGGTAAATGTGTACATTTCCCGGTCAATGTGCACATTTACCACCAAGTTCGGTAAATGTAAGTAAGTATAACATACTTTTACCGATTGGATTGGGGAAATGCACACATTTACCTGGAGACACTGGTAAATGCGGATTAACGTCGCAACACAGGCCACAATTTGGCGGCGTCGCGAACATCTGTTGCAGTTTAGAAGTACGGTAAATGTGTGTTGCCCAGTAAAAGCGTAAATTTCTTGGTAAATGTGCACAACTAACTAAACTAAATTTGAACATGAAGGCAAATTTTACTCGGCCCCACCGGGTTTGGTAGGTTAGTCGAAGTGTTTTTGGTTCCTCCTCACGTTCACTGTGTTCCCCCCTCGGGTTGGGAAGCGTTCATCTTAATATATACCAGTGGAGCCGAACCCTCGATGATTTTTATCTTAAATTAACGTAATTACTAAAGTGTAGCATTTCTCATTCTTACTTATTTCCACATTTACCAAGGCACATCGGTAAAAGTGCACATTTACCGGGAAATGTACGGATAACACGTATTTCTGGAAACTTAAATACATTTACCGAGCTTGGTGGTAAATGTGCACATTTACCGGTAAATGCACACATTTCCCGATTACGTACCTTTACCGTAGCATATACACACACGCGCGCAATTTAATAAGCGAATGGGCCTATTATAAAAGCAAAGTTAGTGGAAATCATTTCGTCATTTACTGGTGATCTGAGTTTATCTGGTTACGTTGTGCCATGAATGCAAGGGAATCATCAGACTCTGGAGTTTTAATTAAAATTATAGTAATTATTATCTTGTTATAACTTATCCACTTCTCTGAGAAATAATGGCTGAATAAGCGGTTTAAGAATAAAAAAATAACGGTGAAAGCATAAGTATGACAACCCTACCGATCCTTTAAAACATATAAACACGTACAAGCGCAAACACAAGCACACACAGACAAACACCCATTCACAAACACGCGTACACAAACACATTCACTCACATACCTTCCAACATGCAAACATACACAAACAGTGCACAGATGAGAATATATCGGCCAATCCCTCGCCCCATTTTCACTAAACTGATCGAAAAACATGCATACACGAATATCGAGACGATTTCCATTGCAAGATTTCTTTTCCTCCCTCTCCATCTCTCTACCTCGGCATCTCTTCGTGACACATTCCCAATAAAACCGAACGTCCCCAAAATGTTTTTTCCCACGCCGGATTTGACTCCGGTGGGAGAAAAGGAAAAACAAATACGTAGAAACAACAAAAAAGAGAGGAACCAGGTTCCACGTGAATCCACATGAAACCCCACCCCTTTCTTCCCCATCTCTCTCTCCACCTTCTCACCCTCTCCACCTTACCCTTTGCCCTCCTCCCTCCCACACCTCCCTCTCTCTCCCATCAAGTTAAACAATCATCTGCGGTAGCTGCACCAGCAGCCAGCCAAAGCCGGCAGCAAGCACTTGCACGTACCGTGATTTCTCGAAAACACGCAGGCCTGTAGAAGTTAAAGGGAGGGAGCGAAAGCGAGAGAAAGAGCTGGAAAAGAGGTGCGTGAGAGAGAGAGGTCCTGGTAGCGTGCGTGTGTGAGTAGGGATATCGCATTGTCGTGTATGTGGGTGGCGGAGGCGGGTTTAGCGAGTGAGAGAGACTGTGGGTGGTGTCGGGTAGAGAGCAGAGGGGTGTGGGTGGATCGTGTGGGTTTTGTGGCGAGAGAGAGAGAGAGAAGAGAGAGAGAGAGAGAGAGAAGAGAGAGAGAGAGAGAGAGAGAGAGAGAAAGGAGACGGGCGAGAGGAGGGGGATGCGCGCGCATCCCGACAACCGTGCATGTCGGCACGCAATACGAACCGAGAGAGAGAGGAACCGGGCGCCGAAAACTTCCTAGGCGATTCTCACGCATGCCGGACGTCGTCGGAGGAAAGAGGGAGGGGGACATAGGGAGGGAGAGATAGGGAGGAGGAGGAAGAGTGAGGCAGGAGGAGGAGAGAGGGAGGAGGAAAAAGGGAGGGAGAGATAGGAAAGAGGACATAGAGAGGGGGAGATAGGGAAGAGGAAAGAGGGAAGAGTAGAGAGGAAAGAGGGAAGAGGAGGAGGAGAGAGGGAAGAGAGAGGGATGAGGAAAAAGGGAGGTGGCAGAGAAACGAGAAGGAAAGAAAGAAGCTAGGAGGGAGGCAGGCAGGAGGGAAGATTTGAGTGAGGCAGCCGAGAGTTATAGAGAAAGAAACGAGAGATAGAGGCAAAGAAAGAGCGAGGAAGGAGTGATGATAGAGAAAAGGGTAGTAGAGAATTGAGGAGATATCCGAGAGTTATGGAGGAGAAAGAGACGAAATAATGGTATGAAAGAGGAAGGGTGGAGGAAGGACGGTATAGTGAAGGAGAAGAGGAGAGGAGTAATTATAATACTCCGACTTTATTTAAGGGTGAGATTGAGACCATTTACTCCATTCTTACAGCTAACCCAGCATGACAAACACAAACACCCATGTCCTCGGCGAGATTCAAACCTTACTTACTATCCGTCTGCTGATACTCTAACCACCCGAATACCAAGGCCTAAAAAAGAATGAAGGAGGAAAGAGAAAAAGAACGAAGCCAGGAGGGTGGTAGATAGGAGATATTTGAGTGAGGTAGCAGAGAGACAGGAGAAAGGGATATAGGTAAAGAAAGATGGAGGGAGGTAGAGAGAGTGACCATAGAAAGAAAGATAGAAAAAGGGAGGAAGACTAGTAGGAAGGAGGGCATGAAAGAAGTGAAGAGAGTGAAGGAGAGCGTGATTTAGGGAGTGAGGCAAAAGGAAAGACAGCGATAAAGACAGTAGAGAGATGGAAATATACGAAGGGATGGAGATAAACAGAGGGAGGGCGAAGGAAAGAATGATTGAGGACGAGAGTAAAGAGACAAGAGGAAGAGTGAGGAGGGCGACAGAGGGAGAGTGAGGAGGAAGAGAGAGGGAGAAAGGGAGGAGAGAGTAAATGAGGTAGTATTGGAGAAGAGTAGGAGAGGGAGGTCCGGCCGAGAGTTAAGGTTGGAAAGCGAAGCAGGGAGGCGGCAGAAGCAGTAGTGAGAGGAGGAGAATGGCTAGATAGATAGAGTTGATGCCTTCCTCCCACTCTCACGCACACCTTTAAGCTCCTCTCTCCCTCCCTCCCTTCCCCCCACTCCACCCACCTCCTACCGTCCACTACCACCGCCTTGGAAGACAGGGAAGGATGAGAAGATAGTGAGAAAGAGAGAGAGGGAAGCATAAGAAAAAAGGTGTGTAGCATAACCAGACCCCCTTCTCTCACTCTCCCTCCCAGACGTTCTCCTGCCCAAAAAGAAACCGAAAGAGGTACGAGAAGGAGGTGGGGAGAGAAAGAAGAATGATCAGTCGGGGGGAAAGGGCGATCTAGCCACGCCAGTAAACCCCTTAAAGGGAAGAAGGTAGGGAAGAAGGTAGGGGAGGTAGGGAAGGAGATGGGGCGGCTTTCTTGTCGCCATTATCTCCATTTTCGAACTCTTTCTCTATCCCTTCACCCTACCGAATAAGAAAAAAAATATCCCCACCCCAAAACAGCCCTCGTCCGCACCCTCCCGCCTTGGCTGCCGGAAAACCCGGCCCTGCAGCGACAAAGGCAACGTGATAATAAATTGGCGCGGCGCGAGGCGTGATGGGAAAGATGGTAGGGATGAGATGATGGAGAAGAGGAGAGAGGGAGGGAGAGAGAGAGGGAAGAACGTGCGAGAGATGGAAGAGAGCGAGAGAGCGAGGGTGGCGAGGGAAGAGAAAGAAAGAGGGAGAGGAGAGGATCCATGCCCGTTTAGGGCGCCTTTACGGATCGATCGCACTTGCTTCGGATAGCAGCGCCACACTCGGCTTTACCCGAAACCAGCTACCGGAGTATAGAGAGAGAGGAGTGGAAGTTTTGCGAGGAATAGTGAGAGAGAGAGAGAATGAAAGGATATTGGGAGGGAGAGGGAGGTTGAGGAGAGAGAGGGAGGAAGAGAGGAGAGAGAGAGAGGTTGAAGAGAGAGAGGTTGAAGAGAGAGAGAGGTTGAAGAGAGAGAGGTTGAAGAGAGAGAGAGGTTGAGGAGAGAGGGAGGAAGGAGATATAAAGGAAAAAATGAAAGGGCGGGTTTTGTTAGGGTTACGGCGTGTATAGGGCAGCCATTGGAAAATGGAGGAAAGAGAGAGCGATATGGAGGTTGGATGAGAGAGGGAGGTTGCGCGAGGAGGAAGGAGCGAAATAGGCATTTGGGGAGGTCTAGAGAGGGAGAGAAGGGAATGGGAGGTAGGAACCATCACCGCCAGTCTCTCCGTCTCTCCCTCCAGAGGCAAGTAGGGAAGGGAGAGAAAGAACTGAGGAAAAAATGATTCGTGAGGTCTCTCTCTCTCTTTCTAACTGGTAGAAACTCTCCTCTTTTATTTTTTCACTTGCTCTCTCTCTTCTCGTCTGACTCACTATGGGCACTTTAAAATCGATATCGCTCCTTTTTTTCGAAAAAAACATCCCTCACTCTCTCTATATACCTCCCTATATTCCTCACTGGGAAAGAGAAAGAGAGAGAGACAGTCGACAGTTATTTAGAGTGGAAAGCGTTGAAAGTTTTAATGCGGATTTGAAAAGCTGCATGTTCGAGAGAGTTGAGCGCGGGGAGGAGAGATATATGGAGAGGAGAGATAGGTTAAGGGAAGCAGAGAAAGGCTAGTTGTTGGTCTATGATTTTCGGGTTGACCCCGTACTCTCTAGCCCCATTCAGTCTCGCCCTCTTTTAACACACACGAAACACACGCCACCTCCCCACCCTCTCTCTCACTCTCTGCCTTTCTTCGAACTCTCTCACCCACACTCTTCCTCCTCTTGCGCTGTGAAAATGTCTTGTGGCGCGGCTTGGGATGGTCCAGATGGTTCTCTAGTTATGCCTCGTTTGTAGAGAGAGGGGGTCCTTGTTCTAAAAGGGCTGCGGACCGTGGTCTGGGAGTAAAAGAGCCGAAGACTGTGGGAGTCGAGTTTCGGAGGGGGAGGAGAAAAGCTCTGTTCCGTAGAAGGCAAATTTTTAACAAATTAACGTTTGTCGGGAAGCGGAAGAGGCGGACGTTGAAAAAGGCATAGTTGGTTTCGGAGACACGGAGGAGAGAGCGGGCCAAGTTTCATTTATTTTCATTTTAACTTCAATTTTTATTTATTTTTCATAATTAACTAATACACGGCTCTCCGCGTAGGTATCAACAGCGAACATTATGAGTACATTCGACCATGCCCACGACAGGATTCGACCCCATTCTCTTTTCGAGGGCCGGCAATACGGAAGCAAAGAGAATTAAATATTCGGAAGATAAACAAAAATGGATGGCCCATTTTTTTATACGGAGGGCATTGCTGGAATAGCGAACGTATAGTCTTCAGAAATGGAAGGAGAAAGAGATGTGGTAACAGTTTCATTCATAAATATGTGTATATATATATATAACCTGCCTTTTCTGCCTCCCTCACATCCTCCACTTAAAAATGTAGCTCTAAGCGTGACGGAATTATAAACAGCTAATTGTGTATGCATATATATGTGCTGGATCTTGTGCCACCGGTGGTGCATATAGTTGAGCAAGACTGAATTACAAACATGGCTCATTATTTATATAGTATTATTTATATAGCTTATTATATTAGATCATAAAAAAGAACCTTATATAGCGAGCGTATTTCCAATATCAAGGACGGAAACATACTACCATGGCGACGGACAGGCGCTCCGCCACCGAGGCCTGGCCATATGGAGGTGAGAGAGAATTAAATTCGCTGAATATAAACAAAATCGCTGACCCAATTTTTTTGTAATACGTAATATACACGAGTGCATCGCAGGTCACGGAGACGTGCAGTCGGGAGTCAGGGAATATATATATTTTTACCGGTGAAGGAATCAACTCAGTAATAACGTACACACTCGCCTACGGACTCGTCAATTCGGGTCATGAAGTTCCATCTGAGAAAAAAATGCACGCCCTCGCGCAAAGTTATATAACTCCCGAATCGAATTCCGACATTTCTTTTTTTTTATTTTCCATTGCTAAGTCTAGTTAACCCATTACGGAGCAGAAGAGCCACGCACAAGTTCGGACGGGTCTGTCACGATCGAAAAATAATATGAAAAGAATGTTTTAATTTCGTCTTCCAGAAGACTCGGATACGATGCTATCGTTCCCGAAGGTTTTGATACCAGGGAAAATAATCCAGTTGCGAGAAATGAATGATAATACGGAGAGTAATACAAATAGGGAGAGGGAGCGATTACCTGTGCCCCGAATCTTGATGGCTTCCTGTTGAGATATCATCAAACGCACGTAAATTCCTGCAGCTGTCCGACTCGAATCTATAAAATTTTACTGTTGCGAGACGTTACGCTTAATTAATAAACTATTTTTATCCTTTTATATGGCTGAATGTGATTTTTTTCAAATAATTAACAGATGTGATGCATATATTAGTAGGTACTAAATTGATGACATCGCAGCACTTAGCACGGTGCCCAGCATTTTACCCTTTTATATGACTGAATGTGAAGAATTTAAAATCAATTTTTAGGCGAGAGAAAAGCAGGCCCATTAAAAAGTATATGTAAATTATCATTAACTTTGTCAAAAGTTATAATTTACATAGAATTCACCACCAAAGTTTACGGTTAATGTGGAAAATTTTCAGTCTTTCATTTTAATTACTGTTTGATTAGTTAAATACATAAAACAAAAATTATCTTTATAATACCACTTCTTCGGTCTATATTCCTTAATTTTAGTAATTATGAATAAACAAAAATATTTCCTCATTAACCGAATATCGTTAAAAACTGTATAACGTATTTTCCGAACATAAACACAGACACACTCTTTTAACCCTAAGAACTATAATACCGAGTTGAATTGACATAATTCAAAAATGCAAAAAACTTAAATATGAGGAGTCACACTCATTCGCGAGAAGTCTTTCAAAAAATCCCTGGCAATTTTGATTTTTTTTAAAATCATCCCTATCGACCATCAGCAAAAAAAAAGGAAATCGAGGATATAGATCCCAGAGAGAGATAAATTCCCTTCCGCTTCGTGTAAAATCAGTATCTAATTAAAGCAGCCGGAGCGCGAAATGAAACGCGATGGTACAAATACGGATCTCGAGTAGTTACACGTATTAAAAGTTTTCCCTTATCAGTCCGTTAAAAAAAAATGTGTAATTTTCCACGCACTTGGGCTCGGACGAGCTTTGTCCGGTAAGAGTGTGCGGGATTCATATCTTCGAAAAAAATACGACGGAACCCAAAAACGCGAAACTGCTTAGTCGGCACACAATGAGCCGAATTGCGAAAATAAAAAAATCCGGACCTTCTGCTGGCAGTTTTTTGGGGTTTTTATTTACCGAATAAATTACGCCCGTAAGGAGATTAGAAAAGTTTCTATCGCGCTGCTCATTTCGTATGCTAACATTTTTTTCATCCATGTTTGGTATTCGTAACCTACGTTTCCTAATTAGCAAAATCATGAATAGCGATTTTAAGCATTGATCCTAAAGTATGAACGCGGGAGCTATGAGTTTATCAACAGTATGAAAAACATAAATAATTCTAGAGCAATAAATAAAAAATAATAAAATAAAAATGTAAAAATATTTCCGAATAAGACCATTTTTACATAAAATAATGGCAAAACCAGTCTTCCGTTAACAATAAAAAGATAAAAAATGAAATCAACTCGTATGTATGCATTTATTAATTATAAAGCATGCTACATATAATATTTTCTTGACTTTTGAAAATTCTGACGCCCATGAAATTCATCTCCGCACGAACAAATCACAAAAATTGGCCTAGTTACTCATCGTACAAAGCTCGCCACATTCCTAGAAAGATCGACAAGCAGAATAATAATGAGATCGTATCTCTCCAACGAGCGGCTAGGTTTCGGGAGCTTCTCGCGTCACATTGTACCTCTAAAAAATATTCATTGCGCAGTGTTCGATAACTTATGAATATTAACCTTGCAGTCTGGGGAGTAAAATACAACGAAAAAAACAATGTCGATCTTCGGCATCAATAAATTCACTCGCTCGAAATCAAACCCGAAAAACAATCACTAAATATTTTCGATTAAACTCTGGGCGCCGAATTAATTACACCAAAGAATCCTCTCTACCTCTCACGAACCGAAGTCGAATAACGAGATGAAAAAAAGAACATTTTTTTCTCGAAACTAAGGTTGCCTTAACGCGCGTAACTGGTTCGGTCTTGCGAAAAAAAGATGCGAAGATAAAAAGAAAACGATAAAGCGGAAAGAGAAGGTGTGACTACCTGCCCATCCACCAGCAACGGACGCAATAAAACAAAAAATAATAATAAATAAATGCATAAGGAAAAACCGAATGGAAAATAAAAGGAGATCGGTGGGAAGCGTCGGGAACGACGCGACACAGCCAGAAAGATGGATGGGGTCATAGTACGATCTCGAACCCATCAGGAGAGCGACGAACGGGAAATAAAAAAACAACTGAACGGAGAAAATGGAGAGAGGAAGGGGTAAAGAGAGGGAGAGTCAACTCGGGAGTCTCTCCCGACAAAAAAATACGCAATCGCCTCACAAAACGCGAGAGCTTTCTCGCGAATACATTTACGTATGCAAACTCGCGCAAGGACATGCATATATAATACATTTTACCAGAACGGAGAGGAGTTCAGCCCAAACCTTGCGGTACTCCCTACCTATCTCTCTCTGGTCCGGCGCCCGTAAAAAAAGGAGAAACCACCGGTTGGTTTTTTTCCTACGTCGTCTCTCATCCATCTGACGTCCTGTCCCCTTTCCATGAGCGATGACTTCATTCGCGCACTTGACCAACGGACCTCAACTCAAGCGAGTAATTGAATCACCAACTGCCACTCCTCTCCGCCGTGGGATCAGCTACCAACTCCTCCTGCTCGACCCCCTCGACTAACGAATAGGAGGGGCGATATGGAGAGACCAGACTTCGGGGAAAGAAACCCGGGATCACGCCTCGCCGAAGACACCAAAAAACGTACGTATTTTCCGCCATTTTCCGATTTATTTTTATTATATCTTTTAGAGATTTCGACCCTTCTGCAGTACGGGACCCTCACGCTCGGATACGCTCCCGTCGCTTTTCGCTTCGCTTTTTTTTTTCGACCCTCTCCGACGGACTGATTTTATTTAAATCTGGCATTTTTTATCTATTGAAAAAATATAACGAGCTAAGCTCGGGGGACGTGTGCGCGAAAAGTGTTCCTGAGCGCGAACTGTGGAAGGACGCCATAAATAGCGGATCGCAAAAAACCAAAAGTACTAAACACAAGAATCGATCTGCGTAATTTACCAGTCTAGACACTTCACGACCTCGTCCGAATAAAAATAAAAATGGGGTGTTGGGGGAGGAGGGGGAAAGTCCCGAGTCAAGTAGATACGTTCTTCTCTACGTCCATTTGTCCAATAGTCTCCTATGTGTGTGTGTGGGTGGAGAAAAAAGAAAACTGGAACGAGAGATGAGGCGACCCTTTTCCAGGAAGGGATTTTTGACCTCTCCGATGGAGACAGAGTTAGGAGGAAAGAGAACACATCTGTGCGTGTGATTCTGTGTGTTGGGGGGGGGGGTGATGGGTAATTTCCTTTCTTTTCAAACACATTCGCAGCGCGCAAAGCGACGCCGATATCTCCTCTCTGCGACTTTAGCGACAAAGTACATCGCGTTATTCTTTTTTCTTTCTTTCTCTCTATTTCTCTCTCGCTGTTTTAAACATACATTTTTTAAAAAGGACGCCGTAAAGCACAAAAGGGGGAACGAGTAATTTCCCGACAAAATTTTATCGCCGTAAATATCCCCTACAGGGAAGCAGATGGAGGATGCCGTACATCGCTACGTGCAAAACAAGTCATTCGGAAATTGTTCGCGACGTAGCTGTAAAACATTCAACGGACGATTTTTCCTACGAGCTTAACGAGGTGAAGTACAATTCGGGTGGGTGGGAAAATGATAAAAATAAATCCACTCGACGTTGAATTTGATTTTCTTTGTGAGGCATTCTGCCATGAAGTCTCCACATGGACGGCAATTTACGAGGATATGCGGCGCGGGCTAAGCATAAATACATTGCGCGTGAGAGCGCCGGCTTTTGTTTTAATTGCTCTCCAACGTTTTAACTTTAACTTAATGTCATGATGACTAATTTCTACACTGTATTCGGTAAAAACCTTGACTAGCATGCCTAACAAAACCATACAAGTGACGGGAGGCAGGATAATGAATGATTTGAAATATTTTAAGCGAAACGTTTAAAAATGTAAAAGTTAAGTGGACCTATTTTTTTAATAATTTCTTTTTCAACAAAGTAGGATAATACTGATATGTAACAAGTATTCTTGTCGAAATATAAACTTGAGTTGCCTATGGATATCAATAACCGGTAGTTAATCTTTGTTCGATCATTAAAAAATCCATGAATATTCCCTTGAAATTCATGATCCTTTATATATATCAAATAATTATCAGTTTAAAGAACTCATTATTATTGTATTAATTTACGATTTAGGGTAACATTAAGATGGCAAGCACCCTTAACCTTGTCGGAAGATAACAGTAACAGTGTTGCCGTTTTAGCGCTTTTTTGTTTTGTCTAGCGCCTTTCTTGACGTTTAGCGACATGGCGCTAATTTAGCGCTTTTTTATTTTAGTGTAAAATTGGATGCCTTTTTTCCTCATGTAATTTATTAAGCGTTTTAACCTACCTTCAACGAGGAGAAGAAAAATGAATTCCAAATATAACAGATTGCATTTATCTACAGTCTGAGAACGTCGAGGATGATCATCCAACATAACCGAGGCATATTTTTAAAAATGAAATGGGGTAGCAGGGAAAACCAGAAAAAAACGAAAAATTCCCTCAGTACACATACTCCTTGCATAGGTTTTCCATGCTGTTAGACACTCAATACGGAAATTGTCCTGAAGGTCACCGATTAAATAAGAAAAGCAGCGCAGCAATATCGCAAACGTACACTAAAATTCTGCTGTCCCAATGGGATGGGATGTGATGTAACCCTTTAATGGTTCCCTGCCCTAAAATGCGGGTCCAGTTGCTCGGCCGCAGAAAGAATTTCGCGACAAGGCGAGGGGCCTTCTTCGGTGGTGACTTGATTGAATTAAGTGAATGTAATGCAGACACAATATGCGTGGCTTTAAAAAAAATCCCTAAGAAATTATGAATTACATTTGCAGAGACTTGTTGCTCTTGAGACTAATAATTCATATGCAATGACTGGTATTAATAATGGATTGTATGCAAGGTTAAAGACTAAAGAGATTCCCCATTTGCTATTTATTGAGTTTGTGTGCTAGTCTCTAAAGCTTGCAACTTCACATGCCGTCCGTTAATGTCTACCACGAAACCTAGGTGAGTATTCTTATTAATGAAACATACAATTGGTTCTCTCATTCACTTATTCGGCAGGGAACTTTATTATAAAATTACGATGGAATGGCCCCTTCGAAGTTAGTTAAGTCAGACAATATAAATATAAGAAATGAAATGTTTTTAAATTTCTTGAACAATGTACTTCAGTAGCAATAAATTTCTGTCAAACAGTGCTCCCCCTATATTTGCAATTAATTGTTAACCACCTAACTTTATTATCATTTTTACTGTCTTTAGGTTTCTTATCCATATCTTTATTAAACAATAATTTCTACAACTAAAATTATGAGTTTTTAGATGCTGTTTTGTGTTCCTTGGTCTTCGGCGCCGGATGGTCGCCCTGTTCGCCCTTCCATGTATCAATGCTTTTGTATTTTGTATATTCAGAGAGATTTAAAAAATAAAAATTTGATTTTCGGATTGAATAGATGCGTATACCCGATCATATACGGTAGAGAAGTTTAGATTCGTTCACATAATCTTATTTCGTTTCAAATCCTGAGTGCCTGAGATGATTGTAAGTCATTTTAAAAAGAAATTTTAAAATCCAAATTAAAACTGTTTAGCACTATTTTCAGATAGTTTTGTGTCCATTTAACACCACTATAAGAGTATAGAATATTTACTGATGCACATAGGCAACATAAATTAGGAAAAATATATAAACAGAGGGATTTTTCTATCTAGCGCTGTTTTTGGCGCTATTTACTATAATTTTAGCGCCAATATGGCGCCTTTTGAGGTTGGATCTAGCGCTAATTACAAATCCGCGATGGCAACACTGAACAGTATTTGTTTACGAGCATCGATACCAGTGATTAATAAATCTACGTTATTTTTTTAAAGTTAACGACTTAGTATGTAATAAACGATTATTAGACTAAAAAACTTATATCATAACGTTAACTCATAATGAAACAACAATCTCGCCTCTAAGTCATCTTGATTAAATTTCGCAAGCTGACGGGCTCCGTAGTTATGCGCAAAAAACGTCAAGAATTCTGATTCCTTGATCTTCAGTAAAAGACATGATAAAGAGGGGGTCCATCCGAGGTCAAACTTTCACAATGCATCAATTTTCTCGTATCACGGACTGGTGAAGTCAACGATGTGATTTCAATGATATTGCCCAGAAAATAAATGGCGTGAATTAATCTCATGGCTATCCTAAACGATAAATCTCAATTTTTTTAAAGCTTCGATTTGAATTTATCCTTGACAAAGTCTACTTCGGTATTTACTGAAGAATACAGAAATCGAACCATCAAAGTCAACTAATACGCAGTTTTTACAAATGATGAATTATATTTATATTTGTTGCCATGGAGGAGACTTTGAGAACGAAAGAAATTAAGTTCGGCTTCTTCCCGCTGTCCAGATATATTTTAATCTCTCATGTCCGTCGACATTTTATCAGCGCGTAATTAATCACGTAGGAAAAACACTGCGAGTCAACAATCCCGTCAAACAGTTTGTAAAAAAACTTCCGGAATTGAATTTAATGAATGTTTTCGTTCCATTTACTCTCGGCACAGAAAAAATAACGAAAAATCCGATACAATTTCGGCGGAATATTTCCAGTTGGTTTTGAGCAGCTCCAGAGACTCCGTACCACCGAATCGAAAAGATCGTTTTTCAAGTGCGAAAAACGCCATCCTGTGCGACGAGGGCGAAATTTCTCTAATATCATTTCGAAAGTGCCTTTTTTCTCGATTTATTTTCGCTTGACGAGTTTACGAGACCGAATAGGACGCAAACCGAATCAAACTACAGAATTCTCCGAAAGAGAAATGTGTTTTATCAAACCTGATCAACCGTGGTATGCGGAAAACCAAAGAAGAAAACATCTAGTGCAGTGATAGTCAACCAGGGTGCATGATGCACCCCAGGGACAATGAGATTTTTCCAAGGGCACATGGAACTAACAGGGTGCATGGCATGAATGGTGTTCGACAAAGATATTATTCATTAATTAAGATTTTTAGCCAGAATGGAAATAGGCTTCGGGTGTTGAGGTTGTGTCCGTCTTGTCTGTCCGTCCCCTCCTATTAACTTTTAAACCAATAAACCGATTTTCATGAAACTTGGTGTAAATCTCTTGCTGCTTGGGCCGAGCTCCCGAGGATAGTTTTTGTTGCGAAGATTGAAGTCCCCAGTTCGATTCCAGGAACTATCCTTCAAATTTGATTTACATGGGAAATCTGAAATCCATCGTGCATAGTAACTTTCTCTTGTACATTAAAATATCTTAGAATTGTAATATGGGAGCGAGTTTTGTGCTATTCTCTGAGGAAAGGAATAAAGATTCTAATTTTTATCGTAGAATTTTGCTTATTGATTGTATTTTTTAGAATTTCGCGTAAATACTGACGATTCTGCAGTTTTTATCACTCATTACGAGAGTACCATAGCAACAACTACTGTTGGACTCGTTTCGGTATATTCTACGCGTTATTTTTGCCGCACAAATACGCTTGATCAATAGAATATTCCGTTCGAATGTATTTGTAGTCCAGTCATCCCTCGATTTGGGTGGTTTCTTATTGCGCTGTTTCGCTATTGCGCGGTCAGGTATTTACTACTAAAATTTTGGAAAGCGCGGTAAGAGTTTCGCTGCTGCGCGATTTTTCGATTAGGTTCTTGAGGCGTACCGCGAGCAGAGGTCAAGAAGATTTAGTTGTGAGGCACTAGACAGCCAGCTGGTGTGGAAAGGACATGCATTTTGTGTAAAAATGAGACACTTCTCCCAGAAGGGTTGTAAATATGTAAATAGAGACACAACAGAGAACAATAATCATCGTTTCTCTCAACCGGCATTGACACCGCGGAGTTCCTGACATTCTGTCGCCTCTATTGCAACATAGTATGTAGTATGTAGGCGCCTTTAATTTTGTAACATTCCTCGCCGTCTCACTGATCGAGAAGATGACCGGAAACATTGTTGGTGAAAAGCAATTTGCGTTTGGACCCTTAAACACCCGTTTCACAGAAGTGGAAGGGTAAAAATTAAGGTTGACCGAACGGCGGAAAAGAGTCCCTGCTTTCACTTTTGCTAGAGAGTCTTTCCCGTCGCAGAATTTCTCGACGGCTTTATACATATATATCACTGACAATTTTTGGCTCAAGAAGGAACTGCTTGTGGCCGCCCCCAAATTTTGGCATCCCGTGCACGCGCCGACCCTGTTCAGCAATGTAAAGTGTTTTAATCGGTAAATACATATTGCTTTCGCTAATTTAATATTTCTTATGTACATAAAGGGTTTGTTTAACTATATACATATTTACGTCTATTTTACAGGGCCTAAAATTAAGAAAGCTACAACGAAAAAATAATTAATTTAGAGGCAAAATTAAAAATCGTTAAGGAGTTAGAAAATGGCATAAATATTGTGACGTTGGCCAAGAAATACACCGTGAATGAATCTAGCATTCGACGAATTAGACAAAATGCTGAGAAAATTAAAAGTTCAGTTACCTGCTCCACATCATTGGCTGCAAAAAGCACTACAAAAGTCAGAAATCCTATAATAGAGAAAACTAAATAATTACTTGCTTTCTGGATAGAGAGGATCATAATCAAAATAGAATACCTCTTAGTTCTGATGTTATTCGCACCAAAGCTCTGCAAAATTTTAATCGCTTGAAAGAAGAAGCCAATCCAATGCAGATGTCTTTCAGGCCAGTAAGGGCTGGTTTGAAATTTTTAAAAAGCGTCAAAATCTTCACAATCTAAAATTAACAGAAGCAGCCAGTGCTGATACGGAAGCTGCTTCTTTGTATCCGAAAACTTTAAAGGATATTATTGCGACTGAGGGCTATCTAGCAAGACAAGTGTTTAATGCTGATGAGATCGGCTTATTTTGGAAACGAATGCCAAGCCGAACATTCATTTCAAAAGAAGAGAGAACCTCCCCAGGTTTCAAAGTTTCAAAAGACAGGTTAACACTTTTGTTATGTGGCAATGCAGAGGGTGATTTTAAGTGCGAACCGCTTCTAATTTATAAGTCAGAAAATCCTCGTGCTTTGAAAGGAATATCAAAAAGCTGCTTACCAGTTCATTAGAAATCGAGCAAAACAGCACAAAACAGCAGCTAAAATCTTCGAGGATTGGTTTTTAAATTGCTTTTGCGCCGAAGCAGAAAAATATTGTCTGAAGAGAAACATATCATTCAAAATCTTGCTTATTCTTGACAATGCGCCCAGTCATCCTGCACATTTAGTATCTGATTTGCACCCAAATGTGAAAGTTACCTTTCTTCCAGAGAATACAACTTCGTTAATTCAGCCTATGGACCAAGGTATCATAGCTGCCTTTAAACTCGATCACCTAAGAAGATCTTTTTCACAATTGGTGGGAGCTACTGATGGAACAAACAGTCCTTCAATTCGTGATTATTGGCGGAATTATAACATTCTGGATGCTGTAAAAAATATTAAGTTCGCCTGTGATGAACTTAAGAACTCAACAATGAAAGCAGCCTGGAAAAAGTTGTGGCCAGAAAGCTGCGTTGTAGAAGCCACGGTCGAAATGCCAAAGTTAGTTGAGATTGTGAGAACTGGAAAAATAATTAGTGGAGAAGATTTGAAGACCTGGAACCAGCAGATATCATACAAGTCCTTGAAGCTCATTGAGAAGAATTATCAGTGGACGATATTTTATCACAATGTGAAGAAGATAACAAAAATGACGAAACAATTCAAAACAAGGAAGATTCAGAGAATGCGACACACAAAAATTTGACCCCGAAAAGACTAGCTGAGTTTTTAAAACTTGCAAATCAGCTTAGCCAAGAAGCTTTGGAAATGGATCCTAATTTGGAGAGGAGTTTAAAATTTCGTAGAAGTTTATCATTAGCTTTAGCTCCTTATGAAGAATTATACAGAGAAAAACAGCGTGCTGTTAAGCAAAAAACTTTCAACTATTTTTTTCCAAAAAGCACCGGTTACTGTTGCAGGTTTATCAGAGCAAAACAGCGTCGACGAAGCAATGAATTTAAATTAAAAATCTAGATGTATTACAAAGCGTAATTTTTTGGACATGTTTGTATTTTTTATAAATAAAAACAATTTAAAATGTTGTTAAACAATTTTTTGTGAATAAAGATTTTTTCAATTTAATTTTTTTGTACATACCATAAGATCATACTTCACAGGATCATTTCTGTAGTATGTTCATTTATTTTCTGTACAGGAACGGAACCCCCGTTATTTCATGTAAACAACGTTGCGCATTACGCGGATTTGTACCGCGCGGTGTTTTCCCGAACGTAACCCCCGCGCAAATCGAGGGATGACTGTGTTTTATAACGCTAAATTATGAAATTTTGGAACACAAAGAGCTACATATCCGCGATTACTTTAAAGCTGTTAAAGCCAATATAAGTATTAAATAAATGATTAAATCGAAAGTAGGCATCACAAGTTCTGTTTGGACCATCTTGTTTTGTTTAGCGTTAAAATTTAGATTAGATAGTTATTTGTCTTTATTTCTTACACTATTATAATGAGTAGCTGTTTTATTTTATGTATAAAATGTGTGCTATTATTTGTATTTTAATTTGCCTCTAAATGTTTAAATTAAAATATATTGTGTGGGTGCACATAAAGTTTGGTATTCACACTACGTGAAAGTGTGTAATCTGTTAATTCTGATAATAAAGCACAAAGGTTAAGTAAACATACAAATTTGTGGTAATTTTCCTTCTGGGGTGCATGAGTCTGTCAAAACCTGGCCTAGGGGTGCATGAAGTTATAAAAGATTGATGAAACTGATCCAGTGTTCTTCAACACAAATTTCATAAAAATATATTTCGATGAATGGGTTTTAGTTTTTCCGGTCAAATCAGAATCCTGTCTGCTCGTTTGAAACACTAACTCAACCATACATCGGTCCAAGGGCGTAACTACTATTTTAGGGCCCATATGCAAGTAAAAAAATTTTGGGTCACTTTTTAAATTTTTTCGACATTTCTATTCTGTAAATTTTTCTCTCAACTCATCATTTTGCATGCTTCTGAGTTTTCTAATGAAAGAAGTGACAAATACTTGTATCTATTTATGGACATACAAGTGCGTGAGTAGCGTTTCGATAATTTAAATTTTGAAAAAGATCTTTCATTTGACGACAGTTACTGACAATGTCAAATATATCATCAAAGCTGCACGTAAATTATCATACGTTGATGCGTCTAAATTGTCATACGTTGATGCCAGTCTTATCATTATTACATCTAATATTCCCTTAATGTCCATACGGTTTTCAATCACATCTTTCAAAAGTGTTTGTTGCTAGCGAGAAAAATTCATCGCAAAGGCATTGATCAATAAAAGCTCTTATAAATATTTGTGAATATTCTTTGATTTCTTGTTCATTAAATTTCGTGAGTCTTCTAAGCATTTTTTCGGGCCCTCCAAAAAACTTGGGGTCCCCTCGCACTGAGTGGGCATGCTTCCCCGAAGTTACGCTCCCGCATCGGTCCAAAAAAATTTCGGAGACTTAGCATACGAAATTAACAGTCAGAATTTCAAAGAAAAGGTACTTGTATCGAAAAAACGTTAATGACAAACAAAAACGCTTAAGACTATTCGCCCTTGTAATAGGTTTCAAGTACAGAGATAAGAGACTACTATGATATACGTTCTCTCAAATCGAAGACGTTCTTCATCTAAATTATCTCAATAATTGTACTGCGAGTGACAATTCACGAGCATGGAAAGGGAATCAAGACTTCCTTCACTCGACCCCGAGGATTTATAAATTATTTTGTACGACCTTAGACGACGGCTGACTGTAACCCGCGCTGACCGCGTGTTTCTTTCTTAAGAGGAGGTTCATATTAAAACAAAGGGTAATACCTTTGGTGAAGCGAAAAGTGATATCACATTTGCAAAAAGAAGTCAAATAACTTCATAATCAGCGCCTCGTACGGAATATATGTCGCTAACCGGAAGACAAAGATAAGTGGAGTCCATAAGCTCCGTCCATTGCAAAATTGATGAATATCTGTAAAAGTAAAAAAAGCTGTGTGAAAGCGGATGGAGGCGGACAAATTTATAATACGGGTACATTTTATATTATTTTTAAGAACGTGAGCAAAAAACTCATTTCAGAGAAAAGCAACCGTTTCTGAAAACAACCGATCTGAAGATTTATAACTGAAAATCGGAAAAATGGTCGTTTATAGATAACAAATATCACCGCCATGCATACAAAAATCATTATTTAGGGGCTGAATTGTTATATTTTCCGCAGATTACTCCCGCAAAAAAAAGTTTTTTGAGTTTTTATCTTATCGAACGTTGTAGCAAGTTACGAGCTCGCAAACAAAGTGGTCAGGACCCTGGGAAAGGGGTAATTCGAAACGCATCCGAACGCAATTCGCCGCCGAGGCTCGCGTATTCTGCGAATTAAGGTCCCACAAACAAGGACGATTCCACTTTACGAGCGTTACGCGCCCGCTGCGGAAACGAGCGTAAACCCCTGGAGAGTTATGCACCAGACCGAAAATGCCGTTTACTCAATCGTTTAATCAGTCAACAGAGGAGAAAACGATGACAGAGATATCCCTCACATGTAACCGAAATGTTTTCAGCACCTCCTCGTGGTTTTCCCAGGGGCGGGAGTTTCCAAAAACTACGGTCCACACGGGGAGGCACTTCATCCGACCCCTCCCCCACTCCATCCTCTACAATCCTCTTGAATCCTCGCCAAGTTCCATAAGGAGCGCGCACATAAACGTAGGCCACGAAATGAGAAGATTTTTAACGAGAGATTCCGTGGGAATCTGAATTTAAATGTTTTGACCGCGTGGATGAAATACGTCTCCATAATTTCTATCGAAGATGTATGAAGCGTTTCTTCCATTAAATTCTTCGTGGATTGAAGAATAGAATAATAATCGCGGCCTGTGATTTACTACACTAATATTCTCGAAGAAAATTCTTAGTGTGCGAGGACGCTGCCTGTTTATTTGTAACACCGGAAACTGGCTGGGAGATCTCAGAAGTTATACGTATGCAGGTCATAATATCGAAGGGGATAAAAATAAATTATAAAATTTACTTGCAAGATTTTCAGAACATCAAAAAAAGGCAAACAAATGCGGGAAAATCCAACACACAAAACGAACGCCTGGCAAACCTAATTCGTCCTGAACAGAATACAACGTAAATTATTTTATGACGCAAACATCTTTCGATAATGCGATTTGATTTTAAGAAAAAATTAACATCAAAATAATTAGGCGCACACATACGTATATATGCACACATAAACACAAATATTTGGACATTTATTCACCTTTCCTGGTCAAGAAATTTCAGATAAGCAACTTGAGCGGAACGGGCGGATAAAAATTTCCCACGCCATAGGAAGTTATTTATACACAATCGGTCGAAACAATCTGGAATCGTCCCGGTGACCCAACCTCGTATTTACCGTAATAAGCAAACAAGCGATAACTCGATAACTCACGGAACGTGCATTACGCGTCATTTCAGGCACCGATTTGACGGAAAAACCACTTCCTGGGAGATTACCTTCGGAATCAATAAAGCGCCGTACTCCCTTTTCTGCTCTGTGGCCACCACGAAAAAATAATTAAATTGAAAAGCGAATAAATAGAAAGTTTTGCTTTTGGCTCATGCACTCTCAAATAATTTCGAAATTTAAACGGGATTTTTCACAACTACTGCCTATCAATGCTGTTATTTACCGTATGTTTTATGAATCGCGAGTTCCATCCTTGATGCGCGCCTCGTAAAGATTCCTACTTTTCGTCATTTTAAATTCCAGAAGTATAAAATCATTGAAAAAATGCAGCCTAATATTTGCTTTAGTGACCAACCTTCTAAACCAAGATAAACAAAAAACTAATTCCTCATTCAAGCTTTGCTATAAACTATTAAGCATTTCATTTAGTTTTTTAAAATCTGATTTGATCGAGCTCTCCTTTTGTCAGTAAAAAATAACACTTAGTGCGATAACAACAAGTACAATGAATCTGAGGAAAAAGTAATCCATTTACGGGAAAAATGTAGCGAGGACGTAATTAAAAAAATAGCAGATAAATGCACTCCAATTCACAAGAGAATTTTCAATCTCGTCCTAACCTTATTGTGGCTATTGGAGATGCCCGAGATAAGTACTTTTTTAAATATTATGATTTTTAAGTGCTTAATTTTTAATGCAGTAATATGTCTAAAATTCAAACCCTGGGGAAAGTAATAAAGTAATAAATAGACCGGACAAAAGCATTAGAAATACTAACTAACGGCCGTCCTTCCTCTATAGATATGGTATATACATATCTCGCTTTTATTGTCAGCAGAACAAATCACAAACGCTTTAAGTTCGAATGAGAAATTACTAAAACGGAAGATGAAAAATAACGCGGAAGCAATTAGGAAAATACAGCGGACGACGAAAAAAAACAATATCGGAAATGAAAAAAATCTTCATGGGTAAAAATCTCTGGGAAATATTCTCACACGGAAGACATGATGATGTTCAGACCTGATGCAGGAGTTCCTTAAGAAACGCGACTTAGAAGAGAGGAGAGGAAGGATATGTAAAAAAAAAGAAACTGTCGGACATATGTCTTTTCAACGCTGGCGCTCCAGGCGGCACCAAACCCTCGCCAGTCATTTGTCTTTCAACGTGGAGCGAACCAGCAGCTGCTTAAGAAATATCACCTGCATGGGAGAATGAAACCCTGACGTATGCACTTAGGGTACCATATACTAGACCTTTCAAAACGTAATTTTTACGCCAGCCCTTAACGCCCGGCAGGAAAAAAAATGTATAAAATAATGCTCTCGGGCGTCGGAGCTCTTCCGTAACATGTGGAGGAAGAAGCTCTCTCGCTTTAAAAATAAAAAAGCAGGGACGAAAACGGCTGAAACAAAGGAAGGACGTGGACCGTGCGCCCGTGTGAATTTACGGACGAGACGAGGAGCGTTTTATTATGTTCCATCTCTCGACAAAGCGCGCCGTGGAAAATAGGTTTTTAATGACTTCATACTCGACGGAACGGCTCGTTTAAGCATCATGCTAAACAATTTAATTTCTTCGAAATTCTGAGAATTTCGCTGGATTACTCTCTATATCTCTCTCAAGTCGCACATATGTCATCGTTTCGCCTCGAAGTTGCAATTGTCAAGGGCGTAAACGCCGAGTATCCTTATGAGAGCCGTTTGTATCTACATACATAAATATCTTCACTGAAGCGCGTGTTTATTTTACGGTTGACAGGGCAATATGCGATGAAGGGTAGAGATTTTAACTTATAATTCACATATTCTGAATCGTCAAAATACCAGGAATATAAACATTTTTACGGCAATAAAACATCCCCATGCGTCCATTTAATTTAATTTCGCAGTAATAAAGTAATTCTTTATAAATAAAAATTCTATTTATACATGTGTGCGTGTCTATACATATTTACATTGACGGTGACGCATTTATGTTACTTATTAATAATTTCCATAAAGATGTTTCCTGCTTTGAGCGTCTAAAGTAGAAAATCAAACAAATTTAAGATAATATATCGACAAAAACGAACGCAGTGATATATTTTCTTGCAAACGCTTCGACATTTACATACAGTTTACGAAGTTCTGAAGGAACGGTTTCACCGCCTTTCGATATTAAAGATTTACGAGGAAAGAAAAAACATCTGAGTAAATCTTATGTTGTACAAAATGCTATCTTCAAAGATTTCGGACGTCGTTCGAAAACAAAATAAAAAACTGAATAAATTCATTCCACGAAAACGACATCCACCTAGTTTCCTCCGAAAACAAAAAGAGCAACGCAGGATGCGAGAGGAGATCGTAAAAATGCATCCGTTTGCGTGATCCGCGTTTCATTTTTTTATAAAGGGTACCGTCGTTAATTTTATCTGCCTTAAATCTCGGGCGGAATCCGAAACATAAATCGGGTCGCTTATTGATACATATTTATCACTCATCACACAAGACGCAGACCTTTTCGAAACGGTTGGAATGGATTCGAAAAAGAGAGAAAAAATACCAAGAACGCGAGATTTTTTTACGAGAAAAATCACGTCCGCTGATCACATGAGCCGAAATAACCGTAAGAATAAAAAGGACCGATAACATTCCCACGTCTCTCTCTCTCTCACTCTCTAACGCGACAAATAGCCCGAAAAGAAACCCCGAAACGTTCGAATTTTTTTATTTGTCGACGGTTAATTTGAATTTTTTAAAATGAGAATTACAGATCATTTTCCGCCCCAAACATTATTTTTCTTTTACGGATCGGCTGTTGGAAAATAAAAAATAAAAAATGGCAAAGAATAATGCCAAAAATCTATAAATTTATTCGTGTAAAAATGTAAATATTTTTAGGAAAGCTTTCAAAATATCCACGTTTATTATAAGCGATTTCTATTTTATAGAATGGAGTTCTACTAAGTATTTCCGCGTAATATCTATTAAACGCATAAAATATTCTAGTAAAAATAAAACAACTTTTTCGGCACGATAACGGCCTTTCAATAACCATCCGAAAGATGGCGATAGGGATAAAGAAAACCGCGCCGATACATCGTCCGCAAAACAAATGAAAATCGCCGTTACAAAAACGTTTCCTACCAAAAAAATATGGCGGAATAAGAGATCCCGCCGCCATGACGACTCAGCAAGATAAATACAGAACAACGCTATTCGCACGCAGTTCTATGAAACTTGACGAGATAAGTTATTCCGTTTAAAAAAAATATCGTTCACAGACCGGCGGAATTGTTTCCAATACCGTCGGGGAACGAAGGACGGTTGGGGAAGCTGATGGGGTGGGAAAGCTGATGGGGTGGGGTGGAATGGGAAGGCGAAGAGACGCATATCGTTCGGTCCCATTGGAATTGCGCCATTTGAAGATGGAGTTCGTTAATGGGAGCTCGTTTCGGTTGCACCAGCAATATCCCTTTTCCCCCTCCTCCTACATCCCAAACCCTCCTGCTCCCTCAGGGTGGTGGCAAACGGGATAGGGCATTGCATGGAGAGGGGCGAGTGAGGCGGAGGGCGAGGGGCGAGTGAGGCGGAGGGCGAGGGGCGAGTGAGGCGGAGGGCGAGGGGCGAGTGAGGCGGAGGGCGAGGGGCGAGTGAGGCGGAGGGCGAGAGGCGAGTGAGGCGGAGGGCGAGTGAGGCGGAGGGCGAGTGAGGCGGAGGGCGAGTGAGGCGGAGGGCGAGTGAGGCGGAGGACGATGGGGCGAGTGAGGGGGGGGCGATGGGGCGAGTGAGGGGGAGGGCGAGGGGCGGGCGAGGGGCGGGCGAGGGGCGGGCGAGGGGCGGGCGAGGGGCGAGTGAGGCGGAGGGCGAGGGGCGAGTGAGGCGGAGGGCGAGGGGCGAGTGAGGCGGAGGGTGAGAGGCGAGTGAGGCGGAGGGCGAGTGAGGCGGAGGACGATGGGGCGAGTGAGGGGGGGGGCGATGGGGCGAGTGAGGGGGAGGGCGAGGGGCGGGCGAGGGGCGGGCGAGGGGCGGGCGGGGCGGCAGGCGGGGCGGCGGGCGAGCGGGGCGGCGGGCGAGCGGGGCGGCGGGCGAGCGGGGCGGCGGGCGAGCGGGACGGCGGGCGGAGCGGCGGGCGGGGCGCACGCCACGTATTCCCTGCGTGCGGCCCGAATCCTGATGGGTATTTCGAAAACACATACTACTCGCCGAGAGATTGAATTCGATGAAAAGCCCGACGGCAGCTTTTGATCCCAATGAATCCGTTATTGAAGACCCTGCGACCACAATGGCAGAATAAGGCGCGCGCGAAATTCCCAGTAAAAAGGGTTCGTTTTCGCAGGATTGAAAAAAAAATCGAAAGAGCTGAGGCTCCGTTTTTCAGATTTCTTTTTTTCCTCGCCGGGCGGGAAGTACCTTTGCATTTAATGGCCGAGCTCGAAAAAAATATATACTTGTAAAAAATCTCATTCCGCGATTGGGATCCGTACTTGCAGAGAGAGATACTATTCACATAAAATACAGCCTTCTTTCTCGAAAATCGATTAAATAAAATGCAGTAAACAAAGATTTCGCGGAAAAATTTGTTACAATAAACCGGATTTAAAGGCAAATCGCACCTGAAATGCATGATTTTTCACATAACTATACCGCTCATGTCAATTCATTATTTTGAGATTATTTACATGAAATTCTAAAAGAATATTTCGCATTTTTACTACTTGAAGAACTGATTAAACAGTTCGGTTAGTACGAATCCCACAGACATTGGTATGCTTTTTAAACGATGTTGTAGATGTGAAACAATGCAACTAAGGATAAAAATGTCATTTACTCGTGAAAAAATTCTACAATCAATTTAATTTAAATGTTAATAAAATCTAAAAGTTGTCTTTCGCCAAAGGTTTCATGATTACCTTCTACTCTGCAAAAAAATAAATTTGATTTCACACCCCTAAATGACGAAAAGAAACGTTTACTTTAAAACGAAATATAAAAATATCGTTATTTTGACGACTTCGCACTGTAATACTGCAAGAAGGTCTGTAAAAATTGTCTCTGTCGAGACTCGAAACCGGATCGTTCGTTCAGCAGGACGGTTTCTCGAACCAATTACCGGGAATCCTTATCCTCTACCCCGAGTCCTTCCAGAGGAGGCTTTTAAAGGATACAAGAGGATTCGGAGAGGGTTTCTTAGGTTACTCCCAACACGAGCTGAACGAGAAGAAGGGATTAAACGACAGTTATCATGCTTCGGCGTTTAATTTACGCTGAGAGCTCCATAAACCCCTTGAAAGAAACATTCGCAGAAAATTAGCCGAGCTTAAGTTGGGGGCCATTAATTAGCTAATGTACTTCTCCATAGTCACTTCTCTTTACCCATATTGTGCTGAAATAGAAATGATTTATTTTTATAATATAATGTTCATTAAGCTCTGTATAGTAGTAGCCAAGTAGTAGCATGGATAGCCAAATTTCGGGACACGAATTCAAAGATCTGCAATAAGGTTCAGCATTTAACCGAAAAGAGAGAAAATTTAGATACTTTAGTTTCCGTTAGTTTCCTAAAAACTAACAAATTACCCGAACGGAAACGCGAACTTTTCACGCGTTCGGCAAGGCAAAATTTCATTATTACAAATATCTCACATCTTACTGCCGCTTTTGAATCCTCAGGCTACGCTGCTCTTGCGTTATTTTGACAGTACATATATATACCTAGGAAGGTACCGAATAGTATAAATTTCTTGAAAATGAAATGGGTGTATAATTTCAGCGAAACCATTGCAAAGCGTATCATTGCATGGTATTAAAAAATTTCGAATTTCTGATTCCTGTACTTGTTATGTATGAAGAGAACCAACATTGGAAAACACCTAAAGAATTCACAAATGAAAGTGTTATAGCGGAAATTTTATGCAGGCAGGTATACGCTGCACACGAAGCATTCTGGAAAAGCAGAAGAAAAATTCTGCCTTGATCGAGAATCGAATCCAGGTCTTCCACTAGTTCAGTGGTAGGATATCCGATTCCCGGTCAAGGGAGAATTATTGTAGTAACCTGCTTTTCCAGCATTACTTGTACCTAAAGAATTGATCAACTACCATCTACAGAAAATTATAAACACGAACGTGGGCGACGTTATTTTGTTCTTTTAGTACGTGTGCGGGAATGGGCGAGGGGAATTTTTGTGGGTGAATATCCATTAAGGGCCCTTCGCAGTTGGAATGCCAATATGGCTTTCCAAACCTTTTTATGGCTATTAAAGAAACGTGGATTTCTAATTTTATTTTAGCCATATGGTCGTATAGATGATTCTCTTTCGCACCTCTCGAGTTTATAGAACGAATACAGTACAATTCTTACTCAAAAATTGTGCCACGGATACAAAAAGTATTTCGTTAATTTTTTATCATGGGCTGTCAGCCATTTGATGTATCTGAAAGTCATTCATCCCCGAGTCTCGCGTAGCGTAGCTCTTCGTTCATATCTCTACCACTCTCGTTCCTATCATATGTAGCCGAGACCCATTCATTATTCCGCGACCCTTTATATAACAACAATTGTCCTTCCCACTCGCCCCTTCGGGAGTCACTCAAGCCTTTTAAAGGATCAGCTCCACCCAACACCTCCCTTAACTGCTTCGCATACAATCATCTTTTCCCCTTCCCGCTCCGCTTTATTCTTTTTACGTCACCGCTTAAAAAATATATATATGAGTCCAAAGTGTGAGCGATGAGGCAAACTTAAATTGTCACACTTATGTAAATTTCTTGATTAATCAACATGCGTGCAAAGTATTCGAATTAATCACTCCATCACAGCCGTTTGGTCCCGCAAGGTCGGGAGATTTTTTTTGATTGCTTTTTTTCCGCTCGTTTCGTTCAAAGTCAGAATTCGCGCCGCTCGAAAATGTGAAGTATTTCATTAAAACACATGCTCTGACTTCTGAGTTATGATTACATACTTCACATACTAGTGTTGGAAAAAGAATAAGATAACGCTAAGATATTAATATATGATGAAGCACGTGAAAGGATTGGCGGTGGAAATCTTCAAGGGTGTCATTTTACGCATCGTTCACACAGATAATAAATTAAATTCGAGTTTTTTCTTATCGATAAATAACTTTTCAAGCAAATAGCACATCCAAAGGCTAAGAATAAAGAACTACCCTCAAGGATTCCGGATGGCTCCAATCGCATTGTTAATTGTGCGTATAATGTGGAGTTATGAAGAAATAAACGAAATCCAACGAGATAATTTTTGGGCGCTTTGCCCTGAAAACAAAAACCATAAGAAAATGAAACCTATCGATATCAATTACTTCTCGAAGCCGCCATTTTTCAAATAATATGTTATTTATACATGAATAACATTGCAATGTACCATTTATTCACAGAATTAACGATGAACCAGCATACAGTTTTCGAAAATTACCTTCTCCGACAGATGAGTTAGCGAATTCAGATTTCTAGTCGAAAAAATTGCCAATTATCGGTCATTTCATTTAATTTTTTCGCTGTCGGCCTAAAGACCGAAAAAGGTTTGCATCATTTCGAAAATCCATGAAGAGGAAATAAAAACACATAATGTCAACGTTTTGCGAGACATCAGTATACAATTTACATCGACATATAAATCGACAAACGCCATACGAGTCTAGAACTACAGCACTAAACCATTCACTCGAAATATCTTTCTCCGCGCAATTATTTCGATGAATATTCCGCGCGAAGACACGTCGAACTAGCGAAGCAGGAGCACGTGTTTTTTCTCGAGAGCTCATTAAATCGAGCAAATGACATAGGTAACTCACGCGGCCGCAAATCGGTCGAATAAACCAAGCCACAAAACAGCTTAAGGATTTAACAGCATAATTTATGCGACGAAGAACATGAAATGAGCTCGCTTATCCATTTTTTTATACTTATATCGACATAATTTTCGTACGGATCAGCTGTGCGTGTAAGGAATTCTTCGATCTCCTTCTGGTGTGGTATCATTATCATTCTTTTCGTTCGATTCTAACAAGTAAAGGAGACCGCAAACACAGAGAGGGAAGAGGATCATGAGAAACCCCACCCTATAGAACCGATGCAACTTGGCGTAACTCCGTCTCCATGGGAACGGACGGCAGTAGGCAGGGGAGGACCTCTCCCATGCATTATGGACGACTTACGAGAGACAGAGGGAAGAAGAAAAATATTGAGAGAGAGACGACGAGTAAGGAACCAGCTTTTCCGGTTACACTATTCTCCTTTTTTTTTCTAAAAAGAAAAAAGTCCTACTTGTGGCGTCCTTTGGAACCTTTTCTTTTTAGTTTCTTCGTGGAGACTTAAAAAAGACTCTTCGGGTGTTAATGAGAGGTGGAAATAAGGATACCTTTCATCACAGAAATGTCCGGACTCTCGAATATACGAAAACTCAACTCCACCAAAGCTTTCTCTCGCCGCCCACGATCGTGCACGCGCTTCCAAACGAATGGAGAACACACTCGTATGTTTCCTCTCGTTATTTTGTAAATAACTACGGTGACCAATATTTTTTCGAGCATAAATCAATGGAAGTGGCATTTTTCGCCCATAAAAAAGCGACGAATTACGGGAAAAGGGTCTTTATTAACACGAAAATTCATTACTAACTTCTTATGTTAAAATTTGGAGTAACGAACTCCCATTTAACAAATATTTAAACTAGTTTGTACGAATATGTGATTAGGACAATAAATGAAACTAATAAGAATCAAAATAGCGTTAAAATAAGAGGGACAGAACTCAAGGTCCCAAACAGAGAGCAAAAGTGACCGCGTAAAGCCAAATTATGAAATAAGAAATACTAACGTTCATATGTCCGTACGAAAATCAGTCGAAAATCGGAGCAGATGGTCACTTAATACGCAGATACCAGAACCAGCCATTAGAGAAATAGAACGCCGCGCTTTTCAGTGTTAATATATTGTGATAACAATTAAATTTCTATCGCAGCGTTGCCACATCCACCAAAGTATATTTACTTACATTATATATATTTACGAACAAAAAATTTAAATTGAACTGACTGCGCTGGAAAGAGGAAAATAGAGAAAACTATAGAATTTCGAAGACAGCCCAGAGTTTGAGAAACGCAGCAACAAAATCCACGTTTCCCATAGATGGAGAAATGTTTACGGACAAAAGATTCAACGTGACCCCGACATCTCCCATTCGAGTTTCAACGGTCACGCAGCTAGTAACGATGATGATAATAATGAAAACTTCAATTAGCGTGACGCAATCGAGAGATGATAAAAAGAGAGAGAGAGCGAGAGACAGAGAGGGAAAAGAGGAAACTATGGGAAAGTATTAGTCGGGATGCCGCTTAATAGCGTATGAGTGGCAACTTCCGCGGTGATAAACTGCCCATGGGAAGGTTATCTATCTATCGGAGAGGATAAAAAAATACAAAAACGTGCATGAACGCAGAGGCTGGCACACACACTCACAATAAATACATACATGCATGGTAGAGTAGGGTTCTTTTAACCGTATAACAAAAATAAATAAATACATACACAAATCCGGTGAATGTCCGGTCGTAATTTTCCCTTCGGTATCGCGTTGAGAGACAAACAAGCTCTCTCACATAGAGAAAAGACACAGAAAATGAAGAGAGAGAGGAAGGTTTATAAATATTTTTTCTAAACGGAAGGAGTCGAAATGAAAAGGAAGAGATAGATAAAAACGGCGCGGACATTCCGGACGGAATTTACGACTCGAAGCTGTTTTTAAAAAGGAGGCAAACGCATAGAGGAGATAACGGGGGAGTAGTATCGTTTGAGGAAGGAGATGAGGGATGGGGTCGAAGTAGTCAACAATCAATCATAGTCCCGGAGCTCCAATCACTAGTCTCTCTCTTTTCTCCTCTCTCTCGCTCTCTTCACATCTTAAGAAGTTTTCCCACCAAGGAAGAGACAGGCGGAAAGACAAGTAGGGTGAAGGAGGATGAGGAAATGAGGAATGTTCGAAAAGTGGAGTGGGAAAGATGGAGGGAGAGGAGAAAGGGAGAGGAAATGAGAAGATACAAAGGAAAGAGGAAGAAAGAGGGAACGAGAGAGAAATGGAGCCGAAGGGTGGAAGGAGAAGAAAAGAGGAATATGAGAGGAATATATGAGAGAGGGAAATAAATAGGGAAAGATTGAAGGAGAAATAGGAGTGGAACAGTGGATAAAATAGAGGGAAAAATTAGAGAGGCGGAGAGAAAAGATAGAAAAGGAGAAAAGAGGAGAATCATCAATGGAAAGGGGAAGAGAGAAAAAGAGAAACAGAGATATAAGATAGAATAAATGAAAAGATACGGAGGAAAAGAGGGAGAGAGAGAATAATCTGGAGAGAAAGAAAGAAATATAAAAATAATGAAGGGGAAACAGGTGAGGAAAAGTTGATAAACTAGGAAAGACGGGAAGATAGAGGGAGAAGAAAAGATGGCGAGAGAGAGAGGAGGGGAAGAAAGGACAAACGCCATTGGAAAAGGGAAGAGAGGAATAGGAATAGAGAAAGAGTGATAAGTAGAAATACGGAGTGGTACAGTGGTCCTTTGCACAACGTGCACGTTACGTTCTTGGACAATTCCGTGTTAAACAAAACCGGGTTGAGCAAATTATATACCTTATTGAAAAAATCAAGAGCTACTACAGGCCAATCGTGTTCAACCTTTTTAGCTGGCATGTCCCTAGGAGAATTTTCTCCTGGTATATTTTACAGCCGCAATGACATAACACGAACAAATCAAAAATATTTTCATTAACCCAAATGACTCGCGTTTATATTTGCCAATTATTGAAAAGCGGCTTTTTTTCTACATTTAGAAAAGGTCCAAAATTACCGAGCTTTATTCAATGTCACATAAGCACATGAAATGCGGTTCGAGCCAAATTCAGGTCCGCGTATAATTTAATTTTACGCGCGTTGGATAATAAAGCGTCGAATTAAATTTAAGCATGTAAAATCGCATCCGCGTAGCGGAAAACCGCGTTGGACAGGCGTTTACCGTATAGATGAACAGGGATAAAGATAGAAAGACCACGGGAAGAGAGAGGAAGAGACACATAGAAAGTAAGAAAGGAAAAAAGAAGGAAAAAGGAAGAGATAATGAGAAAAAGGAGAGGCATGGAGAGAGGGAGAAGTGGGAGAGAAAGAGGGAGAGAGAGAGGTCTCAGGTGCCTAGAGGACCAACTCGTCGAACTCGAGATTTTAGTGCCTGTCAAGTACGCTCTCTTTCTCTCCCTCCCTTTCTCTCTCCTTTTCTAGCTCTCTCTCTCTCTTTCTCGCGCGGCCCGATTCATTAAAAACAAAATAACCGACGTCCCCGAGAAAATATAAAAAGAAATATATATATAATGTATATATCGACACGCGAAAATAAATCGGTCGTCAAAAGAGGAGAGAGATAGAAAGAAAAGAGAGGGAATGGCCGACGCCAAGAAATAAACGAGGCTGTCGTCCAATCCCATTCGGAAGAAAAAATACAACATCTCGGCGCTCATTACAAATAAATAATTGGTCCGAGAAAAAGACGCCCTACTTTTAAAAAAATGAGGACTAGTCGAACGAACGCGCAAAGGTCCGAGTGTTTTTTTATAATTTTTTAAGAATTATCCGCAACGACAAGACGAGTTCTCCCAAAATATATATGTACTAACAAATAAGGGAAGAACAGCGAGTTAAATACGCCGCTTTTTTCTCCGACTGCTATCATTCCACCGGAGTGAGGGATCGCAGATGCGGTGTATTGCTGGTTGCCTACATTTGTAGCAGAATGTGATTTTTCATTACTCCTCAGCAGCTGATCCACCAAATGTTTATCATGTCTAGCTATCGTATAGACCAACCAATCCCAATTATTAGGCACGTCAAGATTGATGGATTTCAGAGATATCGCCTGCGCAGAAAGACGGGCGGGCAGACAAACCGAATAGATAGACCTTTTTCTTTTAGAAAAAAGCGTTAAATACATTAGTTTGATCCAATCGAGATTCATTTGTGTGCGTTTTAAATGTAAATGTAGTGGTGCGTCGTAACTTGGGCTTCTGCATCTCAAATTTTCGATAGGTGAAAGTAATTACTTGCAGGATTCCAGAGATATTGCCCGTACAGATAGAAAAATGGACTGACAAACAAGCCGCATAAATAAGCGCTTTTTAAAAGAATAAAAGCGCTAAAAACGTTAGTTTAATCCAATCAAGATTAGTGAGTGTTTTTATATGTAGTTGAACCTCGATAATTCGGGCTTCTGTGACTCACATTTTTGGGAAGTAATTATTCGCATGACTCCAGAGACATTGCCCGTACAGACTGACGGACCCGCGGACAGATGATCCGAATACATAAGCGATTTTTTAGAAAAAAGCTACACATTAAAGGCGTTAAAAATGGTTCAAAATATAGGAAGAAAAACGGATGTGCGAAACATTCAGAGGGAATTATGTTTCTTTTTTTTCTAAAATATTTTTTCCCTTTTCGGGTTAGCCGGTGATCACGGAGAAGCCGTATACCGAAGGGAAGAAACCGTACGAGTAGATTTCCAGGAGCGGCTCTCTCTCCTAATACATAAATACGCATATATAAATAACCCTACTTTAAGGTCGATGTTTGCTTTTCGCGAGGCTTAATACCCACTTTGCGATCTTTTTTTACCCCCCTTTAGATCCTATATAAGGGACACGAGCCGGCGAATCATAAACCGATATGATCCGCACGCTGAACGAAACGAAAACAATAACAAGAGGGCAGGCAGGCAAACGCACGCACGCACGCACGATGGAGTTTTACGAGCGTTTTCTCTTTTTTAAAACAGTTCCCTTTGGGGCTTTTACTATCGCCGCATCCCCGCTGCAACGTTTTTCCGCCGAGCGCTGAGAGGACTTAATATCTTTTTCCTGACCTCGCGTCCGTCAAAAAGCGCTCTAAAATTTAACGAGTTTACGCTAAAGAATAGGGCGGCGAAGGAGTGTTTTTTTTACCGGTAAATAAGAAAATAGCGATTTTTTTATTTAAACTGTAACGGTGTTTTTTTGGCGTGAAAAGGAAGAAGATATTTGAGTGATGATTGAGTCAGAACCACAGAAGAATAAAAAGTAGAATTTCCCTCGCTGAACACGTTACCTAAGTTATAACGCGAGGGTAGCTCATTATTATTAAGTGTGCATTAAACACAAAAGTACAAGCTTTACAAAAATTCAGTGAATTATATTATTAAATTGCTTCAAATTAACTGTTTTAGGCGTAATTTTGTGGAATATTTCCATTATCAGAAATAACTTGATGCACTTCGTAATTTTCCACTATTTTATCATAAGACCATGTTTTCGATCCTTATTGATCCAAGTGAAAATTTACAAATTGTATAAGCAATTTCTGATATTCAATTGTTTGTTATTGTTGAATATATTACCTGTGAGCAAAGTGAACGGGAGACTTCTTGGACACCCTGTAATTTCAGAAAAAGAATGAATTAAGTAGAATGTTCTCCCGTCTATTTAATGGGAATGTAGGTCAATCTTGCGATCAAATTATAAATAACTACTGTACAGTGGCGGATCCAAGGGAGGGGCGATCGCCCTCCCCTTGGAGGACCCCATTGCCCTCCACTAGGTGCATTCTTAAATCCATTCCGCGCAACATCCATTGTTTCTACACCGAAGATTAAGTCTGTATGACAAGGGAAAGAAAGATTCTGATGGGGGTAGGGATTTTTAAAATGTATGGCTGTCGGCAGAGGAGGAATCAAGAAGGGGGAGGGGTAATTGGGACGATCGCCCCCTCCTTGGGAAGGTTCTGGATCCGCCCCTGCTACTGTATCTTGCCATAATTATAATTCTCTAACATCCAATTATTTATAAAAATTATCACGTCATTTTTCGTAATTTCCCAAAAACCAACCCCAGTGACAAAAACGAGATAAACGAGAAAATTCTGATTCGTCCACAAGTTTAATTTCTCCACACTCATTTTATCAGAAGTAATCCACCGACAACAAAACCTCGAGACAAAAAATTATCGAGTTTCTACCCACAGACACGCAGAAAGAACGAAAGATGCAAACAAATAGGCAGAAAAATCCGAATCGTTAGTGCGTTATATTCAACTTAGTGGAAAATGGAACGGATAACGTAAAGACAGGAGATAAAAACAATAAGTAACGTTAACTGGTGGGGGCAAACAGAGATCTCAAAAAATAAGATCGGTTAAAATTGATATGGATCACAGAGTCGTAACACCGTCAGAACTGGACGTCGAGGAAATAGCGTGGATGAGAAGTTTTCCTGAGATGCGGGTCCGACACACAAAGCAAAACATGAGTCGAAATCTTTGCGTTGAGTCAGCGAAGAGAAGGGTTTTAATCAAAACTGTTTAAAAGCGGAGATAAAGAACGGTTGAGAGATAGAAACAGGAGACGTTGAGGGAGGTTATAGAGGAGAGAGCGCGGAAGATCGTAGGAATCCTGGACTTTAAAAAAAAAGGAACTTGATATCTATGAGAAAACTTGAAGAACGAAAGAAAAACGTCTTGATCTGAGACGACGTTTGGAAAGGCGCGTATCTCGAAAGCGAGGGATTCTGGATAAAGAGAGCTTGGCAGAGTAAGGAAACATGATGATGATGATGACTATGCCGCGGGTCTTTCTAAGAAGATCCCTTCGAGTCCTTCGACGAAGAATTTTACGCCTTCGCACGTTCTTTACTCGAAGAAGAGGCCAGAAGGGAATGGAGGGTTGGGAAGCAGAATTCCATCCCAACCTCCTCGAACGCCGTCGCTTCGAGGGAAGACTTGAAATGCCAACGAAAACCGCATCGTACGACCGCGAAGGAAAAATGCTAAGTTTTTTTTCAAACGGACGCGATTTTTTGAGGACGTCTCGGTTTTGATTTCAACCGAAGCGGATGAGGTGGAAGGCTCGTTATCTCGGAGGGAAGGCTGTGGATGCAAGCAGTCGGAGCGAGGATGGGAAGTTGAGACGTGCATAAAAGCGAACGAGTTTTTAGCGGGTGACACATTCACTCTTGTGACGAGAGTAAAAAATGGAAAATTACTGATGGGAAAATTTGATGAGAGGCATATTCTTAAGGACGACTAGTCGGCCATCGAGGCTGAACTTAAAAAATATAACATAGACACACGCCCTTGAACATTATATATGATTACACACAGTCATCTAACATGTTAAAGCGACTATGGGAGAATTCGGTGGAATTAAAAGGGAAGACAAAATATTAAAGTTTGAACTTCGAGTCCAGGAACATACATACGAAAAAATACGGTACAAACACGTTAATACAGATTGCTCGTTTATAAGAAGTGTAACAATGTCTCCTGCGAAAATGTTTGTGTTGCTTATTATAACGATCTCTTTATTACAAAACGTGTAAATTTTGTGGCAACGAGGCTATACTCTATTACAGCGTTTCCCAAACTGGATGCCGCAGCTGGTTTCTTGGAGAGCCGCGAAAAAGTTTGTCAAGTAAATAAATAAACGATTCTGACATGTTGATAGCGCGTTAGGACAAAAAATGTTGCTCTAATAAATTGATTATAGTGTAATACCAATAAATGGATACATCCAAGGGCTGTGATACCCAAATGTATAAATATAAAACCTTGTTTCAAGGTTGGGGTGCCAAGAAATCCCGTTTATTTTTGAAAGGGCGCTGTGCCTACAAAACATTTGGAACTTCTGCTCTATTATCTTGGAATAATCGGAAGTTCTAGGTTCGTACATAGGATTTGTAAAGATTCGAATCCGTATCATTCTGGAATTAAACGACATAGGTTATGAAACACGACGATATAGCCATGGAAATCATCCTAAGGTAGTCTAGCTTCAAAGTCATTATCGACATCCGATTCCCTCCGGGCGTTCAAGTCACCAACATGGCAAGGCAAGCTATCAAAAGAATCCCTCCTTCCTCGCGAGATGAAATATATCCACCTCAGTCTCTCCCTAATGCAAAAACCGAATTCGGACGCCTCCCCTCTCTCTTTCAAAACGAACCGGACAGGAGGAGTAGTAGTATACCGTCACCCACGTGGGCGCGCGCGCGCACGCACACACATAGGCACTCAAACGTACGCTGGGACCGCCCCGAAGGAGAGAAAATTGTAGCATAACTCCGGGGCTTAATGAGATATCCTCTGCGACCCCACCTGTTACGTGGGCGGCCTATTTACATCTGTCTATACATCAAGTTGTCAGGCATTGTGCGCGATAATTTGTTATGAATTGTGACCGCTTCTCCCCCTCCTCCTCCACGAACAAAAGAGCTTTAAGAATCCGAATGCGAAGGCGAGCGCGCGAGCCATTTCTCGCGATGGACCATTTTAACGTCGCGGAGATAAAATAAAAGAAGGACGTAATTCCTTTTTTCAAAGTTTCCGGTCTCTCTCTCTTTTTCCCTTTTTTCTACCTCATCCTACTCCTCTTCTCATCCTCGTGTATCTCCGTGAGTGGCATTACAGTAAACTCTTTCGCGTCGACATGCGTGTTAAAAAAAAACATCGTAAGAGCGACCTTATTTTGTGTTTTGAAAAAAAGAACGTCCGGGATGAATCGTTCCACATACATCATTACTTTTTGTAACGGTCAGTTTAATCTTCGAGCTCTTTCCTGTTTCTAGGTTCGAAAAAATTGATTATCATACGATTCTCAACGCATCTCTTCTTAAGATTTCCTGCTCGGTTCTGACTTTCCCGCAACCGCAACGCCGATACATAATTTCACTGGTTCTAGAAAGGTGGGCGAATAAAAAGTCATTTCTTATACTGTTTTAAATTTCACTGCCTAGAAGTTTTCGATATCCAGCAACGTCTCCATCAAAAACCTTTCCCACAAAATCTGTCTGAATAATTTATGTAAACTGAATTTAACAACATTAAATAATTCAAGAATGCCGAGATTTAAATGCACATCCAGAACCTTTAACTAGGAAATTTTACAATGAATAAAACAGAAGAAAAGCATGGTGAGTTTAACAAGGAAGTACCAGAAGGATAGGGCAACTGTTAAGACATGATTATAACATTCTAAAATTGATAACTGAAGGAAAATTACAGTGAGAAGGAAGGATACGAGGAAGATCTAGTTTGGTAAGCACAAAAATAATGTCAGGCATGAATGTTTTCAACTACAAAAATTTTAAGATCCTGGTAGATGATAGGACAAGCCGGAGAGTTGCAGTTACCAATCATAATGATTGAAAAGCCATGAGGATGACCAAGAGTAAACCACTCCCCTTGGAGAAAATAATTCCTTAAAATTCTGTCGCGCATAAAATACGTGTATATCAGCGATTCGAGTAATTCCGCTGTCCTTGTGAACGTTAATGCCATTTTAAAAGTACGTATTGTACTTCTTCAATTGTCTACATAAATAAATGCGAGAAAGGGCTTCCTGACTCAATTTCGCCTAAAGAAAGACATTTCCTATCCATAACATCGGAGATAAACTGGAATAATATAGCAGTAAAATGAAGCGTCACTAACAGCAGCAGTAAAACCACGAGTCACATTCGCTCATCCGCCTGTAAGAATCCACAAACGCATAATAAATATTTGCAGACCAATTCTCCCAAGACACCTTGATTAACTAAACAAACTCCATATATCGCCCCCGCCGCCACGAGAATCAAGTGTTATTACAACGAGGTAAAGAATTTTATCTCGAGGTCTCACTTTCGACCATTGAACTGCGGCATCGCACCGTCATAGTGATAACGCACTTTCTGAAAAGTGGGATAAACATTCATGCTAACTACTTCAACACCACGTATGGGATCAATTACCTGCGTTACAAATAGAATAATCAAAACGAAATAGTCATACTTTTGCCATAAATTTACGTAGAGGAATGAATTGGATTCATTCTTTCGACAAAAGGAATTGATTACGCGCGTTTCATGAATTAACTAATCTATAAATTAACAAAATTTGCAATTCAGCGAACAGCGTGATCATAGAGGCATATTATTTTAAGATTTCACCTTTCTCAGCCCACTTATTCAGCGACAATTTCGTAGTAAACGCACGAAGAAAGGTTGAACGGCTAAGTGAAACCACCCGCGTTTTTCTTTGAAATAAAAACACTCCAGAAACATTTGCGAACGGTTCTGACATGTTGTTATGAGAAGTACAATACATTCGATTCGTTCGGCAAAGGCGAATCGCTTCACACGCCCGGTGAAAAACCTCGACAACCATCGGCACTTTCTCAAAAGGTTCGCTCCCGAAATCATAAAAAAGAATGACACCAGGCGGTCGACCGAAACGCCATCTTCGAAACAATTGCCCCACAAAAGGCGGCATCTCAGAAAATAATCGAAGATTAACGTAGGTCGACACGCGTTACCCCATCCATTAATCACGGTGATTTCGCCACGCCTGTTTCGCACGGCCGGGTCCTAGAAACAGGATTCGAAACCTCCATCCCGATCGATTTTCAGAATCGGGCGTAAAAAATGACCATTTCCGGCCGAGAAGTGGCAATATATCTTTTTTAAAAAATGAGACCGAAAAACAGTTTCCGACACGACCGAGGCAAGTGCGTAAAATCGGACGGTTCTCATTTGAAAACGCATAAAAAAATCGTTTCGATCTCGTGACGATTTCGATCCTTCGAAGGAAAAAAAGCGGTCATCTCTTTGCCCCGGGTACTTTTTCGATCCGTGATTCCGCCCGAGCACCCACGCGCCACAGATACGTCAAAATGACCGCGCGGCGAACTTAAAAATAAAAAATACTCCGGAAAACCTCTCGGTACGAGAAAGAAAGGAAAGCGACCAAATCCCGCAATGGCTTCCATGAAGGTGCGTAATTACCACGGTATCTTTTCTCAACCCCCTTCTAGTTCGACTTCCCTACAAAACGGTGGCGATCGTCAACCCGTCACAACGAAAACTAATAAAAACAAAAGACGAACAACTTAAAAATCCGACTGGACTACGACGGAGAATCGATTTCGTGCACAACCCACACGGGAACTAATTAATCCATTTTATTTTAGTTTTTTCTTTTCGAAAAATTTCGACGCAAGCAAACAAATGAATCACGATTTTTTCGCGTGCGCGCGCACACACGCACGGAAAACTTCATCTGTTATCGTCATTCCTTTTTCGAGAACGGCGACGAAGCGAGCGCGAGTAAAAACTATGCAAACACAGAAATATGAAGGGTGTTTCCCCCGGAATAGAAGAGGAAATAACAACAAAAGAAACGCGATTCTACTGTTTAAAGGGTTGAGACTCAACAAAAAGGGGGGAAAAGGCACCTCTTCTCCTCCTTTCCCTCCTCTCTCGCACTCCTAACACCTTCGGAGTCTCGGAAACGGACGCAAACGCGATTTAAAACCCGATAAAGTGGGATGGAACGCTTTGGAACGGAGAGGGAGTTGTTCCTCGAGTCAACCCCTCTTGTTTCGAGGCCAACCGCCTACTCTCCCTCTCTCAACTCTCTCTTTCTCTCTCTCAACTCTACTCCTCTCTCTCTCTCCTTCCCCTCCTATCCATTCTCTACACACACTGTCCCCTCCGCCGTCCTTCCTCTCTAATCCTTTCCTTCCTCATCCCCCACCTCTCACTCGCGCTCTATCCCTATCTATTGCCGACCTCTTTCTCCTCTCATCGTACTTTACTAGCTCCATATTTTCCTCTCCTTGGTATCCTTTCCCATCTTCCTATCTTTATCCTCTACTCCTATACTGCCTTCCCTCCCTTCCCCTATCCATTCCCACCCCTTCTTCATTGCTCTTCCTACCGTATTCTCTTCCTCTCTTATCCTCAGTTCGTTCCCTCATCTATTTGTTTTGCTTTCTCATCTAAGAAGCATACAGATGAAGTACTAATGTGATTCCGAAAAACTTAGAATTAGATATTTTGATGGATATCCACGTTTTAGTCCCCACTTAGTCCAAAAAAGTGGTTTTTGCGATTCAGTTTATCCGTAGTCGTCAGTGCGCGGCTCTAAGGGCTAAACGGTCCGATATAATCTGATGAAATTTCGTATTTATATACGGTACCAGCCGGAATAGAAGCATTTCCGAAAGGAACGAATTTAGTTGTGATAGAGGGTGCTTCATTGGGATCGATTTTCACAAAATGTTGATTAATTGAAAAATGGCAGCATGGATTTTAACTAAATTCCGTCCAGTTATAGCTCTTAATGTTGTGAACAATAATACAAGTAATATATTTCTCAATAATTAACTACGTATCGTCCGGTGACATGAAGTATAGACTTTTAAGCCCAGCTACAGCACCCCTTCCCGCTTACAGCAGCGGCAATGTTACTACGACAAACTGCGCGTAAACACACGCACGGATATGAGAAAGTTTGCGCAACGCTTGTCGCGCCGATCTTTCATCTACGCCTCTCCTCTACCTCCCCCTCTTCCTTTCTCCCTCTTCTTCTATCCCTTTCTCTTCTCTCCCTCTCCTACTTTCTCTCCCTTTTCCTCCTCCAACACCCACAATCTCTCCCTGGGCGTCGACCGCACAAAGAGGGATAGCGAGAGAAGGAGTAAGATCTTTTTCCTCTCTCTCTCTCGCTCTCCAACAACACGCCCACTCTGAAAATGGTCTCCATGAGTCGTCTCGTAGAAGCGATCCACGAGTGGCGCGCGAAAACCTTCCTCGGAGAGAACCGACGGGCGTCGTTCTCTTCCCCGAGAACTCTTGTTCCTTTCCTTAAATGTAAAACATCTAAAATGGGACACGGGACGTTATTTAATAAAAAAATAACTAAGAAGAAGAGAAAGGTAAGGTCCGGGGGAATTCCTCTTTAAAAGAAAGAATCAAAAGAACAAAAAACACGTGCCGCATTAACCGACGACGACATCCAAAACGGTCTCGATAGGGTGATAGGCATATCTGGAATGACGTTAAAAGCGGAAAGAGACAGAAAATATACATATATAAGTAAACAAGCTGCGGAGAGGAAATGGTAAATAAACGCTGATTGATACGGCGATCCAAGTCGTGTAATTTTTTTTGGCTTTTATCGTCTTTGTTTTTTCGTTACCGGCCATCTCTCGGCGAATTTGATCGCGAGGGAAAAATATTGTCGAGGGCAGGTGTCGACCGGTCGTCAACGCCCCTGGGAAATCGCCTACCATTCGCCTATTTAGCTCGTTAAAAAGGAATAATCTCATCCCCTCTTTTTTTTTAATCGACGCTCCTCGTTCCTCGATTCCTTACTGCGGTTTACTGCCCCATCTGGGGATAAGGAAGGGAGATATAAAAACGTCTTCACCCGAGGAGGGATCGAGGATGGTCGGGTAACTATATTTTTTTCGCTTCCAACTAAAAGCGAAGATAATAATCTTCATCGGTTTGAATCCCACGCCAAGCGGGATCCCGGAAAAAAATCAATAGGTGTTTAAAGAAAGAATCGTCTAAAAGATCTTTTAAAGAATTGAGTCACTTGAGGAAGCCGTCGATAAGTTTACGCCCCAGAGCTCAAATGAATTATATAGAAATAAGACGTGTAGACGTAAAAAGGTTGAGTACATCATTCACGCATTTCCACTACAAACACAGTATACCTACGTTGGTAATTATTAGAGTCCAACGATCAATAAATTACCAGTAAGAATTGCTCTTTAGGCCTAATTGGCACAACCATTTTGAGACTTTAGGTGTTTCTTAATTTTGTACATAAAAATTAATTAAAATAACAAACAAATATTTGATTATCGTTTAGTGGGAGGCTCTTACATTTCCAGCTCTACGTCAGATCGGCTATTCATTTTTTTAAATCCTTTATTTAAACAACAAAGGTCTTTTCCCAACATACGATATCACTTATCTTCTAACCTAGATTATGGTTTCTTTACATTTAAATCTTTAAGGAGCTGAGAAATTTTAAGAAATTCTCGACAAGTATACGTCCCTGAGATCAAATATATTATCCAAGAAATATCTTTAGTCATAAAACCATTGAGTAAATCATTTACACATTTAGACTGTACAACTGCCGCCTTCAGTGGAAATTATCAGAACCAGTGATCTATAAATTACCATTTAGAACGATAACTTTACAGATTGAATACACACGTGGTTCATCCACCCATGCTGAGGATGCAGTTATACATTTTCGACATAAAAACACTATGTCGAAAATGTATAACTATAACACTATAAGTAAAGATTTCAAAAATAAATTTTTTACTCGTCGCAGAGTACTCCACCTGAGATTCAACTTACACACATAGCTCCAACATGCATCCTTTGAATTCCTAGCTCATCTGTACGTCTCACATTTTTCTCATCATACCATTACCCACTTTGCTACTAACCTTGATTGTGGGTTCTTCGTAACTGGCATGCGTATGGCATTATGTAACCTTTGGCATATACTATTTACCTGGTAAACATTTCCATATAAAAAATAGCGTTCAAAGCCTATATTGTTCGCCTCGCTTGCATTATCAAAAAGAACTAACGATTAACTCAGGTATATAAAAAACATCATCGGAAAATATTAATCGGTTACGAAATCGATTCAAGCTGGTTTGACACAAATGCGAAATCTCAGCGATAACTCTCGACAGTAGGTAAATCTCTCATAAGGGTCTCGCAAGGCAGCTGCGCTTAATCACGATCGCAATCACGACGCATTACAACGGCGGCAAGAAATTACGCCCGTATCTTGTGAGGGAATTGTAAGAGCAAGTAAAGAGGGGTGAGGAGGGATAATGGGGGGGGGTGAGGAGGGATAATGGGGGGGGGGGGGTGAGGAGGGATAATGGGGGGGGTGAGGAGGGATAATGGGGGGGGGGGTGAGGAGGGATAATGGGGGGGGTGAGGAGGGATAATGGGGGGGGGGGTGAGGAGGGATAACGGGAGGGGTGAGGAGGGATAATGGGGGGGGGGGGTGAGGAGGGATAATGGGGGGGGGGGGAGAGGAGGAATTTTTTTCTGACCATCATCATCGAGCAGAGACGCGTGTACGGAAACTAAATTACACGGACGTTAACGAGAAAACGTATCCCTCATCACGTACCGTCTAAATTTGCCGCGCTTGATTCAATAAACGCGATCGGACGCCGTAAAAAATAGAACGAAGTCGATGACGCGTAAAAAATAACTTTAAGGATCGTAGTGGAAGTAGCTCTATCTATCCGGGAGGTCACGACGCATAAAAAAATAACCCCGTACACGTACAGGCGCGGTACCCTATACTCCCGCCCAGTCTTATATCCGCCCCTATCTTTTCCATCCTACGCTCAATTGGAACGACTGCTACTACGCCTAATCTACAGGGTGTGGCCTTTTATATGGTCTCTATGGGGGACGTTTCAGCATGCCTAATAATTTTTAACACCAAAGCTCTCCCTCCCTCTAGATATGTCCTTCCCGAAGCTATGGAAACCAAAAAATCGACCGACGCAATATTGGGGCGTTTTTTCCCCTCTCCCGGATAATAACAGCTTTAAAAATAAGCACGCGCTTCCCGGTATGCGTGCGGTTTGAAAGGAAACAAAAAATTATAATGTTTCGCTCCATCTACGATTGAAAAAGAGGGGATATTTTTTTATAGGTAATATACGTCTCCGCCATTAGATGGCAAAGGTGAGATAAGAACGGAACGGCTTTTTATTTGCCTAGAATTTGCCGCAAAAAATATTCTATTGAGACGTCCGTCGGAAATCAATTACCTTCGTGTTTTTTTCAATCAAGGAAAGGTCCAATTTGCGACGGGTTCATCAGTCGAATCGAGGCGATGTTCCGATTCGAAATTATGGACGGAATAAGGTCGCGAGACGATGCGCTCTTGTTTTTCCCTCTGTTGGGAGCTGCGAATAGCGCGAGATCTTTCTCCGTGTAATTATACGGAGACGTGACGGTGGAAAAGTGAGAGAACAGCTGCAGATTATTCCGTAATTGCTGCATTCCGGTTCATCCGCAGAAAGTGTGGAGGTTTTTTTCTTAATTCTAAGCGTTCGAATCGCCCGGAAGCGAAGCAGTCGGCGACGAAATTACCCCCAAAATACCTCAGAGAGTATTTCATTTTTAAAATATTTTTTTCAATAGATTTTTAACCGGAAATTAAACAAACCGGACACGTTTAAGAAGATCATCTCGGGGAGGAAAAAATCGCGAAAAAAAACAAGAACCGGTGAGACGTCTCTACTTTGTCTGATCTCGCAATCTCCGGCCGCGCATCGCCCGAAGAGTGCGGGTAATTGGAGTCGAAAAAGAAAAGCGTCTCTTAACTTCTTTTTACCGAGGGTGGGATACCAACCCGCGACCTATCGGTCTGCGGCGTCAGACGAACTACCCACACGGACACGTAGGACGGCGCCTTCTGAAGCAACTTGTCCATATATGAAAACCCCAAGGGTATATATGGAGGAGGGCTTTCAACCCTCCCAACTCCTCCTCCCCCCCTTTCCCATCTCTTGCACCGCCTCCCATTTCTCCTCCCCCTCCCCTTATGACATGGTCGCATTCAACCATACGCCACCGAGTAGTTTACAATCCATCATTTAGCTTTTCTCTTTCATTTTCTCCTTTTATTTTAAGATCGATCACCAGACCGAACCGAACAGCCCGATGCTGTTTTTTCCGACCCTGACTCGCCACATTTCCACCACGCCAAATGGGACGGTTTGTGAATATCCCTCTCCCTTTATGTCTCGTCTCCTTTCTCTCTCTCTCTCTTTCTCTCTTCCTTGCTTCTTAATAGCGCTCTCTGTCATCGACGCAAGGGATGCCCCGAGCGGTACGAATAAAAAAACGCTAATGGCTGACGAAGAACAGAAAGGAGACGACGAGGTTCTTTTTCACGTTTCCTTTTTGTACCGCAGATGAGAGAGACGGAAGGAAAGGGAAAGAAAGGGTCGATAAGAGAAGAAGGTCCGACCCCTTGATTCCGTTTACGTGGGTGCCTGAGGGGGTTAGAAGATCTTTCGGGACAGGATTCAACAGCTTTTTTTGGAGTTCCACCAAAAATCCCGCTGAGCCCGTAACAAGTCGGAACAAAATCTTCCCTCTCGACGAAACTTCCTCCCTTTCCCCCTTTCTTTCTTTCTCTCTCTCTCTTTGACTGTCTCCAATCTTCTCTCTGAGGTCTCTTAAATTCCCAACGGGAAATCTTCTCAAATCCAGTATCAAAAGGACTATTCGCTCGCTCGTCCGTTCCCGTAGTCGTCTTGACGAAACCAAACGCCAGCGCCGCTACCGTCACCGGCTCCTGGCAAACGTCCACGGTTGCTGAGGCGGAGCCTTCGGCCGCGGAGGCGATCGTGAGATTTTCAAACCCGTCAGTCACGGCCGCGTTATATATTCCAATTATACGAACCGCGAACATACAGAAGTGGAAAGGAATATACGAGCAAATGATGCCGCGTCCTCCATATGCCTCTTGCCATTTGAATTATACAAGCGATTGCCAGCTTCCACTGCAGTAGAAAACCGCGCCTCGTGTGACGTCGGAGGACCTCTAACAAAGCGCATTGTGTTTAAAAAAAGAAAGAACACACATCAACCGTCCTCCGGACGAGAAAACCCGTTTGAGGATTTAGAATAAAAATCAAGGATTTAAAAAAATGACTTCTCGAGGCGCGCTTTTGTGCTCGACTTTATTTGAACAGGCGAACGAGATCGAAAAGCCTCCCGCCACGCCCTGATTTTCCAAGTGTTTATAAACAATGGTGAAATCCTTGACGTCGAAAGAATGTGTTTTAACGCGCGGAGTTTACACTGATAGGGCGGTATTATACACCCGAGAAGATTTACATTGCTCACATGTTGATTCTGAAAAGGGGTTTATGTGTATGGATATTTCAACGGCATACGATGCTCCCAATTCCCGACTTGGCTAAATATATTCATAAAAAACATAATCTTGAGTTCGAAATACTTACCGGAAAATAAACTGCGTCGACTTTCTCATATACCGTACGCTTCGAATCAATATAATAACGTAACTGGTTAAATCATTGCATGGACAGCGGTAGCTTGGCGTAAAACTCGAAATATTTCAATTTGACCGAACGCTACAAAGTAATATTTTAAGACCTATGGATCAGGCAGTACAGTTTGCAAAACAACCTCTAAAACTGGACGAATTTTAAATTAATTATGCCAGAGGTTTTCCTATTTTTTTATGGCGCGATACACATAGCGGTAAAATCAGATATTCGGGACATATTAATGCAAATTATATGAGTACTAATACTCTTGAGGAGTGGTGGACCAATAAAATCTGCCAACTTTTCCTGCAGATTGATTGATTTGTGTAGCAAAAATGCTGAGAGACCAAGCAAATGGAATTTATAAATGAAAATCTTTATATATAATTACTCAATGTTTGTCTGTCTGTCCGCACGTCCCCCCTATTATCTCTTGAACAGTTTGTCATAGAGAAATACTGTAAACGCCATTTTGTTTCTGCCAACTAGGAGACCCCGGGAAAACTATTTTCGTTTACGGAAGAGTCCCGGATTCGACTTCGGGAGACGGTTATATTTTTCCATATGTTTACACAGGAATTTCGATTTTTTGTTTTATTCGACGGCTAAAAATATAAAATATCTTATTCTTGCGATGTTTTGATGTTGCACGGATTAACTTCTCAGATACACGCATTTTTTTCGAAGTTTTATGACTTTTTCGTACTCTTTCCGGGTGTTGCCAAGGCGACACACATTATTGCCTCCGATTAAATTAGCGTCTATTAAGCCTTCAAATTGCCAAAATAATTGCGTTATCCACTTCGCGCTGTTTAGCAAATTATATTTGTAGTAATGTCAAACTTAATAGATTGCGAGTTAATAATTAAAGAGTATAATTATTCAGTAAAATGCGTGTGGGCTGTGGGCATTTTTAACGATTGACCAAAAGAAAAAAATCTTCTTTCTTTATTTCAATACTGGAATGTGACCTTTTTCGTATGAGAGAGACAATTTAAATTGCACATATAAATATTTAAAAAAAACAAAATTCAAAATGTTTCTAATTTTAGAATTATTACTTTTAAACATGCAGATTTCTGACCGACCTCGCAAATGTTTTCGCGGGTACCACTAGTAGTTAACTAAAACACTCAATTTAATTTTAACTTCGGAAATTTTCGCGACACAATTTAAGAATCTCGCGACACATAAATGTGTCGCGACACACAAGTAGAGAATCGCTGATTTATGCTATTCCTGAATGAATGGGTTAGAATACACTACCTTCCATTGTAGCACGATATGTTTCATTTCAACATGGCTCCAATTTCGGATGATACTCTGCATAAATACGAGATTCCTTCAGATTCCGCTGAACCGATTATCACATACGACGGGCTACCGACATATTGGGTTGCACTCAAAACGTACATGTTCATCAAAATCTAGAATTATTTTTTCACGATCACTACGACTCTGCAATATATTACTTCGTATACGAGAAACTAAAGGCATAGCAGCTGCCCCACGATGTCACGAGGAGCAATCGAAGTATCCGGCGAAAAGCGCCATCTGCCGCTCAATCGTTCACAGAAACGAGAGACAACCTATGTTCATTTTTTTATTATTTTTTGCCACCAAGAATCCCACGTACTCCGAAAGAGCGGAACCCTTTTAGAAAATGCATTAAAATGATATTCATCATAAGCCATTTACACCTACTCGCGAATCTCAGATGGAGAATCGCGATTGGGGCGAAACGAAGCGATGAAAATAACATGATCTCCATGACGACTACGAGAGATAGAGAGAGAGAGAGAGATGTCGACGAAAAGGCGTTACCGTCGCGACCATGGCGACGTACCGCTATTGGATTATGAGAAATAAACAACAAGCGAAATAAAAATACACGCGCGAGGTGGGAAAGACCCTTACGCGCACACTGGCGCGAAGCAGAAAAAGGTCTTCAAGGCTGACAACCCCGGCTACAAGTCGGTACATCAAGAGAGTTTGAGAAAGGGAGAGGAAAGAGAAGGAGAGGGAGGGAGTAAGAGTGAGAGAAATGTGCCGCACCCACGAAATACTGTAGGCGTCATAATCGCTTATTTCACAGGTTGAAACCATAAACGAAGGACGCCTCCTGGCTTTCGCCCATTACGACCTGAAAGAACACTGACGCCACCTTTCTTGAGAAAAAAGTGACCGAACCCTTTTCGCCTCCCTTTTTTCCCTCTTCCTCCGTCTTATTCTCCTCCGCCCTCCATTATACCCCTCCCCCTCCCTACGCTTTCTTTCCTTCGCTCCTCCTCTTTGGCAAACTTTTTCGAGAAAAAATTTTTCTAAAAAATCCCACCGGGAAAAAAAACATTCGAATCAGGCGGAAAAAGAACACGGAAAAAGCGGCGCGTACTTTTATTTTCATCCTCCTCGTTCTCGGAACATGCGGGCATAATTCAAAAGTTAAACATCACTCAGCGTCGCTCGTTGTTAACGATTCTTTATGACCGTTTGGAAGAAAAATAAAGGGAAAGAAGACATCCGCTTCCGAGATAAATTTCTCCGCGATTAACGCCCGAATCAACAAACTACCTACCGGGTTCCGCCTTTTTTTTATTTCGACGCGAATTCACCAAAAAAATACGTGTGTGTTTTGAGCAACAAAACGCGTAAAAACATTTGGAACGCCCTGGTTCGACTCGGAGAGTTTTGGGAGATCGGAAGCCAATTTTTTTTCAACATCCAAGTGCTTCTGTTTCAAATATAAAATTTTTAACGCGCTGTTACTCCGTTAAATTCAAAACCGAAAACGTTTAAATCTATTGTATAAGCATATTATTTTCATGTTCGGTTCCTCGATAGAAAAGTATGACGCGAATATATTTTCGCCTTCAAAATTTCTTCGCCAAATAAATCTTACCAACCCACGTTCATTTATTTGTCTTGCGTACGCGTATATTAAGCTTGAATACACTTCGCTATTCCTGTGCTTCGAGGGACTCGGTAGACAAAGTGATTTCTAATAATAATGTTTCGGGTTTGAACCCAGCCGTGTGAGCGGACATTCGTTCCTCGTAATTGTTTGTGCTTATGATATCATTTTAAATAGAATTTCGTACCTGTTAATGACGAAACGAAAAAAAAAGAAACACTCAAGACTTCGATAATAAATATTTTTCAAACCATCTGACCCGTAAAAACT